>CM048923.1:35199154-35381215 GCA_026686955.1 Epinephelus cyanopodus | reverse complement strand
TTTCATCTGGAGGAATATTGAGGGAACCTGAAGAATTAGCCCTTTTGATTAATAGCGACACCAGTTTCTTTCTCTTTTTTGGAGCAAGAGCTCGTCAGTGTTCTATTGATCATCCAGTCAGCCTCAGGTGTCGTCTCTTCGCTTTTGAAGTAAAACAGCTAAAAGGGACTCGCACAGTTTTGTACTGTAGTGTTAAACAATATGACATTTCTATTTGCACTTGATGTCACTTGCAGCTATTTGCCTCCCTCCTTGTAAACAGTCAGTTCAGATCAATTTGTGGACCCAAAATGAAGTGAGTAAAAGCCACCCATAATAATTCAATGCAAATGAAACAGACTGGAGCTACATTTTACTGCTGTTCCAATGCATGAGCATTTTGCGCTGTGGCAATTTAGAAGAAAGCAATTTCAGCTTGAATTTCAGGTCCAACAATGAATGGAGGGGATTTGGTCTGTCAACTTTTATTGTAGGCTGCACTGGCTTCATGTTAATGGGATGCAGATGAATCATGTAATCAGTGTGGCTCTATCCTATGTCAGGCAAATTCTTAAGATGGAATTGAATTAGCTCATTTTTGTTGTATTTCTTCCCCTGTTGACCTCAGTTTAGTGCTTTAAGTGTTTTGCAGGTGGTTCCTCTAACAATGGGTATAGGTAGTATAAACTGTCCTTACAGACACTTAATAACAATGGAAAAAATGAGCTTATCCTTGAGTTAGGTTGCGTCAGAGCAGCTTCGAGCCTGAGCTCCAGTTTTCTGAAGGGAAAATAAAAAATAAATGCTGCAGAAATAATTCAAATCTCAAGCTTGGCAAGGACATGCTGTTAATATATTTATGTCTGATTCAATAAGTTTGTTAAAAAATAATAAATAGAATATTTTTGCTGCAAAAGTTGACTGTTTTTTAGTAACTTTATCACAACCTCCTCCAGTGTGTTTGTGTCTGTATTCCTGTGTTTGTCCTGCAGAAACAGAGCACGCTTCACAGCCTGTCCACACACACACACACACACACACACACACACACACACACACACACACACACACTCCACCACTCTGTTGTGATGCATTTTGTGCTCACCCACAGCAAACGTGTAAAGCTGCAGAGCAGTGAGGGAGCTCCTCAGGGAGCTCTCCAGTCTATTCTGTGTTTTCTCTCCTTTCTCCCTCTGTCATTTTCACTCTCTCTTTGGAGCACAGAATGCTCTGCTCCCTGGCGCTTGAAGAATTTGGACTGAACTGAACATTTCCTAATTTGTGCATGATTCCACAGAGTCAATCTGTCCGGGCAACACGAACGGTTAAAAGCCTTGTAATTGCATTTTGAAATATAGTATGAATTCACTCTCATGCCTTTTGAGTTTTTTACCGTTTTCAATTTCTGGGCAATCATGCAGAACATGTGTCGAACTCGGCTTGAAGTGAAGTCTGTATGCTACAAATGAAAAGTCAAAAATATCCCAAAGACCAGGGAGACATATCTCTCCCCTGCCAATTTCACCTCTGGTAATCATTTCTTCTTTTCATTCCATTTACCTCTCCTTCTCCTCTGCATGAAACATTCATATTTGCCTCATGGGTTGAAGTTGTACTTTTTTTTTTTTTTGGTCTATCTGTAGCTGTATCTGTGTAATGGATCGTTGTATGTGAAATTTGTAGTTTGAAAAAATGACTCTACTGGCAAAACTACAGTCACTGATTTTTTTTTTGGCCACCTGGGGGCAGCAAACAAACTGTCAACACAACACTGACATATCACCTGGAGCAATATTTTTATGAGTTGCTCCCATGGACATATATAAAGAGAACTGCATGCAGTGTTGGAGGCTGGGCCCCATTCATTCCTATGAAAGTTGGTCATACCTTTTTTTTTCCACCAACATGGGACCAGTTCTGTTCTGGTTCCAACAGCTAATTATGAACCGTTCAGAGCATTTTGACCAAAAATGAATTGGTTCAAAATCCAAAAATTTGGTTCTTAGCCAAAAAAAAAAAAAAAAAATAGCAGGTTTTCCTTGACTTGAAGTGCAAATCGTAACGACATCAGTGGCTGTCACATTTGACACAGTTGGAAATAGGATGCGGAACTCAAGTGAGACACTATCAGACAAAGGAGCTAACGGTGGTCTTATTGATAGTTGGGTAATGCTTGTTTTTGGAGTAAAGTCAAAAGATCAAAACTTTGTAGATAATCCACGTAATCCTTGATTTTTTTGTACCGCTGTTTACTTATGTTGTGCATTGTGCAACACCTCTGTTGATGACACATCTTTTATTACAATGGTTCTGTGCAAAACTGGTGGAAACGCGGGCTGCTTTGCTGGATAGCACTAAGGTTCCAAGAATCCTGAATCTTGAAGATTCCAAGCTGATTTGGTAGGAAAGGTGTTTCAGTGGTGCTAGAAGCCATATAAGTTCCGCTACTGTGGTAAAATTACCTGAATTGGGCCCATCAAGCAGGCCAAGCCAGCTACTTAGGGTTTAGCCCTCAGCTAACTTGAATGGGGATAGAATGATTTAACCATGTGGTTCCTCTAGATTAAAATGTTACTGGACAAAGTGAATCCAAACCTGATGGAGAAATAATGTGTTTTGTGGAGGTTGTGATGCTCAAAGTCTGGTGTCTTTCCTGGGGGCCTGGTTGTTCCCTGTTTGTATCCTGCACAAGGATGATGCAATACACACTTCTGCCTCCACTTTTCATGCTATTCTGCTAATATTAAGTTGGCAGAGGTAATGTTGTACAAAATAAGGTTGTAACAAAGCCAGAGAAGAAAATGTATATGTAAATGATGCATAGTTTTAAATAAACACCGCTCAAAAAAATTAAGGGAACACTTTAATTACACATCATGTCTTGATGAACAAATTATTCAAGTTGAAAATCTTTACTGATGAACATTGTATCATTTGTTGAGAACAAAATTAAGTAACAAACCAAAATCATCAACCCACTGAGGGCTGGATTCACAGTGTCCAAGGGATCTCCTCCCAGATCTGTACAGGGTATCAATGAGCTCCTGGACAGTCTGGCGGTACTTAGTGGCATCAGATGCACCTATACATAAAGGTGCTCAATTAGATTTAGGTCATGGGAGTGAGAGGACCAGTCGGTGGTACCAATGCCTTCATCATTCAGGAACTGCCTACGCACTCTGGTCACATGAGGCCGGACATTGTCCTGCACTAGGAGGAACCCATGGCCCAGTGCACCAGCGTAAGGTCTGGCAGTCGCTCTGAGGATTTCATCCCAGTACCTAACAGCAGTCAGTGTAGTGTTGGCTTTGACATAGAGGTCTGTGTGAATCTCCAGTGATATGCCTCCCCAGACCATCACTGACCCACCACCAAACTGGTCATGCTGGATGATGTTACAGGCAACATAACATTCACCACAGCATCTCTAGACTGTTTCACACCTGTCACGTGCTAAATGTGAACCTGCTTTCATCTGTGAGAATGGGGCACCAATAGTGGACCTGCCAATTCTGGTGTTCTCTGGCAAATGCCAATCGAGCTGTGTGGTGCTGGGCTGTGAGCACAGTTCCCACTAAAGGACGCTGGGCCCTCATGCCAATCTCATGGAGTCTGTTTCTGACAGTCGGGTCAGAAACATGCACACCAGTCTGCTGGAGGTCAATTTGTAGAGCTCTGGCAGTGCTCTTCCTGTTCCTCCTCACACAAAGGAACAGATACTGGATCTGCTTCTGGGTTGATGCCCTTGTGTTGCCCTTTCCAAGCTCCTGGTGTAACAGCCAGTCTCCTGGTGTCTCCTCCATGCTCCTGAGACTGTGCTGGGAGACACAGCAAACCTTCTTGTGACTGCATGTATGGACCTGTGCAACCTGATTGGGTTGCAGGTACCACCTCATGCTACCAGTGGTGACAAGGACACTAACAGAACACAAAACTAGAGAAGAGTCAGTCAGGAAGGATAAGAAGAGAGCAACTGTCTGTGGCCACCACATGTAAAACCATTCCTTTTGGGGTCGTCTTGCTTTTGCCTCTCCATTGCTCCTGTTGTCACTTTCATTTGCACCAAAGCAGGTGAAACTGATTCACACCCACTTGTGCTTCCTAAATGGACAGATTGATATCCCTGAAGTTTAACTGACTTGGTGTAATACAGTTAAGCAATTAGCCCCAAGAGGCCGTGGTTTGCCAGCGATTTTGCGTCGTGCCTAACAACGCCCCTTAGCCATAGTAAAATCAAGGCAAACCATGGCCTCACGGGGCTAATTGCTTTTATAAAACGGTTACTACATATACCTGGCTGGGTTTCATAAAATAAACACACATTAATAAGAGCTGCAATAATTTATCAATGAGAAATAATCATTCTTTCACTCTTCTGCCAAAGAAATAGTTCCTAAACAAGCAACAGATGGACGCAAAAACACACAGGAGCTAAAGAAATACAGTGGAAAGTATGCTTAAAGCTTATTAACATTTATCTGGATATCTCCATTAATTGTGCAATTGCTGAAGTAGTGTTCAATTATGTTAGCACTCCTCTTTGCTAGTATGGGAGTGTCTGACTCTGGACAGGTGCGTTTTAATTACGCTGTGCCAGAAGCAAAGATGTTGCTCCAGGATTTTCGCTCATCGCAGTTTGGGCGCCAGTATGACTGCAGGGAGGATTCACCTTTATGCCGTTACTGACATGATTTCTCTCGCCTCTAAGCCAGCTCAGAGACTTTTTGTACAGCGGTGCTTCGCAGGCAGTGGTTGGTGTAGATGGTCTCGGTGCTGGCTGCTTTACAGATCCGTGGCAACATGGAGCCGAGAAAGTTCACCCCCATGGGCTCTCTAGTATACCTAGCCGTAAAGAGAGACAAAAAGAAGTCCCCTAAACGTTTCAAAGTAACTAAGCTACACTGTAACAAAACAAACAGACGTTACATGTTAACTTACTGTACATCGTCGGTGTAGTTTCTCCGCTTTGGATGGAGATAAAAGGCCGGTGGATTGGCCGATGACAGCGTTGCATATTTCTGACCGTTTTCGTCCTGTCAGATGATAAATGAGTCGCGCTTCATTTGGCGGTTGCCCTCCTTAGCTCTGCATCCCATATGCAGCTGCACATCAAACCAAACTTTGTTGACAAGACCCTCAGGTGTGTTTGGATTCAGTGCCCAAGAAAGCTTGGTTTTCTGAAAGTCGGCCTGTGTTAACGCTTGGTGGTGGGATGTTTTGTCGCGACCTTCTCGGCGAAGTTTCTTCACTACTCCAATGAAGACGTTGTTGCTGGTGGTGAACTCGGTATTGTTCATCAGACACCAGGATCGACTGAAGGGCGGATCAGTAATGTGGTGGTTAAGCCCCGCACGAAGGCCAACATAACTGCTGAAACCATAAGGTTTACCTTTCCTGTTTTTCACAGTGGCATAAAACTGGCAGAGAACCTGGTTTAGCTCAGTCTTGGTGAACGTTTTAAAATCAATAGCCACCTCCTTCTCAGCACACCAGCGAACTGACCACAGAGTCTGTTTAACGGCCCCAGCTCCACTCTCTCTTTCATTAATTTCAGCGTGTCTCTTTCTCTTTTCTCTTCCTTCTCGATCCTGTCCATGTCCTCCAGCCACTCATCCATGCTTAATCCACCCAGTAAATCAAAATTCACAACAAAGTCCAACACTGTGATAGGTAACAAAACAGGTAACAACTGCTAACCGTTTAACAATTAAGTAGGCGGAGTAATACGGTGATGCTGTCACAGGTGTATGGTCATAGTGGTTTTACAACGGCTTCCAGCCAATCACAATTAAGGCTTGGATCAACCCGTTCTACAATGACCAGTAAGTGTTCCCTTAATTTTTTGAGCTGTGTCTTTTTAAAAATCAGCCCTGCCAATGAGGAAGGAAATGCATTTGATGAGTTTGTTAGACTTAAAGGATGCAAACAAAGAATTTTTTTAGGCAGCACTGAATGTGAACAGAACTCCTATGAGCTCCTTTAAGTTGATGTAGCAAACTTGTTAGCATAGCAAACTGTTGTTTATTTACATATCCAGCACATTTTTCCTTTGTTTATACCAGCAGAACAACATTTGCTGCTTTGGTCTCCACCATCCTCATGGAAACATCTGGCTCCTCAGGTGCTAAATGCTAAACTATGTTCACCAGCTAGTTGCTGATTTTCTTTGCCTTTTGTTGCTGAGCAGGTGGTGCACAGTGGATTTATCAGAGCTTTCTCAGTCTGAGTTGCATGGTCATGTTTCAAAATGAAGGTCTGAGCAAGTGCAGCTGTAACTGCTCTTTCCTCCTCTGCCAGTATTCATGTCAGCCCATATTTCTGCCTCAGTGGTTTTATCAGATCAATATTTATCATCACAAGCAGTGATCTCTGACCGCGATCAAATTGATCTAATGGCAATTACATTACTGTTTACCTGCTGTTCTTTCCCTCCGTTCATCTGCTGCTGCCCTTTCTTTTTCTCGCTCTGTTTTACCTGCTCCTTCCCTCCACTGCACTCTGTCTTTGTCTCGCTCACATCGTCTATCATTATGTTTCATACACTGGTAATCGCATTACCGCTATGGGCTCATATTCTGGCAGGTCACGCTGCCTTTCTGTTAACGTTGCCGACATACACAATTACATTAGAGAGAGGGAGAGAGTATGTGTGTAAAAAGCGCTTAGCTCAGCTGCATCATGACTAGGGTTCGTCTCAAGTGTGTGTGTGTGTGTGTGTGTGTGTGTGTGTGTGTGTACTGTGTGTGCACTGTGTGTACATGAATCCAGGAATAGTAAACAAACTGTAGTATACTCTGCCTCCCAAGGACTTGAAGAAGTGGTTTCAGAGTATTTCTCAGAGGAGCTGTTTCTCACCAGAAATTCTCCTCAACGGCCAAATTAATTTTGTAGACTCGGCTGTCTTCTTCTTTTGAGGCGGCTAAGCTGCTTACATTCTGCCCAGTTTTACATCATAGAGACATTGTAGGAAAGTTATAGTATGCTGTGGCTGGTGGTTAGTTTAGTGTGGCTGCCAAATGCTCCACTATGTTCACCAGCTATAGTCTCTAACTGTGTGTGTTTGGTGCTGAGCAGGTAGTGATCAGCGGATATATCAAAGCCTTTTTTTTTTTTTTAACTACAAACAGCTGCCAGCTGTAGTCAGAATTATCATTCTTATGACTATAAGGAGTTTGGTGACAGTGGTCTCATCAGCCTTCACAGCTGGAGATACCTGTGTACGACACTTAAAACCAGCGGTGTGTTGAGGGGCACTTGGGCAGTCTGACATTTGTTTTGACCCCTGAAAAATCAATAGGGGAGACCGGGGTTGGTTGGTTGGCACTCTCTGCTGTATTTCTCTGAAATGATTTATGTCAGAATATTCAAACCCCCCAGCAAATTAAAGGCTAAACTCCCAGCGACAAGGAAATGTTTTAATGTACAGAACTGTTTTATAAATTTCATGATTTAAGTCATGTTGTGCATTTGTACCAATCAGCCCAGCATGGATTGGTTGTCACAATGTTAAAATGCTATAGCTGCAAAAAAAAATGAAGCAACTCATAGAAACAATCTGAACATTTAATTTAAACAAGAACCAGAAAATTTGCTTGATATCAGACAAAGTCGTCAGCTTATTAACACTGTTTCCATCTTCAGTCTGACATTGTATCCACTCTGATTTCAATTGGAGGGGGATTCAGTTTTCTCTGACCAACATATACGCCTGAGTCAAATGTCACACACTGACGCGTAGCCATGCCAACAAAGTGGCTTTTCTATTTCTTTTAAAAGTGGAAACAGTAAAAACAAAAGTCAAAACAAAACGAACTTTACATATTGAGAAGACATGTTGATTTAGAACAGCCTCAACAGCAGAGTCTATCTTTTCTTCAGTGCTCGCCATTGTTGTTATTACTCCTCAGTGGTTTCAGCAACACTTGGCAATAGCTTGAAAATGGCGTTAGTCCTGCGATGGCGCACATTGGTCATTTTTTTAAATTTTATCCAAGAAACCGCTATGTCACTGTCACGATGCCAGATGATTCAGTCAACTAGAACTCAGTGGAGTGAACAGATTCAGAAGTGTGAAACAGACTGTAGCTGTGACAGCTACCCAAAAGTGAATCCAAAACATCTTGATCACCACCTGATGGCTGGCTGCAGATTAGATCATAAACCTCACCTCCTTAATGTCAGTGAATGGGACTAAAAGCTTTCAGCACACGTCAAATATTTTCTGACATATTAGGTAGTTCTTATCACACTGATATTTGTTCAAGTGTTCTTTTTTATATAAGTTTGGTTTTAATTAGTTATTTGATACAAAAAAAAGGGGACGTGACGGCATGATTGACAGCTTTGTGTGCTAGTCGGTGCGTTTGCATTCGGTAGCACTGCTCACAGACCACTGCTTGGTCTGTTTGGTCGGATGGGTGTATGGGAGGAAACTTGATACCAAGACTGCTACTTCACAGTCTCTGGCTCCACATGCAACATCAGCGCAAGATGGCAGCAGGCATATCTGGGATGTTTTGGCCTCATTTTTGTACAGTTGAAGGGAGTGGAGACGCGTCATCCATTGTTATATACAGTCTATGGTCTGGAACGCAACAACCAGAAAACATGAACATTTAAAAGAATATCAGCCCATTTTCAGTCAAGACATTTTTAAGCAATTCATCAGTAGGAAGGTCTAATTACTTTGACAAAATGGGTTTTAAACCATCAAAACATCTCATCAAAATACACATTATATTCATGTCAAATTTACATGTGCCAATCAATAAATTTGCCCCAACTTTGTGATGAAATTATGTTCATCAGCTACCATCACTCATCAGACTTTGAAATCTTATATCAAAATTTAGCTGATTCCCATGTTTATTTACCAAAAAAAGGTTGGTAACTTTCAGAAGTTTTAACACAGTAGATGACTGCAGGTGGAGAAATCAAACATTTTGATTTTGCATTTTTGCTTCAGTGACTTTCAAAGGACCAGAAAATAGCTGTGTGCCAACCAGCCCCTGTCTCCCCTACCACAAAATACACAATGTCATCACTTTTGTTAGCAGCATATTGTGTCATTTAGTCCTGTGCAGTAAGCCAGTGTGTTTTATCTCTCCAAACACGCCTTTGCTTCTCTGCTCCCCCGTCTTCTCTGACCCACAATGCAGACATCTGCATCTCCAGAGCACGTGGAGCATCAAAGAAGCAGCCAATTAGAAATCAGACAAGATGTGATATGTTGGCTGCCAATGTGAAGCCAGTTTAATCAGGAGTCATTCAATTAGAGCTGACGAGCTCTTCCCTCGTTAGCGCCTTCTGGAGCTGTGAACCGCAGAGCTGAATAGAAAGCCCCGTTAGAACAAATCACTTTTATAGTGGTTAGCATGGTTGCTTGAACCTGACGCTGTCTTTCTTTGGGAGTTTGCATGTTCTCTGTGGGACTGTGTGGGTTTAACCCAGGGTGCTCTGGTTTCCTCCCACAGCCCATAAACATGCAGGTCAGCTGTTGACTTTAAATAACTCCTGTAAGTGTGAATAGCTGTCTGTCTGTGTCAGTCCTGTGACATAGTGATGACCTGTCCAGGGTGTTACCCGCCTCTCACCCACCATCCGCTGGGATTGGCTCCATTTTCTCCTGTGACCCTCTAAAGGATAAGCAGGTTTAGCTAATGGATGATGGACTTTTAAACGTGGCACAGAGTGAGGGGCACTCTATTAAAATTGCCACTCTGCACATTGAAAAAGGCGAGGGAATTAATTTTCTGATTGAGTTTCTTTTAATGAAGTTGAATGGATATAATCAACTGTTTGGTGGCCACTGCTGAGGGAAACCTGTGGTTTTAAAATCGGGGTAGAATAAAATGCATTTTCACTGGAATTTCAATTATAGCACAAACAGGCCACTGTTAGGAGAATGGGAGTAAAACATAATTAAGAATAATCAATGTTTTAAATACTAAAGTGTTGCCTTGGTCAGTTGTGCTCTAACCTTTTATACTTACAGCATCACACGAAGGTAAAAATGCTGTTTTGTTGTCATTAGATCTCAGACTACTAACCTGTAAGATTATTTCATAAGGTTGCCCATTAGTTTAACATTAAAGGTTACATTCATTGTTTTCCCCAGTTTCTCAGTCTCCATCTGATTACAGTTACAGCTTGCTTTACACCTACTGATGTCCTTTTGTCTAATCTGTAGTACAGTTTTCAAAACTCAACCCAATTAGCACAACATCCATCTGTCGCGACCACACCACTAACAGACTTCATGTTGTTTTCTGTAAGTATACAGTCAATTAACAAGTTTCTAAAATTGTAAAATTTCTAAAATTGTGTTCGTACCCAGCAATGAAATTATGGATATGTCTCGTCTTATTTACAAATGCTTGTACACAGCATGTCAGAAATGAAAAACCTAATGTTCAAAACCTTAAATACAGTACACGGCCTCAACTGCTGCAACAACAGCAGATTAAAAGCTGCACTGACACATCTTATAAACAGTTTTAAAAGAACACATCACTGAGTCATTGAGGAAAAAATGATTTAGATCAACCACAATTTCAATCTCAGTCTGAGTCGTAGCCAGGTGTTTAATTTCTTTCAGAAGGGAAGTTTTGGAAGGGAAGTTTTGGCTGAATAAGTTTAACACAGAGTAGATTGTATAGATTAGAACAGGACTGTCTGAAGCTTTGCATCTGTCATAACTCAATAGTTCATACACTTATGATGACAACATTTCACATCAATATCTAACAAATTGAAATGATGATATTGTATGTCCAAAAGGTCAAAGGTCAACTTCACTTTGACATCATAATGTTGTCTGGCTATAATTGAACATTACATCTCAGGAACAGAGGGGAGGACATTGGCTCAGATACTGAATTAGTGACTAATCTCAGGGGTTTTGAAACACCCTTGACACTGTGTTGACTGTATAGATCTGTGCTGCTGAGCTGAAGATTTGTGTGAAGTGTCCATGTTTGTAGCTTCTTTGCAGCAGCATCCATATTTGAAGCATCATCATCTGTCAAGGGTGCATGAGTCCGGACAGACATGGATATAAACTGCATCTACAACTTGACTGGTTTGCAGGAACGTACAACCATGAGGCGGCAAGTCTAGTTTTCCTTTTTATTTATTAAATTCAGATAGTGTGTAAGAATTTAATATGGGAATGGATAACAAGCTTCTTACAACTTTAAAACTCTGTCAGTGTGTTGCGGCTGCCCGACCAGACAGCTCACACAGGGGAAAACTTGCACATTGGCCGCCTTGATCCCAGCGCCAGTCCACATTCACAAGTCAATAACGGCAGTGTGCATGAGCTTCAAGTGCTCATGCTACGTTAGCTGTGTTTCTATCCAGCTGTCTAAACACTGTTTTTAAATTAATAAATCCAGTGTGTTTTAGCTGAGCTGTTGAGTGGATGTGGAGACGCAATCATTGCGCACTCACAGCAATTTTAATAGTCGGCGATGGTGATGTTAAAGTCATCACAATCTTCCCGTCCTGTGCGTTCATGGTTTCAACTGCAGTGTTACTTCTCAGGTCAGATTTCCCATTGGGGTTAGTACACACTTATGGCTGCAATATGTGTCTGTACATTTCAGCCTCTGTGGATGTGTGTATGTGTGTGTGCGTGTGTGTGTGTGTGATGCTGAAGCATATCTCTGAGAGCTTATTTGACTGCATGGTTACCTATAGCAATTAAACCTATAAATCTAAGCTGTCAGTGTGTTGGCTCTACACCAAGGACACACACACACACACACACACACACACACTCAGCTAATGTTTTAGGGTCTGCAAATAGGCTTTCCACCTCCTTACTAATTTCGGGAAATACTTAATTAGACAGGATTTATGTCTCCCAGAAAATGCAGCCTTTAATTTGGACTTTAACACAACACTCCTTGTCCGTCCTCTGTCTTTATTCCGCTCATTTCTCTCACACACTCTCAAGTCCATTGAGCTCTTTTCCCACCGTCTCTCTTACTTTCTCAAGACACACGGCCTTCTTTGCCCCTCTTGAATTCTAATGTGCGGCTATATTTAATGAATTAATCATGCATGGCCAAGTAGGCTAATAGTTGCTATGATGTAGAAATAAGAGTCCATTAGTGTTAATAAGAAGAGTAGCTTGGCTCTTATAATGTAATAATACATCAAAGCCACTCAAAGGCAAGAGTCTTATTTATAAAAGAATCTAGTGGAGTGAAAAATCAGAGATTTCATTCATTAAGAAAAATCATATTGTAAGAGTGCAGGATATGGTGTTTGTATCAACTTTAGATCATTCTCCCTGCTTTCTCTCTTTACCTTTACTGAATAACAAACCTTATAATGCAACATGAGAGCAAAGGTTTTGTTTTCTTGTGAATTTAAAAACATTGTGTGCTTGGAAAAAGCTCATCATGAGTCCAGATCTTTATAAAAGCCATATACAGCCCAGTAAAGTACGCATTTTAAAAAAGACACAAGTAAGAGCAGCAGGAGCACTGGTTCAAACAGATTTTAATCTATATTTTAGAGACATTAAATATTTAAAAACAATGGAACTGCATCACAACTTCTGATCATCACATAGAACAACTTCATTATAAAAAGAACCATATAAAAGGCCCAAAGATAGCACTGATAGAAACAGAAAAACAGCTGAAGTTGTGCAACACATTTAAAAATACAATGCGATCCATGTTGGACGGATGTGTTCTCACGTGTTGGGTTTGTAGAAATCTTTAAGATGTTGCGTTTAGCCTGCGATGTACATCAGAGCCACACACAGAGATCTGTCAGGCTGTCAGAGGCACCGTGTTGTGGCCTGTCTCACAACCACCAACGTCTACTGGGAGGCCCAACACTCGCTGTGTACAGTAGGCGCCATGCAGCATTTCAACATCAATTGATGCCGCATGAAATTTGATTCTGTTGTGTAATTGTAATAAGCAAAGTAGATTAAGATTCACCAGTACAAGTTTATGATTAAGGCTGTCTTTGTTGGAGAAAATCAGACCCACTGATGGGGGAAGTGCTTCATTTAAAAACAGCTACATTTTGCACTTTTACAGATTAGTTTGGACATACCTCAGAGTTGTGGTGTTAACTGACCTCTACATCACCACTGAGACCAGCTGACAGTTCTCCACCGCAGGGAACACATGGACTGAAACCACCAAGGTGCTCAGAGTCAACACAGCTTTTTAAAACTTCCTTGGTTTATGGGTTGTTTTGGGCCATTTTGAATCCCTGCATGATTTAACAGTGTTGTGTCCCAGGAGGGTTACAATAATAGCTATTACAAAATAACTGCACATGAGAGAGTGAAACCATCAAAGCAACCTTGGTGGAGGTTAGCATGGTTTCAGAGGGAATATTACTGGTTGACTTGTAAAATGACACAGCTTTAGAGTTTTCCTGTTTACTGTAAAACTGATACACTTTGTTGTTGTTAGCTGAAAAAGAATCTCTTTTACTAACCCACTGATAAGGTTTCAAGATGATTTGTAGCTTTGACCTCTGTATGGCCACTACTTTCTGTTTACTGCTGCATTACCTTCTACAATATTTTTGTATCAACTACAATACAAAGTTTCTGTGAGAGAAATTGTGCTTATTTGCTTTCTTTCTCAGAATAAGAAAAGTTTGATACCACTCTCATGTCTGTACGTTAAATATGAAGCTGGAGCTGGTTAGCTTAGCTTAGCATAAAGAGTGGAAGCAGGCAGAAACAGTAAGCATGGTTCTGTCCAAAGTCCAAAAATCCAACTATCAACACCTAAAGCTCGCTAATTAATTTAGTGAGAGTTTGCTTCCATAACTACTTTTGTTTAGTGTGTGTGGATTGAACAAACAAGATATGAAGAGTTGATGTAGATTTCTGAACTTTAGAGAGAGGCAAGCTAGTTGTTTCCCCGTTTCCTGCAAGCCCCCAGAGACAACAGGCCAGGCTTTGAAGCAAATCTGACAAAGTGGCCAAACCGTGGAATTACAACTTCCAGGTCTGTCACATAACATCATGGGACCCAAAACACTTTTTTCCCCCATAGACTTACAATGTGAGAGAGATGTCTGTAAATCAGGGGATACTTTTTTGAGCTATCTGGAATTGATCCATTTAGTCTGATAATATTTTGAAAGTCTAGAAAAGCTGCACAATTTAATAATTTCAGTTGAGCGTAAACCAGAAGGTAGCTGCTCGCCCAGTGGAAGCCATTCATGCACTTCCTCTGTGGGCCCAACAATGCGCAAGATCCAGCTACCTTTATACCCAGGAAGTCTAACTGTTTTGGGTTCTACTTTAAAAGAAATGAATGGGAACCCACCTCCAACACTGTATCCAGTTTTCTTTATACAGCCAAGTTTCCAGTTTTTATGTTAAGCTGAGCTAACAACCTCCTGGCATTAGGTCCATACATAACACACAGACATGAGAGCGGTATCAATTTCCTTTTATTTCCCAAAATGAGGAACCCTAACCCTAACCCTGTAAATGTATTGTTCTGAGCAATAAATAAACACAGATGTACAGTAAATTGTTTGCAGAACTTGTTGTCAAAACTGCTGTAGGCTTGCTCTATTACAGCTAAAGATATGGACTGTCCAAAACATTGGTTGATTTTCCTCAGTAGTAACTTGAAAGGAACTAATGAGAGTTACTACACAATTAAGCATACATTTTAAAAGATGGTGCAACATGTTAGCAGTTATTCTGTAGCACTGACCTGTGTGGCAGTGACAGCGTATTAATGTCTCCCTCCAGTGACCCCAACAGATGATAATGTTTAGGATAAATAGAGACTGAACTCTTTCTGATACTTGTTTCTAACATTGTTGCATGACTCTGACGGTACAGCTGAGGACAATCAAATGAACAAAAAAAAAAAAGAAGAAAAAAGCAGCTCTCTGGTAGATTACAAGAATTTGAAGAAAAGAAAAAACAACTCTCTTATCCTTATAAATACTGCTAGTTCATTTACTGTATGAGGCAGTTTTGGCAATTTTTCTAAGCAATCAAAGTGTATCTGTGATTTTCTGAAATGCAAACAAATACTAGAGACACTCATCACTACTGGAGAGATTATCAATGTATTATCGGCTTGTAACCATCTGTTGTCAAAAAATAAATCAGTCTGTTTAGCTCTCTATTGTAATCACACCAACAGCGACGTTGTTTCTGTCACTGCTGCTTTTGATAAACAAGTTGACAACTGTGATAATGTAACAGGAGCTAATGAGATATTTAATAAGATGTCAGCAGAATAAAAGGCCATGCTGAGGCAGTCTGTGCCCGAAATGTCTCAGAATATACCGACACACTGACATTGCATATAGTCAACAGAAGTGTTGCATGAGTTCAACATTTACCGTAGCCGTCATGTGACATGTAGCATAGTGGGATGAACCCCATGTTCCCCATGATGTCACCAATGCAAAGTTTTTGACATTTTACAGCATATTATTGTATAACTATATTGTACCGCTGCATATAATCAAAATAAGGACCTTTGTGTGAAATGAACAATAACCATACAGCAACATCACTGTTTCACCATAAAACAAAACGACACCGAACATCATTGAATTGGACTGAGCAACACTGTGGATCAACTATTGACTGGTAACGACTGAGGCCTAACAGAAACAGTTTGTGGGCTTTGTTTGTTGGCTGTTGTAGAAGTTCATTGGCTCATTGGGACACTGCTAATTTGGCTTTGCGACTTAAAAAAAAAAGAAAGAAAGAAAAAAACCCTTTAAAAGGCATTTTTATTTAACAACAGGGTGTGGAGTTTGGACTGTTATCCAAAATGTTAAATAGTAAACATTTTCAGGCTTTCAGATGAAGAACCATGAGTCCATTTTACAGGAATAATTTCACATTTTGGGAAATACACTCAGCAGACAGATAGCGTAGTGTAGCTTAGCATAAAGACTGGAAGTAGGGAAATGGTTAGCTTGGCTTTGTCCAAAGGTTAGAAAATCCACCTACAAGCACAATTAAAATCCCACTAATTAATACATTACATCTATTTTTGAATCCATACACAATCCAAAGTGTACTGTGAAGTCCCAATGCCTAACCCTAACCCTTTAACGCTTTGGCTTTTGTGCGTAAGCAACTAACTAGGACTGGGCGATACGGCCAAAAATATAAAATCTTTTTTTTTTTTTTTTTTTTTTAAAGCTTGTTTCACAACTTTAATCAGTTTATTTTTTACAGAAAATGTAGGAAGACTCATTCATTACTGAAAGAAAAACTAACAGGTTATGTGATACAGCTTCACACTGACATAAAGGGCTCTAAAGATGACGTTTTTCTGGAAGCTGATGCAGAGGTTAGTGCCGCCCTGGTTCCCTCTAGATTTAGATTAATAAGCTCTTTGGCTAACAAACGTTTATGATAGTTACAAGTTTTGTTCAACAAGATAATCTTGACAAATGAACAGCACTTTTGTGATTTCTGAAGCCTGAATTCAATCACCAGATGTAAAAAGCTAACTTAAGGCTGTAAATGAACTACACTACGGTCGCATGACTTAACACTGCCACCACAACAAGGCAATAAAGTTGTGTTCAGTGTGATGACATTCCGTAGTCTCATTTAGCCACTTGTTAGGAACCTTCTTTTATAAGACACATGAAAGCTTCAAAATTCACAAGTGGGGTTTATACTGACATGTTTTAAGGCATAAAATGAACTGTGAAAGTCTCTTAAGCGTATTATCTGTTAGTGTTAGCTTGCTAGTTACTTTTTGACTGAAAATAACCTTTCTGTGCACACTGTAATAACTTGATGTTCAAACTAGACACACTGTGTTAATTAGTGAGCTTAGAGCTGCTCGTACTGTATGGATTTTTTTTACCTTTGGACAAAAGCGAGGTAGCTGTTTCCTGTTTCCAGCAATAGTGAGCTCCAAATGAACTTTGTGAACCATTAGTTGTATGGCAAGTTGAATGGCAATTCAGTGTTCTTTCAACCCTTTGTTCAACAGAGAGCGCCATCTGGTGGGCTGAGAAAGTAAAGTAAATGGTTCATGAAACTTCATTTGGCCATCACTAATGACCAGCTGCTGGCTGTAGCTTCAGAGTTAGACAACAGACATGACAGTGGTATCAATCATATTATCTCACTCTCTGCAAGATGTGCATTTCCTAAAATGTGGAACTTTTCCTGTGAAGATGATCTTAAGCATTATTACCTCCATCAGACTGTTAACTTTAGTGTTGTGCATTTAAAGCGGCTCTGTATTTTCAGGTGATGTAGAACATTCACACTGTAAATGACTATGCAACAAGAAATACATTGACTGTTTTTTTTTTCTTTTTCAAAATGGACACAAGTAGTTCTTGGTCTGAAGCTATCATTTATTGCATGCGATGGTTTACATTTTTTAGGCATTTCAGACAAACTCATACTGCTCAAATCATCAAGAAAAAAACCCCCAGCAACTAATGCAAATTTGACACGTTAAATCACACATTTTTCTTAAAGCCAAACCCTGGTGTCGTCATAAACGCCAGTAAAAAGCTTGTGGAAACATTTGATTTTACGAAAAACAATCTCATATTTATACCAATATGGTATGGAAAATCATTTAGATTAATTCTTTGTTCTTAAATAAATAGAGCAATTCCCACTGGACACAAATAGAGGCACTTGAGTTTCTTTTTTTTTTTTTGTCAAAGTGAAAATTACTTTTCACATCCGCGTTGTCTTCCATACACATTCAGCGATGGTCGAATGATCCAAAACTTAAAAACTCATGCTTGATGTGCTGGATTTACAGAGACCATACAAACAAATCCAGAGTTTTAGTCTTCATAGCACATGTAAAAACAAGAGAAGCCACATAGAAACAACAGGCTCTCCTTTTGTTCAATGTGCCACAAAGGGTTAAAAATCAGATTACGTTTGGTGCTGTGTAAATGCAGCCATAGCTTGTGCATGGACACACACTCACACACACCCTCACATACACACACAAATATATAGATACCCTATTTTGTTGTTGCACTTCCTCATCCACTCACATTGAGTCATTCACAAGACACTAAAAACAAAAACAAACACTGTTTCCTGGAGTCACAGTCTGTACATTATGGTACACAAACATCTGTATTGTCCAGTCAGGTAATGATTTAAATAGACTTGACAATCGGCTGTACACGTATACACACTAACAACACAACACAACAAATGTTGGGAAACAACTACAAGATATCAAGCAGATGATGTGATCTCATTAAGCGCTGTACAAAGTCCCTGTTGTCGCACAGATTTTTTGACATCAGGGAAGAAAAGCCGTTGTGAGATTTTCACCCTGTTCACTTGATCTGCGCGTGGGTGGGAGCTTAATTACAAATCACACTGAATCTTGTAGTTTTTTCCCACCTAAGTGTTTGACACTTTAGTGGGTGGGTTGCTGTGGGAAATAGAACTGAGTGGAATTTCATTTAGGACCATAACCAGTAAGAGAAGAACCAGACAAATGCTTTTTCTGATGGAAGAAAACCCTCATTTGTTGGACTGCTGAGCTGTTAACTCTCCAGACTGCAACGTGACCAGGTCCTATAATCCTCAGTCTGGCCAGACACATCTTAATGTTCAAGTTATCTTGATTCGATTGTATCTGGAGGCTCCACATCTGAGATCTCAGAGCTTCTGCTTTAACAAACCACTGATCCAGGTCACATGTGGGAGTTACTTGATGGCAGCTGGACAGAGTGAGGATATTCTGATACTCATAGATGTATTTGAAGCTTTAAAGATGTTGATGTCACTGCCCTACACCATAAACTGCTCCACTGAGAGGTAGGGCTAGGTCACAAACCACAACACCTTTTTGGACCAAAAACTTTCAATATGGAAAACTGGTATCAAATGTCAAATTCACTATTTTGTTTACTTCTTCTTTAATGAGATAGCTGACCATTAAAGTAATAATTTTTATTAACAGAATTTTTTTCTATTATTTTTTATATTTCTTTGTATGTTGTTTTGGTATTGCCATTAAAACTCAGTAATCATATTGGCATAATATGGAACTTTCAAACTGTACCTGACTCAATTTAGAGGAAAAATCTAAATAATCTGATTTCTTGTGGTTAGCTAGAAGATGATCAAAAAGCAAATCCAGATTTAAAGTTATAACCTTTAAAACTTCACTTCTGACTGATCATTATTATTATTTGTACAGCATATTTTTTAATTTGAATAATATAACTATGCTTGCATTTTTACCACTCTGCAATCTCCAGGGCTGAAAAATGAAGCCAACATGGAATTGCCAAAACCTGCAGTTCTTCTAACGGCCACTTGAGGCTGACTCTAGAAGCAAGTCAGTCCCTATAGACCCCCGCGTCAAAATGCCCAACTTTACGGCAGATTTAAACACGTTTACAGTCTGGTACAAAAAGCAGTTTTGGTCTCTATGGCTAACTGTATCAATCTAAATGTTTTCTCAAGTTACGCATGATTAAGGGCGGGGCCACTTTGAGTGACAGGCTGTCTGCTGATCGTGCCCTTGGCCTCTCAGTCAGATCCACCCCTCACTCCTCCACAGCTTCACCCTCTCACCCAAATGTGGTTACTCCTGGCAAAAAAACCCAAGATGGCGGCAGCTGAAGCGTTGAACTCGACGCTTCAAAATGGGAGTTGAAAAACAAATGGGTGACATCGTGGTAGCTTTGTCCATTTATTTTCATATTGTGTTACCCACACCACGTGTCTCCACAAGTTGGCCCCAGGGGACAAATGAAGTGTTTTGAATTGAACTAAATTAGCGACACCTGTGGTTACTGATGGTAAAGCTAAGAATGTCTTAGTGATGAAAGACCTAGAGTTTTGTAAGAACTGTATTGATTGCTAGGGCAGGAAACAAGCTTTGAGCAGCTACTCTGTCAGAAATACAACAGAAGAAGATGAGCAACTTGTATATCTGTTTACATTGCCAGTGTCTCTGTGGTTAAACCAGGTCTGACATAAATATGTTTCCTTTTAAAAATGCCCAGGACCAGCTGCTCTGCTCTTCTGCTTCATGTTATTACATACATATATGCATGCACAGTCTTTGGTCTTCTAAATTCCATCTTGTGTGTGCACTGTCTGACGTGAATCCTTGGTGCACGTGTGTACCATTTGAAATAGAATGGCGGACTCTGTCACTGACAACGCAAACTACTATAGGAAAGGTAACTAACGAGTGTAAATCCATATAGGCAGCAGAATATATGTCAGCCGTGAATAGTGTCAAACATTGAATTGGATGTGATGAAATTCTTAAGGATTATAACTTGTGTAAAATGTGACTGACATGTTAACAACAAAGGCTGACTATTCAGCTGTCATTCTTCAGAAGCCATTTTAAATCCCTGTGACTGATTACTGTGTGTTGTTAAGTTACAGAAGGAATACACAACTGAGGCAGGTTAGCAGCTTCTACCTTCTGACTGCAACAGAGGCAGAGGACTAACTTTAGCCTCATCAATAGTGTTTGTAGCTGAGCCTCTTTCCTTTACCAGCGTGGTCCTGATCTAATGGATTGGACCGGTACTCCAGTTGGATCAATATCAGCCTGAGGCTTTAATTCTAGCCCCAATCACGGACATGTTTCTGGGCCACTGCTGGATCAGATGAGCCTTTGTTGAGCTCCTTCTTCACCGTCAGCCTCCTTAATCACATCAGCCTCTCACATATCTTTTTGAAAATGATCCTGTCTTAGTAAAAATACTTTCTACCTTTCCTCTTTGCTTCTAATTTCTATTCAGGGATGCAGGGAGGTTTCTAACACCTATTGTCCCTTTAGAAGTCTAAGCTACCTGCACCGATATACAGTTGCTCCAAAAAGCAGCATCAGCCAAATGTTTAATGTGCTAATTTGTATTCTGTGAGTCACAGTTGAAGTTCCCAAACTTAATTACTGTTTAGTCCTAATTGCAGGTGAATTTCAGCCCAATTAATCCACCCAGTCTATGCTGTTACATTACTGTGGGTGGTGTCGGGTCATTTGAAGGATCCCAGTGGGAACTGAAGCATCGTCATGAGTCTCATCTCACTTGTTATCCCAGTTCTAGCTCCCAGGCCCATCTCTTTTTTTTCTTTTTCTTTTTTTTTCAAATTTTGGCTCTGGTCCAGTCCTTACAGCAGGTGAGCCTCTAAGCGGAGCCAGTGCAGTCCCTGCCTGATGTATCGGACCAGCTCTGTCATGCTGCTCTGCTGACTCAACGGCTCCATCACCGAGTCCAGCTCCTGGAAGAACTCTACAGGGGGTTGAGGGAGAGACACAGTTACTGAGGGTTACTGTCTCTGCTGCTGCTTGTGCTGAAATGACACATGACTACAGTTTGGCTGTTTTTTCTGTTGCTGCTGTGGGCCTCGAGAGGCAAAGTCAGCTCAGTCATTTATTCATAAACACCATCAAAACTTGTGAAACAACACTGTACACAAAAAACCCCATTATTTTTTGATGAAGTAAATTAATGACATTAAGTAAAGGTGGATGATGTGGACAAAAGTGCATACAATGGAAGGCTTTGTTGAGTGTGTGAGTGCAGGTAAAGACGGAATAGTTCTGGGTCAAAACACACTGTTGAGCCTTCTCTGTGTCAATGGGTCTCACACAGGAGTGGTGTTCTATTTCATCCCTACTGACCGCCAGAGGCGGTGCTTAAGTACTGGATATCTCCGTCTTGCGCATGCACCGGTCGAGTACATACACCAGGGCTATTCAAATGGCGGCCCGCGGGCCACATGCGGCCCAGAAGCAATCCTTGAGTGGCCCAGCCAGTGGCCCAACCAGAAAAGCCGAGGAAAGCCGAGAAAAGCCGAGAAAAAACGGGAAAAATGTGCTCAGCGAGCCTACAGATATTTCTACAGAAATTCCTACAGTAGTTCAGACCGTGAATGCAACACTCTGCCGTAGCCTAGCAACACTCAACCCAGAATGCAGCGTGTTGTTGTGAAAACGTAAAGTTTACGTTGAAAAGTGGAAAAAAAATGTACTGCTGCTACCTCGGGTTCTGTTGAATTACAGCTCTTTTGTTTTTTAGACACTTTTTGATATGCTTGTGTCAGATGTGACCAAATTTAAAAGGGAAGCAGTGAATAAACATTGTTTTATTTTTCATGACATTAATTTGTGTTGGTTTAAAATTTGTCATTAACTGCTGCTTACCGGCCACTGAAAAAGTCTGGCCCAGCTAAATTTCTTGGTTTTAAAATCTGGCCCAACTGAATTTGTAATTGAATAGCCCTGACATACACCAACAAAGTCACCTGTGACCCTCACGTGACCCCAGAAACTATAAGTTCCGGTGTCACCTGAGGAATCCTCTGGAATCTTCTTGCAAAACCACAAGGCTTCTGAGTGACTGAACACTCTGGCGGTCATCCGGGATTCATAGAACCGTAGTTTAATCCATAACTTTCATTCTATTTCATCCCTACTGACCACCAGAGGCGGTGCTTAAGCACTGGATGACCTATACCAACAGAGTCACGAGGAATCCAAGAAGACTCAACTTAGGTACCAGATGCAGAGGACCCAGGGACCAGGACTGTGCCCAACTGAGAGGGAGCAGCCACATTGATCTTATAAAAACGAGAAGAAGTGCTGGGCGAGGTCCAGGAAGCCGCAGCACAAATGACATCAAGGGGCACTCCTCTCAGGGCAGCCCATGATGCAAACACACCCCAAGTAGAGTTGCACCGCACCCCAGATGGTGGAGGGCAGGCGCTGGCAGAGTAGGCGTGCATAATGGCGTCCACGACCCAGTGGGACAGCCGCTGTCTGCTCACACCACCGCATACCAGCAGTTGCGTTGATGTATGCCTATAGGGCCCACACCGGGCACTGTTCGAATTGGGATAGTTTGAGCGGCTGATTGCTGTAAGAGGGTGTCAGGACTTCAGGGATGAATGCCACGTTCGGCCACAATGTCACACCAGACCCATCGGGGTTCCACCTCAAGCATGAGTCACTCAGAGAGAGGGCATGGAGTTCCCCCACCTGTTTTGCAGAAGCAATGGCAAGGAGAAATGCCGTCTTCATTGATAGCCACTTGAGCTCCACCAGGGCTAGAGGCTCAAAGGGGGGCCTGCACAAGGCATCCAGTACCAGGGGCAAGTCCCATGCTGGGGCCCCCTTAGCCTTTGGAGGACACAGTTTCAGGGCCCCCTTCAGAAACAGGGACACCAGTCTGTGGGATCCCACTGTGACCCCGTCGACTTTGGTGTGCTGACACGAGATGGCAGCTACAAACACCTTTATGGTGGAGTGAGAACGCCCACTACCCAAAAGGGACTGTAAAAAATCCAGGATGACCGCCACAGGGCAGTGCACTGGGTCTGCCTGCCTGTCTGCACACCAATTAGAGAACATCATCCATCTGTTCTCATACTGCACTCTAGTAGAAGGTGTCCTGGCATTAAGAATTGGGCCCCGAACAGTGTCACTACAACCTAAGAGGAGTGGGTCGGGCCCTGCAAAGGCCAAACCCACAAGCAGAGGCAGCTGGGGTCGGGGTGCCAGATCCGGCCCCCAAGCTGCGAGAGAAGATCCTTCCTGTCAGGAAGGCACCACGGCGAGCTGTGGCAGAGTCTGTGCAGCAGTGGAAACCAAGTCCTCCCTGGCCAGAGGGGGGTCACCAGAAGAAGCCTGCGGCCCTGCTGAAGGACCCTCTGAAGCGCTGGCAGAATCAGAGGCAGAGGGGGAAAGGCATAAAGCAGCACCTGCGGCCAGTCGTGCGCCAGGGCATCCTGCCCAAGGGGCCGAGGGGCAGTTGAGGGGGGTCCCCAGCTTGCTGGAGGCTGGTGCGTTCCTCTGGAGGCCAGCTAGTTGCTGCCGGGTCCTCCCAGCCTGGGCAGTGCGCTCCAAGGCCTCAAGGGTGGCAGAGCTCAACAGTTCCCCTGGCTCTACTGGCAGTGAGCAAAGGACCCTCCGGCATGTATCAGTCAGGGGTGACTGTGCAAGCCACACCTGCCGACGGGCCTGGACCAGGGTTGACATCAGGTGCCCCAGCTCCCTGGTCATGAGGGCAAAAGCCTGCAATGACGCATCGCTGAAATTACACAGAGATGCGTCAGGCACCCCCTGCTGTAGTGACGCAGAGAGGGCCAGCAAGAGGTGGGAGAGGTAGTTCCCGATACGACCCATCCGTGCTCCTGCATGGTATGTTTTGGAGAGCAGGTCGTCTGTGACCCTGCACTGGGGCCGAGGACACCTGGCATCCTGCCTCAGCGCCTCATCAGGAGACACTATCAGCGATGCGATAGCTGGCTCTACGGCTGGCATATGACCCAGGCCATACTTGGCTGCATCTTGCATGGCTGCCAAGGCTCAAGCATCTTAAGTGGAGTGGGAGAACGCCTTTGAGTCCCTCCAGCATGCATGTAGCTGCGAGGGTCCAAAGAGGGATGTCAGAGGGATGTCGTATGCTGTAAAGCCCTGTGAGGCAAACTGTGATTTGTGATATTGGGCTTTATAAATAAAATTGAATTGAACTGAATATTATTAAGTCTAGTTTGTCTAATTCTTCAAGCTTTAGAAAAAAAGCTCAACCATACTTTGACACTCAGTCCAACTGCTCATTGTCATCAAATCAAAATAATTCAGGACTACTGTTCTGCGATCTTGCAATGGTGTACATAGATTATCATATAAGGCATGAACGTGCACTCACAGGCTGTGACAGTCACATTGCTCCCCAAAGTGTGCACTGCTGCATCCTGCAACACCACACCTGTCTGAGTGAACTACCAAGTTTTAAGAGAGTCCCTGCTTTGACAGCCCAACTCAACCAAACACCAGTTACAGAGAGGGTGCCCACCTGATGACCCTGTACATTGACTGCACTCTTACACACAAATTCATCTTGAAATCATGTTTCCTTTCTTTGGTGAGACAAGTCAATAGGTCAAGGGACATAACTTAGGAAAAGCTTCTCCTATCAGAGGGCTTGTAAACTATTGGCTATTGTAAGTGTAGTGGAAGCAGTTATACAGTAATGATGGTTGGAAAGCTGAGTGGTACAGATCAAGTGCCTGCTCTTTGGTTAGAAAAAGAAAGCATTCAAGGACGCTTCAAAAGTCCATTAGGTCAGAGAATAGAGCGGAAAAGTTTCTGATAAAACCACTACATGTAAGACCAGTGGAGCTGAATAAGCAGGGACTATTCCATGTCAAACATGGGAGGAAATCTGTCCTTTAAATAATTCCTCTCCTCACTATTAAAATGATATATTTTACAGTGTTAATTAGTACATGGTATAAAACAACAACTTTTCTTAAGACTTAAATATTAATCTGGTGACTGTGTGTGAATGTGCACACAGCCTTTTTCTAAAGTCTTTCACATTTCCTTTTTCCAATGGCCTGCTGTCAGCTGGGTGTTGAAAACCCTCTGGAGAACGTTTCAGCACTGCAGAGGAAGAAAGTACAGTAAATGTAAAGTAATTTTCAGTTGTAGTCCTACCTTGGCTATCAGTGGCCAGTCTGTCAGCCGTCTCCCAGTGTTCATAGCTCCGCAGGATGTTGTTGGTGATGTTAACGTGACTGGCAGCCATGTGGTGAATCCGCTGGGGAATAGCCACACTTCCTGACGAGCCTGGGGCACCTCCAGAGCCTCCTCCTGCTCCTCCACCTCCGCTGCTGGCTGGGGAGGGGCTGAGTGAGAGGGGAGATGGAGTCCCGTTGACCCTGGAAAACACAGAGAGGCAGTGAGTCCCAGTAACACCGAGAGAATTAAACAGAGAGCTTGTGTATGCTGGAAGGGTTTTTGAGTTACTTGATAACATACAAAGAGGAAAGTGTGCTCTAGAGTCTGTCAGCCGAGAATATAGTTACATATTTTCCAGACAGACTTACTGGTGTCAAGAATGTATCTACTGAATACTGTCTTTACTCTTTATAAAGATAAGACTGCTATAAAGTCCTTGACTGCTGTCAACAGCACAAAACAAGAAAAACATTATTTTTAGGGGAACAGATGAGAGACTGATGGGAAAAGTGTGAACAAGAGAGAGAGAACAAGATGGAAAGTAAAGGATGTTATAGAATGGGACAAAGGAGAAGCAGCACCATACTACCATGTTAGGAAGCAACAAGTTTAATAGAAAACATGGTGTGTATATATATATATACACACACACACACACACACACATATATATATATATATATATATGTATATATATATATATATATATATATATATATATATATATATATATATATATATATATGTATGTATATATATATACTTGTCAGAGTTATAGTGCGCTTACCTACTATGTAGATAGAAATAAATACATAGATAGAAATATCCTTTTTAGAGGGCTGTGGTCTGTCATTGCAAGTGGTGTCGTGGAGACCTCGCGTTCCCATCCTCCTCCCTTCCCCCTCCCCTCCTCTTCTTTCTTCTTTTCTCCTCTATGTGGCTCAGGATATATATATATATATGTGGGGCTGTCACTATATTTGACACCTTTCACATTACATGTAGTCATTTGATGTGTTATTAACATAAATGTATTGATTAGTGCAGCTTTAACTTTATAGCATGCTAGCAGGAAGATAAACATGGGTACATGAGACAGAGGCTACTGATTGTTCCTATCCATTTATACTGTATAACAACTAGTGAACTACAGCTACATTAGCAGTGATACTGTTTACTAATATTTATATTGCTGCAAATTAATTTTGTTGGCAATTGATCAGACAAAATAAAACTCTTTTGTTTTGGCTTTGCAGGGAACTGTATCAAATACAACAAAGGACTAATCATTTCAGGCCTTCAAGCTATAAAAAGTGTTAAATGTGAGCGGGTGTGTGGCATTTCACAGTTTCACTGATATTCACTCTACAGTAACATCAGTCATGCTAGTACAAACTGCTCCCCCTGCCTGGCACAGCTGGGTGTGTGGCTCTGGCAGTGATGTAATGTCTGTGATGTGGCCTTGACCCTCGCTAACCCAACGACTTGTGCCTGATACACACACACACACACACACCACACACACCACACACACACACACACACACACACACACACACACACACACACACAGAGCTCCAGTCCTGCTGCTGTGGAGCATCAGAGCTGTCCAAACTCATTAGCTTCACATCCACAGCTCCTCCACCCCTCTCCTCCTCCATCTATCATCACTCCCTCCATCACTCCTTCTCACCCAGCACTCGGCAGCCCCTCCAGTCTTCTTCTCCTCACATCTACAACAAATCAATCCTTTTATTTGCTTCCTGAGGGGGTTTGTTTGAGCAAGTGGCTGTCAGGGGCGCCGTGGTATTTTGCAGCAGAGCTCCGGTGAATTATAAATTCTCAATTATCTATGTGACTGAAGGGGGGGTGTATTGCACGTGTGTATGTGTGTGTGTGTGTGTGTGTGTGTGTATACTCACTTCCCATTGATCCTCCAGGGAGAGGGTGCTTGGTGGGAACTTTTGGCTGAATTCTGGGTCACAGAAAGACACATTTATTAAAACATGTTTTTATGGCTTACAGTGTCTGCCTTAGTAGACAGATGAAAGCAAGACTAGAGAATGTAGGGGCATATTGATAAGGCCATCCTCAGCAAGGCCAGATGTTTATTGCCCTGCTCAGGAGAGGAGTGAAAACGGAAAAGTCTGTCCTTTGCGTTTTAAAAAACTTCTGCGTTTATATGACGACATTATTGAAACGATCCCCGTTCACACGGAGCTGCAGAATCTACTGGAAATGCTGTAGTATGCATGCCAGGCCAATCGGTCGCAGTGTAAATTTGCAAAGCAACACCACGGCATGACGCCATGCGCCTGCGCTGAAGCGCCTTCCTCTACTACGCCATGGTTACAAACCAAAACAAAGAAGACACAATGGTGAAAGCATGCACAGATAACTTTGTTTGGATGGATGACGAGGTGGAGTTGCCACAGGAACAGATCTACACTTCACTTCAAATCAACAGGGTGAGAAGCACAGTGTGGCTGGAACCATAATGCGCATGTGCGAAAAGTCGTTTTCAGAGGAACTGCATATTGCAAGTTTACATGACAATGGAGACGTTACTGTTTCCAAAACGTTGCACTCTGGAACCCATTTTGAAATCGTTGCGTTTTTCAGGCACCCAAAACGCCGCTGTGGTGTAAATGATCAGCCAAAATGCAACTAAAGTTTACCATTTTCAGTTGAAATCGTTGTCGTATTTCAACAGTCTGCGAGGCCGTTTACACGTACACGGTAATTTTGTTAAACGGAGACATCTTCCTTTGTTTGTGCCCTTCGATTACACGCAAACGGAGATTTCTCCTCTGAAAACGAGTCTTTCTAAAAACTCTGGCCAGAGTGGAGATTTTGGAAAACTCCCGTTGCGCGTTTGCATGTAAACTGAGATAATCCAACGTCACAGTATGCACTGGAACTTGCGCCTGTGTCAAAAGTGCGACCTATGTTGCTATGGTGACAATGGATACATGGAAGGCTTGAGCTTCTCGTTGCACTGCCACATACAGGTTTAGCATGCTCTTGTGTATATACACGGGTAAATGTAAATGAAGATCTTTTTGAAAACGGAGACAGTGAAATGTCCGTTTATGAAAATAGCCGGCAACGTGTAAATGGCCTCTGCCTGACCAAGAGGATCGTGTGAGATGGTTCAAATGACTTTGTAAGTCATTAACTTATAAAGGGGGTCCCCTTTTACACCCGGAGGTAACGCTTTGATTAACAACTCTGCTTTGAAAAACAATGCACCCTTTGATGACCGCATCCTGCCACTTCATGTGACCCCTGAGGGGGCCATGCTAATCCTCGCTGAACAAATGCTTCTGTGTGATAAAACTGAAATGTATGTTGCAAGTGATTATTCTTCTTGTTCCTCTTTGTTGGTTGTTTGACATGTCCTGATTGTACCCACACCTGATTATGTTTTTATCTGAATGGTACTTTGCTTCAACCCTGTTAAAACACAATATTGATAAGTTGTAGAATTCAGTATTAGTTTTAACACTCTAACATGTAGCCATACTGCCTTCTTGTGGCGGAGTTAAGAAGAGTTACCGCAAGGAAGTCAACTTTATATATTTTGAATGAAGATATAATTAGGGATTATTAATCAACTTGTTGCATGAATACGTGCTCCTTCATTTTGTTTTTCATTATATATTGTCATTGAGTTAATCTAGAGTGTGTGTATTTGACGTAGGCTAGCTGATATCATGGCATAGTAAGTGTATTTTCATTTAATGTCTGTATTAATAATAATAATAATCTGTATTAGGACGATTTTGGAAAAAATGAGATTCACGATTTTTTGGCTTATAATTGAGGTCACGATTCTCTCACGATTTTTTTCAACATAAAGATATATTGTACTTATTTCCTGATACAAAAGGAAAAGTAACAAAAAATATAAATAAATAATAAAAAAATATCATTAAATAATAAAACCTATGATTGTGCCTGATACAAGAGACAGAAGGCACATAAACTCTGGTCAGCAGAGAGGGAACACTCCTGTTTTAGCTTTAGTCTCTTGTCTTCTCTTACAGCTTTTGAACAATTTTAACATAATATCAACATTTTTCTGATGTAGGTATTCCAGGCCTGGAATTAAGTCAAAATTAAACGTTTCAACACCATGCATCTGACAGGAGTATTCACCTAACATGGCCAACATATCTTTAATTATATAATTATTTATAAGTCTCTATGTATATTCTTACATAAATCCCCAATATTTTATTTGACTTTAAAAAATCCTCTTCCTGCATTTAATTTGACAATGTTTATTGTATTGTATTATATGTATTAATTCTCTACAGGATCTTGTATGTTCTTTAATGTGCGTTCAATTTATTAAAAGAAAAAAACAAAAACAAAAACCTTTTGGTGAACCCTGCAGGAAAGTGAACCCTCTTCCTCAGAGAGGATCTTTGCCTCCCAGTTTGTTCCTGGCGGCAGAGCAGAGTGATCCGTCTTTCTTCTCAGAGGATCTTTGTCCCATGAGAGCTGGCAGCTGCTCTCCGTGTCCGCAGTGTAAGCAACGTTTGCTGGTGATCTGACAGTCACTAGAAGCACATTATGACCCTTTGTAAAAGTTTCTGTGTGGTACCTGTGTTGTACATGAGCTAACGTTAGCGGCTAAGGACTGAGAGGCTGTCCCGTGTGTGTGTGTGTGTGTGTATATATGTGTGTGTGTGTGTGTGTGTGTGTGTGTGTGTGTGTGTGTGTGTGCGTGTGATTGAGGAGTGTCAGTACGTTAACTTGTTAGTCGTAGCCTTGCTGTTTGTCATGTTAATGTTATCGTCGGCAGCCCTGAATAGCTTGTCAAGCTTTAGCATAGTTAACACATTTGTTATAAGCCCATGTGTTTACTGCTACAGAAAATTAATAAATCTTTGGTTTATTTGCACAACGTCGCCTCTCTGTCGTCTTTTATCACGCTTGCCGACGCTAAGTTAACTTTACCAGCAGATCTGCATGAGGCACAAACTGAGGCTACAGTGAGCAGTGTGTTTCCCCCCCGTCTCGCTGCTTTCCAAACTGCCGGCCGGCTGTCGCTGTGGTGGTATAATGCTGCGCCGTTGGGAGCGCTTGCTTTCATGCAGATGATGTCCCAATCGCCGTCATTGAAAAATTAGATCGCATGTGCATATGAATCGAGATCACGATTTTGTTACGATTAATCGTGCAGCCCTAATCTGTATGTTTAATTGAATGTTAAGAATCAATGTTGCCCACTGTGGGAAGAGTATGCGTCCCTTGCGCGTAATATATCAAAGTATACCACTTCGTATCAGGACAGCATTAAAGTTTCCTCTGAATATATCTCATGGGGATATATTTTTCATCACGAGGGAAGCCTCCCTGACCAAGGCTGCCCACTTTTTGGTCAGTCAAATACCTGTGCGCTCGGCGCAACGTTTTGTTGTTCTCTTGTTTTCTCTTGCCCTCTTGTTTTCTGCGCTCTTGTTTTTCGCCTCTCTTGTTTTTTTCCATTTTAGTTATCTGCTCTTTTCTTTTGCTCTATGTCTTTTGTTAGTTATTCCCTATTATTTGTACTGTGAGTTCTGCCGTGCTTATTCGCATTTTACCTTTTTGTCGTGCATAATTTCCTTTATTACACTTTTAACTCTTTTGTGCTCTCGAGCAAAGTTATTTTGAACTTTTAAATTTTATGGATCCAGTTTTCTTTTATCTCCAATGTTTTCAACATTTTTGGATGTAATAATAACTTTGATAGCAATATCAAACGGCCAGCGATATTGTTATCATATTATTATAAGCGAGTAACCAGAACGAAGTAGACCAGCACCTTCGCTCCAGATTCATCGGAACCGGCTGCCAGCCACTTGCCACAGTGATCCTCCTGCCAAGCTCAAAGGCCATCTGCAGCGTGAAACAGCCCAGTGAGCACCCACAGGACATTGCAAATTCAACCGCTTTCCCACCTCCTGCTGTGAGACAACTTTCCATTCTGCTGGAAAGTCCGGGAGCGGCAGCACAACAGTCCAGGGGCCCTAAAGGAGCTATACCTTGGATCCCCGCTGCTAAAAGTAGGCCAAAACTTCCATAACTTCAGTGAGCCACTGTGCGGTGAAGAGTGAGGTCGAGCAGGAGGCTTAGTTAATTATTCCGATTTTAATTTAGGTTTCATTAGGTCTAAGTGAATGGTTTCGCGCATTCCTGCATTCTCCATTTATAATATAGGCTATTTTAATATACTCTCCCACTATCGCCAAACTAAGTAACTCACATGAGTGTTACTTCTCATTTCATTCCATTTATATACTGCTAATTTTGTGTTGTGTCATATAATCATCATTTGCTATTCATTTATTCAGTTACCTATTTAGTTTGAATACATCTTCATTTATCGCCAAGTCGTTGTCTGTATATATATCTTTTGGACAGGAGTTGAGATCACTGTATAGAGAAAATCATAACCCAGATACTGAGATTGATTCATTATTGATAAGCGTGCTGACAAATTAATAAGTGATTTATGGAGTTATGGAGTTAATTTGATTAGTCGCTTCCCTCGTTAGGAGGGTTGTGCCCCAAAATTTATTATGAGTGCAAATATTCTCAAAGAGGTATTTCCCCTTCAAGAATAAGAAAGAGAAATAATAACATGCACCAGCACTCATGACAATTTCAATTTTGAAGCTACAGCCAAGAGACAGTTAGCTTAGCTTAGCTTAGCATAAGGACTGCAAACAAGGGCAAACAGCCAGCCTGGCTCTATTTGAAGGTAATAAAATCTACCTTCTAGCTCTTCTAATGCTCACAAATTAACATGTTATATTTTGTTTGTTTAATATGCAAAGTCCACAGTGTAAAAATGTGGTTTTACAGGGAGTTATGTGTAGATGAATTACCTTTAAACAGAGCCAGGCTAGCTGTTTTCCTGTTTCCAATTTTTATATTACACTAGGCAAACGGCCTGCTAGCTGTAGCTTCATATTTAACAGATGGCTAAGGAACTGCTATCAATCTTCTTTTGTGACACTTAGCATTAAAAGAAGTAAGCACATTTCACAAAATGTTTTACTCTTTATTTTTTCATTGGCTTACTTGAGTCAGCACACACTCAAACAGTGCTGTAAATGTACCAGACTTATCCAAAAGGCTCTCTGCAATCAGCTATTTACTAAGTGATAAACCAAAGCATAAAGATCAACAAACAAAATTAATTTTGAAATAATTATTATCCTCAAATCATGATTTAGTTTAGTTAAAGTTGCTCTCCAGACACGTTCTAAAGTGCGTATACTAATGTTTTGTAAAACATTGTTTTCCCCCCATAATAGTTAGTAGCAGTGCAGCAGTGCACATCCAGATGGGTAGCATTAGCGTTAGAGGAAACATTAGAGATTCAGCCGTACAAGTTGGAGCCTCAGTCAGACCCAGACTCAGATGAGACCTCTGTAGTGCACCAAAAGCACAGGAACTAGCAGACATATCATTTCATTTATGATGTTTTTTGTTTTTGTCTTCTTTGCTGACACAGTTTAAAGTGCTCTGCACTGGAGGTTTCAGGTTTCTTTGCCGATGTTGTGTTTAAGAGTGTTCCCCCATCGATGTGTCCTGTATTGGAACACAGACTGTAAAGATGGACAACATGACAGCCCCCAAAAGTGAAGCAGAAGCAACTTGATCTTCCCATGGTGGCTGGCTGCTGAATACATCATGAAGCCCACCCCCTCTATGTTAGTGGATGGGACATGGGACAAACTAAAAACTCTGAGTGCAGATCAAATACATTTTCCCTTGGGGTGGTTTATGTCATTTGAGGTAGTTTCCATCACGCTGCTGTTTGTTCAAGTGTTTCCTTTTCTGATAAGTTTGGTTTTAATTAGTTATTTAATGCCATGAAATGGGTATTTTATGACACGACTGACAACTGTGTGAGCCAATCCGTGGGCTCGCTTTCAGTGGCACTGCTTGCAATTAGTCAGATGTGTATATGGGCAAGAAACTTGATACAGCAAAGATCCCTACTCCGCAGACTCTGGCTCCAAATTACATCACCAGAGTAAGATGGCAGCGGCTGTATCCAGGATAATATAGCTTCACTTCTGTACAGTAGGGCTGAGTGGAGACATGTCATCCATCTTATAAACAGGCTATGTATTAAACGGTGTGTACACCAGGGATGATGTGTTTTCTTTTTCCTGTAGGCTGGTTTATTATACTTATTATACAGCAAGATCATCTTCACAAATGAACAGCACTTTCCAGAACTTTTGAAGTGTAAATTCAATTGCCAGACATAAAATACTGTCACCACCACGACAAGGCTGTGAAGCCGTGTTCACTATGATGATGTTCCGTAGTCTCATTTAGCCACCTGTTAGCTACTGCCTTTTTAAAGACATTTAAAGGCAAAAAAGTTCACGAGTTGAGTATTTACTGACATAATTTATGTCGTAGAATAAAACATTTAAGTCTCTTCAGCTTGTGTTCAGATCTTATTTCAGGCATCTAATAAGAAACCCATCAATAAAAACACGGTGGAACCTAAGATACTTTTTGGTTTTAGGATTGATTCCTGCCCCACCCTACTGGTTTTTGTATGATGTACCAAAACTTGCTTGTGCAGTGAACGTTTGAATCTCAGATTTTAGAGAAGTGTACAGATATTGCCCCCTTCAATAGAGGAATGTGTTAACACATCTTTGCACAGATACAAGTCAGTATAATCAAGATTAGATATTTTAGGGAACATAAACAAAAGAAAAATGCTTTTCTTTTAATGGAGGGAAACTTTAATACTCAGCGATTAATATCTCTTTCCAATCTTTTCTATAAAAACATACTGTAAAACCTTCTTTGGTACAGAAAAAAGCGTCGAAAAAAGTAGCAGCTAAATGGCTAAAATGTTAATGTTAATATAACATGAGCCAAATCTCACTAAGCCACCAATTTTCCCGTACAGTATGTGTAATTTTTGTCATGTGTAATGTTACTCTGTGACACTCAACATCCACATTAATGTGTCATGAGGATAAGTATATTACAGAACTGTTTTTGTGCCATTTCTCTTTTAAAATGAACTGCTCTGACTCCTTTCAGTTATTTTTTTCCTTCAGTCAACACATACTGTATGTACACAGCCTGCGCACACATACACAGCTAAACCCCCAGTCAGTCCCTTCCCAGGAATCCAATCCCATCAATGCAAATGCGGCACTGTGATAATGACATCCTCAGTAATTAATTAAACTAAACATAATTAATCAAAACAAGCACATTAAACCCTAACAATCCACTGTGATGATTGATGGAGCTAATTAGTACATTAATATCAAAGAGAAAGAATGGATTTTAATAACGTCATGCAAAATTAATGCACAGGCACCATGAAAATGAATATGAAATGTATTTGAGGGATTGTAATTGGCTTTCCATGTTTTTCAGCCACAGAGGGAGAAAACGAGAGAGACGGGAAATAAGGTCCATGTCCAAATGTGTGTGTGTGTAATCTGTGTGTGTGTTACCTTGAAGTACTCCATGAGCGACCGCGAGTACTTGACAGCGTGGTCTTTCTTCAAATGGAACATCCTCAGATACAGCAGAGACAGACAGCGGTTACTATGGAAACAAAACCATTAGAAGGCAGATGAGTCCTCTGTACAAATTCCCTTTTAAAGCCTGATCCTCAATATTATTTTCATGTCATCCACACAAAATGCACCCGGACTTCAAACACGCCCCACAAGTCTGCAGGGATTAGGGAGAACTTTAGTGGAGTAAGGCATGTGGGAAATGTATAATACTAGTATATGATAATATAAAAATCCACATCTTTGCAAATTAATTTACTATTCACAAGCAGAGCACACAGAGGTAAAAAAAAACCCACCCTAAAATGTTTTTGGAGCACTGTGAGTGATTATAGTAAAATGCAGTTTTTAACTGTAGAATCTAAAACTTACACATGGTGAGTATTTAATAGGCCTGTACGTTCAGATTCAGTGGGCCTCATGCTGAAACCTCTTGTACGGACAAAGTGGTTCTTGATTAGCATGAATGGCCGATTTAAGACAATTCGTGGCATTCGCCAATTTTTTTTGGGTGCAGATATCTCTAGGTACAACTGAAATTCACAAGTGTTGCATTACTGTTGTACAAATTACATACAGATTATCTCCACAGGAGAGAAACACTGGTCTGAGATTTTGATAATAATTATAGTGCCTATAGGAGTTATCCCACTCAGTCATCTGCTCAAGCCTTTATGCAGGTCGCACACCTGCATTAAGTCACCTGCCACCATCCTTGCTGTAAGGTCATTGCACCCATCAGAGTACTATCACCCACAGAGAGCCTATATTGTTCTCTTGACCATCACTGTGACTGCCAGATCCTGACCTGCCATCTAAGGCATAGACTGCTTTGCATTTGAAAAATAATTTTTCACATCCAACTTCAAACCATTCCCTCTATAGTCACAGTGCAGCGCTGCCCTGATGGCAGGTTGCTGGCAGTGGTATTAATATAATGGCCTCTAGTTTCGCAGACCAGGCGAGGCAGAGGCGCAGCGCACCTGCGCTTCACCAACTGGGTGTGGCCAGGCGGATTTTGCAAGTTTGGCATACTGTGCACGCTGGTGCAGCTACTACTCTTTCCCACCTCCGTCCTTCCTACCTGTGCAAGTCAGAAAGAGGGAGGAGAGAAGGCGTGGAGTGGAGTGGAATGTTTTTCACACATCACACCAGTCAAATGAGCCCCTCTCCTCGCCATTAAATGTGCCGTGCAAAGGCGTAATGAGAGTTTACTCAATTTGCCATGGCAAGAGAGAGCAGCAGCGTCAGATGGCCAAACTTCTCCCAGGAGGAAAATATTTTGGTCTGGGAGGTCCAAACTCGCAGTGTCCGAATATACGGAACTGCGAGCAGACCTCCATGGGCTGATGATGCAAAGGTAGCCTGGGAGGAGGTCACCACAATCGTAAATCAATATTGCGTTTCTCTTGTGCGCGCGCAGTCTCTCTTTCTCTCTCGCAGTCTCACTCTGTTTCTTTTCTTTTGACTTTTCTAAGATGGCAGATGCTGAATATATTCTCCCTATCTGATGCTGTGGCTGTTTGTGGTTGGCTAAGAGGGATGTGAACTCATTAGTTTGCAGCTGTGTTAATCAAATCACTGCGCCAAGCTGGATCTATCGACACCTCCCCCTGCTGCGCCGCTACACCCATCTCAGCGCACCTCGGTCTGCCAAACTACCAAACTGAGTGCGCCTTGGGTTGTGCTGCTTGAAACCAGCTCCGCACGGAGTTCGCCACCCTGCACCGCGCCGGAAAACTAGAGCCCATTGTTTTAGGTCCTGTAATACCACTAACTACTAACTCTGCTACATTAATGGGGTATTTTATCTGCTGATTTCAGACAGCAAAAATTGACGCTTAGCTTTGTTAAAATCATCAACTGTACAAAACTGGAAGTAGCCACCGTGACGTCACGTTCATGGAATCCTGTTTTGAAGCCAGAAGTGACCATATTTATAACCCTGACACTAGCTTGGTTAGCACAGTGCATTTACAACTATGGTTAACCTTGATAATGCTAACGCTAATTTTCACTAGAAAAAACAGGTTTAAAACCAAAAAACAAAATGTACTCACTGGAAAAACGTATTATCTGACTCCTTAGAAAGTCTTTAAGTACAACCAAACACTGAACAAGACTTCTTTTAGTCTCTCAAGAAAGTGAAAACACACTGAAATAGCGACAGCTATGGCTACACCTATACACAGTAAATCTTGGGTTATGCCATGGTTGTGTTACCCAACCAGCCTTAATTATGCGTAACTTAAAGCCTTATCAAAATGTGAACAGGTGAGTTTGAAAAAAAAAAAAAATCACCCACTGTACAGCTGTCATGAATGTTGAAATTAGCGGTCCATGTCATTGGTCCGACAGCCCATTAGTTCGACATCCCGTTAGTCCGACCGTCCGCGGTGCTGAACGGCTCGCGGCAGGCATATGGTGTGCCGCGACCAGCTCTGGGTCAGCTGGGAAAGGCTTGAGGCGGAGCAGGCTCACGGCTTATGTGTTTGCCACTTTCTTTTTCATTTTAACCCACACCATGATCTTTTCCTGACCCTAACCAAGTGGTTTTTGTGCCTAAACCTAACCAGACCTTAACCACAGGGCATCGTGATGATTTCAGAACGGACTTCGGAACAATGGGTTTAATATGGTCGGAACAATGGGATGTCAGACCAATGGGCTGTCGGACCAATGGGCAGTTCCCGAAATTAGCGACAGAGACCAAAAATGTTTTTTTTAAATTCAGGCTGTAAACATGTTTATTTATGCTGTAAAGTTGGTCATGTTACCATGGTGGTCTATTGGGACTCGCTCTAAGAGCCAGCTTCAAGTGGTCATTAGAGGAACTGCAGTTTTTGGCACTTCCATGTTGGCTTCATTTTTCAGCACCAGAAGTTGTCGCTTGGTTAAAATCTTAGTAATACTCTTGGATTACATTTTTGTGAATGAAACATGGAGTCTTCTACACCAGTTTGGCTGGGTTGATCATGCCAATGATCACATTTCATAAAAGCGCAGTGGAATTCATCAGGTTGCGAAGGGAAATTTAAGATAAATTTGTGCAGTTCTAAGGGTTTTCTGAATTTAACTTGGAACACTCATATGAGTAAATTTCAGATATAATGTGAAAATATTTTTGCATCAGGCCGTTAACTAAAATTTGTATACATTTATGACTCACAAGTTAGTAAAAAAAGGTATTTTATCTTCCAGAATTTGGCTGCCAGTGTTGAGAAAGCAGCACTTAGAAACACATTGCACCGGCATGGTTAACATCCTACTCCCACAGGCAACCAGGACAATCCACCAACAATATCATTTAACAGTAAACTTACTAGCTGAATAAAAACTTGGGTATCTTATGACCACAGTATTTCTAAAATCCTGGTTATGGCCCTAAACTTACTGTATTTTGCGCGCACACACACACACACACACACACACACACACACACACACACACACACACACACACACACACACAGAATCTTACCACAACACAGCTAGTTTCTTCTCAGCGATGGTGGCTGAATGGCTGGCGAAGTTCTTCAACCTCATGGCATACCTGCAAGGGAGAGATGCTCTTTACTCATCTGCTGTCATTTACACTGATTTATGTGTGAAATGTAAACGCACTTTACTCTTCTCACGTTAATGAATACATGTATACTCAATGTTCATTTTCATTAGGAAATCAAGGTTAAAATCATTGAAGGAGCTGCTCTTTCTGAACGTAGAGAATATAAAACAGTGACAGATAGTGATTTATTTCTTCAGCTCACTGACAGCCTGCATCCACCTGCTCAAGGGCCCTTAGGTAAGGCAAGCTACAGGTCAGCTATATTTGACTCTATGGAAGGAGAAACGTATCCTTTGGTTTCTGATTAAGTATTTAAAAAAATGCTGTAGGGGTCAGCTGTTGCCTCCTGACCCGGTCTGATTGCTTAGCAAGGTGATTAATCAGTCAAAGTGAAATTCAGCAGTGACAGGTGAATCAGGGGAGAGCAGTAACACCTTTATACTTCATTGATCCCTGGTGGAAAACTCTTGTTCTTTCTCCTGCTCCCTCCTTAGGGAGGTCAAAGGCCAGAGTCACAGATCAACAGCCCTGCAGCTGGTGACGATTCAGCATCTTGCTCAAGGACACTTCAGCAGGATGGATGAGTGCAGACAAGCAGGGCTTGAACCTGAGTCCTTCAGTTAAAAGACTCTCTCCCACTACAGCACCCAGCTGTCAACCTGCCTGCTTTCAAAGGAGGCAGTCATTTGTTATTCTCAGTTTGCTCTCTTAAAAGTCGCACTTAGTGACTTCATACAAAGGCAGCTCTGAGAGGCTGAAAAACAGCAGAGATCCTGTAATGCAACACTGGTTCAACTATGCTCATTAGCAGCCCCGCAGGTCTGTGACGCTTCAGACAACAAAGATTAAAAAACACAATGCTGAAGAGTCCAGAGGATTCTGAACTGAGCGCTGGCTTCATGCTAATTAGAGTTTATTCCAAAACTCAAGTTTTGATTAGCCATTTTCTGTGGGCCGAGAGGTGAACATATGCAACCGCACAATATTATTTCAGCTAATAGGCTAAATCTACAACAGGTCAGTAAGGTTAGGCTGATGAGAGAGGTGTAATTTTCTACATATGAATCCTGAAACAATATAATTTGGAAGCAATTATAGGGAAATGTGCCGAGACAGTGCACACAGTAAGTACCCACTCACCTATTTGGGTTTTCAGTAGAGAGTCAGGGAATTACAGTGGGCTATATAATCGCTATATGGCTGGGTAGAGTAAATGAGCAGTTGTCGATTTCCAGAGAAGTTCCCTTGAAATAACTGCTATTTTTTATGACTAAAACTGACAGAGATCAATTTAAACAACCTTAAATATTAATTTAACCTCCTTGTACACTTTTGTTGACTTTATTGCCTGCTTGCAATTTACTGCTATACAGACACATTTTTCCTGTTTTTACAAAATTATATTTTTCTCCTCTTCAACAGACCAACTAAACCAAAACGTCTCTTTGGATAAACGGGGTAACGCTACGCAAGGGAGGGTGCTGAGAGAGCTGTTGCACCCATATCAGTGTAGCATGCAACATGATTTGAGAGGTGCTTCAGGAGTTTTTGGCTGTCGTTAAATAAAAAACTCAAATGGACACAAGCGAGTTTACAGCAGTTTGTCTAACATCCCTGGTTGTCCTGTCAGCCAGAGCCCTGACAACAGGGAGCTGAGTTCAGTCCAGGCGCATATAGTACCTCATTAGCAAAAGTGTACATTCCACATAAGTTGACATTATCATTAATCACTGCTGCTCTGAATACCATGCAATTTATCAAAATGTGCACAATAACTTTTTTCACCACTCAATTGTGAACAAACTGTGTCACACAAACACAACAACGAAAGTCCGCTAGATGGCCAAAGGGTACTTTACAACTGCTTTCACTTTTACTTCACTAGCGTAGCCTACAAAATGTAGTTTTTCTGTCAATGTCAGGTTCATTGTTTACACAGCTTACAGAAAAGGTAAAATTTTGACTTCCAGAAGTTTCTGTTGGTTGTCCGACAGTTGCCACAATATCTCAGCGAGCAGCTGTAGGCTATCAGTAACCTACGCCCTATCATTTTTGAAGTGTTATGTTTGGCTATAGACTGCAGAGGCAAGGCCGGCCCTATAACTGTGACAGTTTGTCCGTGAGTGACTGAGTGATGAAGTTACATCATTGGTCAGACGTGATGTGAATTTTGGTGTTTCCCCACTGGCCGTTGCTGTTTTGAAATAAATAGGCACTGACAGTCCTGTATCACTATTTTCCTCATCCCTTTCTGTAAACAGTGTGGCATGACAGCATGGTGGAATTAGTAAGCTAGATAGCTAACTGGCTAGCCATGACATAAGTAAAATTTAACAACTTCATGCTTCATCCACACACTCTTGTCACAGTGCAGAGCAGCACTTTGCTATCAACAGACAAGTGACAACTGTGTTTGGCTCATCCTCTGTTACTATGACGTTAGCATTAAGGCATGCGGAATGAGCTAGTTAGCTAACTAGCCAGCCACAGGCGAAATGGCAATTTTGGATGGAGCAAAGAGAGAATCCCATTGTCATTTTTTTTTGGAAGAACAGCCATGTCTGTACGACACAAAAATTTGTTTAAACATTTTTAAATTTTGTCATGTTACAATGTCAGAACCATCGATGGTTAGAATGTGTGCTGCCACTGTCATGAGGAGAAGGTGAAAAAAACAGTGATAGAAACTGGAGTGAATATTACATGTTAAAAAGTCGGAGTGGTTGCTGACACAATGAAAAAAATTCTACTTTCAGTAATTGGCGCTGACAGGACCTTTTATAAACTATCGTTATCGGAGGAACTTTGCTGTTGGTGGCCGATGACTGCTCAAATGGCTGGTCCACAACAATGGGGCGAGCGCTGAAAACCAAAGTCAAGGCTAACAAAAGTCTGTGTCTTGGTATGTGCCCGCCACGTCCTGTTTCAAATTTAAAGCCCTGTAGCATTTCATACATGGTCCAGTCATACACTAGGTTTTGACCTAGTCTTATTCCTTCAGACATGCACAAATTGGAGGAGAGGAGAGAAAAAATATGTTGGGAGCATCATCAATTCCAATGATCAAAATCAAAAGCTCATTTTGATTGAGTTTTCATTCAAAATCAAAATTGTGACAGCCCTCATTTTTATTATATATTTCACTAAGAAGTCATGACGTGGCTATACATTTGAAAAACTCAACAGCGATGACTTTTTCCATAAATCCTAACCCAGTTATTCGAGATAATCCACAGACCTCGTTGTGAGCAGTTTCATGTAAGAACTATTCTCTTTGTATCACTGAGCAGAAGGAAGTGTTTCATGATGACAAAGACCTGCAAGCACACAGACCATCTCTCTCTCACAAGTTCCACATCTGAGTACAGTTCAGTATTACTGCTATAGCTGCTTCAAGAATTATGGTTAACTTTGCTTCTTTCTTACTGTTGCGTAAAACATTATAAGATGGTTTGACAGTATTAAAAGAAATGAACACAGTAATTTAAAGCATTTTGTGTGCATCTTTATATATAGTAACTTTCTGTCAGCATCCAAAACTAAATTAATTTAGAGTGTACCGATTAAACTCTTTTTATTTTGCCTATAGTTAATAGTAAATAACAAACACACCTTTAAAGGAACATTCCTCAGAAATAAGACCAATTATTAGCTGTATTTAAAATGACATGTTAACGAAGTCCTCCTTTTTTTTTTTTACAATTCACTTGATGTCACTTTTCTGTCTGTCCATCCATAGTACCTGATTAGCTCCACGGTCTCAGAGTACATGGTATATGGTGATTTGGCCTCTAGTGGATCTCGCTCCATAGCATTTCCACACTCTATGAAAGAGAGGGCACCGTCTGCGTAGTTCACTGCTTTACCAAATTTGTCCATCTACAGATAAGGAGGAAGAACAAAAAAGGACTGAAAAATGAGTGACAGAGAAAAAGCAGATATGTGACAATGAGCAATATGAAAAGAAATGTAGCAGAGTGGAGACAGAGAGAGAAGCAGACATGAATAAGACAGAGACAGAATAAGCAATGTCTTAACAGCATTGTGGCAGATGCACAGTCGTCTCTTTGAATAATCTCCTGCTAAGATGCAAATCCCCAGATAAATGTGAGGGAACAACGCGTAAACATAAGATAAATAACAAGTTAAATAAATCTCATTTCATTGTTCGGGAGGAGATCAGATAATTCTTTTGATATTGTATAATCTTGCAGACATCATCAGTCCTTGAATACAATGTTCCCTTGGAGACAAATGGTGCAATAAATAACACAAATTATACAGTACAACGCTTGATATGAAATAGATTTTCATTCTTTGGAGACTCGCTGTGCGTACACATGAGCGACGACACACACATCTGAATGAGTACACACATAATTACAGACTAGACTGTAGATGTTAACATTGTGTGTTTTCAAATCATTTTCTTGCTATCTGTGTGTCTGTCTTTTCTTTGCCTCCTGTATGTGCTGAAGGTGTAAACGTGTGTGTCTTAGAGCAGAAAGATTTGTGGAAGACAACATCTTACCAAAGCATCAGCCTTGTGCTTCAGTCTCTTAGCCTCCTGCATGTAGTAGTCTGCACTGTGGACTCTGGGAACAGCACAGTGAAAAAGAGCATAAACAGCATGTCTGCACTGACACATCATTTAACAAAAACTGAAGAAAAAATAAAACAACCCCCTGCAGAGTGATTTACATAATCAGTAGCTAAGAGTAGCTTGCAGTGAGTTATATACAGTAGCCTACTTAGGTATACATACCTCAGGCTTAGTGTAACCTTAGTATAACAACAAAACATGTTGTTTCATGAATAATGCAGGAACCCTTTGGCACAAATAAGTAACAAGATGTATCATTTTTCCAGGTTTCAACACAACTGGACCAGTGCTGAGGTACTTACAGATATTTCCCCCACCTGCAACACACTAACATGCCACTATTTGGCCTATTAGTGTGTTGTTTTATAGCATTTAATGCACAGCATGATGATAGCTATCCTTCCTAAAATATAAGATGCGTTAAGTTTAGAGATGACAATGCATTCAAAGTCTTAGTGGTGCACTCTGTTTAGTCAGGGTGGGTCCAAAATATAAACAGTCTCATCTGGTTAGGTGGTGTCCTATTCTACTACTTCAAGTCTCAGGTCTTTGGATCAATATGTCTAATATTCAAGTGGATCTAAGAGGACCTGCCATCAGTTCTGAATACACAGTGTGTCATTATCATCACAGAAAAGGTGAGGAGAAGGTGAGTGACGTAGGAAAACCTGGGGAGGTTTCACACCGGATTTGCAGCAGCAGTCTGAAGTAGAGGTAAAGTGTGATTTATAAAGTTGTGGGGAGAATAAAATGTATCGCTATTGTTTTGAGCTGCTAGTTAATTGGTGGAGCATCATGCAGCTATTAGTGTTAGTGTTCTCTCTCCAACAGGATCTGTTGATTTAGACAGAATTTTGATCAGATCTAATCATCCTCTGGTCCCTTTTGGGTCATGTGTAAGGCTGTATCGAAGCTTTGATGCTTCACTCATAACTTCAAATTCTTCAAAAGATTTTTTTTAATTTGCATGTTTATTCATTCTGTTTCAACCTGATATTTTTACACAGTTGCAGAGTTGAATGTAACTTGAGCGACCCTTCAAACTGTTTGACTCCATTGTTTTCTATTGGAATGTCCTAACTGGCCCCGAGGGACGCAGTGCCGTGCAGTGCACCCTTCTGAGCTGAACCTCTGTTGGAAGCCCTCTTTCTATTTTGTCACTTCACTTGCTTTAAAAGGGACACCAGGCACAAGGAATGGCTGATTTGTGAAACTGCTGAAACTACACTGCAAAAACCTAAATGAGGTGGCAACTGGCTGGAGGGTGATCACCAGGAAGCTTAAAGTTTCTGGTCATCACTAATAGCCTACTTGCTGGGGCGGGTAAAGCGGGTTGTCATATAAATGGTTACTAAGTGGCAGGTTTATGGTAACCTCACCTACCTGAATGTTTTGTGAATGGGTGAATGTGACATGTAGAGTAAAAACCACTTTGAGTGGTTTGAAGACTAGAGGAGTGCTTTACAATTACAGTCGATATATTTCTACAAATATCACAATATAGAATGTGTGTTTTCTGTTTAAATACATACAAATTACTGCTGCACGATTAATCTAATCGCAGTTGTAATCGCGATGTCAGGTTGTGCGATTACATAACCACATAAGAGGCTGCGATTTGCGACTTAATATAAGTGAATGTTAACGTGTGTGCCTGTGAACATGACTACCTCTCCTATAGTGTGTGGAGTTTGTTGACATCACGCCAACAAGCTACCCTGCTGTGTACAGCACGTGTGGTCATGCGACCACCCGGCATGCAGCAGTGACCAACATAGACACTGAAGAAGAACATGAGCACGACCAAAAACAGGTTGAGTTGGTGGTGAAAGAAACCAAACTTCTGTTGTATGGTGATACTTTGGATTCAGGTACGGCGACATTGAACAGGAAGACGTGCTGTGTGAAACTTAAAAGTGAAAGTCGGCACGTCCTGTAGCAACACGACTAATACATATATATATATATATATATATATATATATATATATATATATATATATATATATATATATATATATATATATATATATATATCAGCACTTGAGACAGCACAGACAAAAGTAGGATGAATGCATGCCAGAGAAAGTCAAGCCAAATAATGTTAAAGAAAAAGACACAACTGAAAGCCGCCAGAGTCTCATAAAACAACATCCAAGCACAGTTACGCAAACATCTGTAAGTATCACAGGGAAATCATGGACTGTGTAACAAACTATATAATAACAAATGAAAAATTGTGCAAAATTTTGCTTGGGTTCGGCCCACTTGACATGTTGCTGTGTTGTGCTATGGCCTGTTCATGTGCTGGAATTTGTCATTTACGGGACAATAACCGAACGCAACACAGGCTCCGCTCCGCTGTGTGTACAGTGCTGCGCGGCACTGCTGTGCGAGCAGCGTGTTTGACTGTGCACAGTCTGTTGATGGTCATTTACACACTGGCCATAACAATAATTATGTCAGGTAAGGTCAGTGCCCCCCTAATATAATGTAGGGGAAACACTGAATCAAGCAAGAGGAGTCATGACACCATTTATGTATTATACTGTAATCGCAATTACAAATCACAATATTGTCCACTCAAATCACAATTGCACATTTTTATCAAATCGTGCAGCACTAATACAAACGTAGAAAAACAGCAAGTAGGCTACAGGCCCATCTTTTACTCGCTTATGTCTTTAGTCTGATCTCAAGTGCACAGCTGACAGATAATTCATCTGACTAAGTATTTCATTAAATTTAGCATTCTGGTTTGAGGATTTTAAATATCTTTTTAAGTTAATTAACATATAATGACAAACATCTGAAGCATCATTCAAAGACCTCAACAGAAGCTTCAGATCAGAAAAAAAGACATTCAGTACAGCCCTAATAGCATGTCTTTGTCTCTTTTGGATCTGCTACAAAACTGTGGATCAGCGAGGACCTCTAGAATGCATTACTATAACCATAGGATCATGATGGAGATCAACAGCCACTATCTCATTCCAGTGGTATTGCTAATACCGGAGCTGTCAAGGTTTTCCCTCACTCCCCATCTGCCAGACATTTTTGAGTTTTAAGTGTTTATATGGGAGGAGCAGTGCCCATCTTCTGTTTTGTGCCATAAAAGAATATCCCTTTGTGCCATAAAGCAACCTCTTATTGAATGTATCACAGCTCAGAGAGAAAACTCAAACAGTATAATTAAATAACAAAGCTTCTGATGCAAAAACAAAATAACATAACTTTCATACAGTGGAATAATCAAGACACACTTCTATATAAAGAAGAGACACCTGCTGTCCCCTAACTCAGAAAAAAGGATTATTTATTTAAGAATGTAGAGAGCACCATACAGATTGCTAGGTCTCATGAACCACAGTGATGATTAGAGTAAGCATCTATGATAAATCATGCTGCTAAGTATAAATATTGGTGTGCATGGTTTAATGGCATGGTTGTTCTACATACGTGTCACTAAACGACAGTCTTGGCCTGCGAGGTTCAGCAGCTTCCACCTGTGGCTCCGACCACACCTCAGAGTCCGACTGTCCATTGGCATGGTAACTGTCTCCGCTGGGCTTCTCCACGTGGGTATCAACTTCCTGTAGCAGAAATAAGATCATGAATCCATCTATCCATTATAATCGTATTAATTAGTATTACAATGTGCAGCTTTTATCAACCAGCCACTTGAACTTTATTACTAGCTTCTCATGGATGGATTCACTGTCAGCTGAATTAGTAGTCTTGCCATCACTGTTATGAGTAGGGATAAAAAGTTAAGAGATGTGGTTAAATTGATTCAACTGTCTCAATGTGAAATTGTCCAAAAGTTATTTTTGCCATATGTACGTTTTGCTCATAAATTCACTTTGTAGTATATCCATATGACAAAGCTAACGTTTACATTTTTGCAGTTTCACTTCAAAAAGGGAGCAAAACCTTCTTATACTTCAAATAGAAATCACACACAGTTTAGTTAAATGAATTTTTCTTTTCTTTTTTTTAGATTTTCTTTTAATAGTAAGAGAGACAGGAAAGGCAGGGGACAGAGAGGGAATGACGTGTTAAATACTTCTAAATATATTAGTTTCCTGGGTGCTGTTCGTTCTAATATGTACTGCTTTATGTATCTGTCCTGCTGTTTTTGATGCGTTACCTGCTACGTAACACAAAACCAGTTGTGGAATGTACCAAAGTACATTAATCAAATACTATACTTACAGGCATAGTATGCAAATTTTGTGCTACTTTATACATCTGCCACTACATTTCAGAGGTTGATATTGCACGTTTTACTCCACTTCTTTTATTTGACAGTGTTAGTTACTACAAAGTATGATTTATTATTACACATTAAGCCACCCAGCAGCATATTCTTTAATTAAAATTACCAGTTGCAACATTAAAATGATGAACAGAAATGCATCACTAATTATAATCCAGCAATAAATAAATATATATATATATGATTCTGAAATGGGCCATTCTACATAATGAGTAATTTTACTTTTGGGACTCTGAGTATATTTTGATACAATTACTTATGTATTTGACTTAAGTAAAAATTGGAATGTAACACAGTGTTTTACACTGTAGTATTACTACTATTATTTAAAAAAAAAGATCTGAATACGGTTTCCACCACTGACCAAAACAGATATTTTTTAATGACTTTGGCTCCTGAAATTGCAGGTAAGGAAATATGACTCACATGGGTGGAAATGTGTGTCATGCTGTACATTCATGCCTTTTAAGCATGGCATGCCATTAACTCCAGAGTTATTTTTGGAACGGTGTCAGTGTCAGATGAGGAACTCAATTTTGCTATAAGATAATGTCACCAGTCTACTATCACTCCAAACAGTGTGTACCAAAGTGTGGACAATGAAGCACCATGCCCAATAATCTACCTAGGAGACATGAATTATCTTAAGGTCCAACTTATCATCATTTAGAGTGTAAACCCACCACTGTACCTATCTCTCAAACAAAAATAGTATTTTTGACTTACACTGCCATTTCTCGCATGTGATGATGCCTTGCCTTCGCCTCTCCTGTGTCTATGGGAGGAAGTGGAAGTAGAAGAGGTGGAGCAGGGCAGCCTCCCAGCAGCACCGCCCTCCTGGCTGAGAGAGGAACTGCTGTCGCAGGTTCGTTTACGAGGGGGGTCGTCAGAGAGCGGGGACAGGAGGGGAGGGAGCAGCTTGTCATCGCGCCGTCGAGACTGCTTCCTGTTTAGAGAGCCACTGAACACACACACACACACACACACACACACACACACACACACACACAAAACAAAGCAGTGTTATTATTCATTAGTTTATCGTATCTTTTTCCCTAATCTTTTTAGGATATGTGCTCTAATCAGTTAGCTAACTTGTGCCTATTGCTTAAGTGTGATTCTTGTTTCAATTAACACCTTCTACTGCTTAGTGGCATGTGAGGATGAGAGGTGTGAGGCAGTGCTGCGACTCCCACTGACTGCTAATACTGTTTGTTTTTCAGATCATATGTAACAACGCAGTTGGAAGAAACAAAATTATTTTTTTCCTACTATTAAATGTGTCAAAAGTTTAATGTGTTCAAACTTCTCCAATTAAAGCATCATAAATAATCTTGACAACAAGGGGAAATAATCATCACTGCCAACAAACTACAACTGACAAGTTATCAATCATGCCTTGTCAGAGGACTGCAAAATCTTAAATAACCACTAACATCAAAGCCACTGAAACCTTAAGGTGCCTCATCATAAATGTATCATAAACCAACTAATATAATATAAAAGGCCTGTTTATTATTGGTATAATGTTTATCCTTTATGGTGCTACCCCAGGCCTCTCAGCAAATACAACTACATATACTTTGGGGAGTCTGATGCAATCAGATTTCACCTGCCGTCAGTCTTGGAAAATGACTGCACTTAACAGCTTGGGTTTTCAAATTGTGCAAAAACTACATCTACTTTCTATGTCTCTGGATCTTCAGAGAACATTCACTCACTCTTCATGTGTATTTCAGCCTGGAACTATTGAGCACAAGTAGAAAATGTTCAATGATGAAAGAAAAAGTTACATTCAGTACCAAAGTCAACAAGCTATGTGCATCAGTGGTAGTGCTGTCAAAATGTTGATTTATCGATATGTATGGAATGCAGCATTTTTTTTTTTTTTGCTTGAGTCCTCCTGAAGATGTTTTTGCTTTCTCCTAAGATACAGAGTGAATGTGAGGGTCTTGGGGTCGTGCTGTGTAGCTGTTTGCTCTTTTTGGAAAGAGCAGGCCTCACTTCATTTTTCAAACTGCCTACTACGACACCTTAACAGATCCTGCAAGTCTCTTCACCCTCCAACCAAACTCTAAAGCTAGGTTTATACTCAACATAGTGTCCCCGGCACAAGCTTCACATGCCAGAAAATAACGTAATCACCCCTCTACTACTCTCCCTCTGATTAGCAGGCCATGCTGTATTTCTATTATTGTTATTGCTTTCCATTTGTTTTTCTCATCAAGAGCCTCATTTATACATCCAAACCTTTGAAGAATGGCTCTTTGAATTTTCTCCCAGTGTTTGTTCCACTCTGTTTCCCTCTTAAAGTATGTTCTTATAGAGATCCTGGACTGGGTGATCTTTTGGGTAACACTGACACGTGATTTTGGGCTATGCAAATCCATAGGCTTAGCTTGAGTTTATTCTGTCTGTCTTCACAGTACATCCTAAGACATGAACATCCAGCATGTAAAACCCTACTTCTGGGATAACAATGTCTAACTATCTTGTTGCGACTTCATTTGCAGTTGCTGAATGATATTTTCCTTCTAAAATTGTTGTAATTCTGCCTTCCCTGCTGGAGCATCGACGATTATTCCCTCAGCTGCCTTATTGTTGCTCTTGTGACTCATATTGTTTGCTACACAACAGATAATATTTTTATGTTTTTCCTCTGCCTGGAAACTCTGGGGGTTTGATGCAGCGAGAAAAGTTGCTGAGCTCGCAGAACAACGCCCCAGGCCCCGACATTAGTGATAATATACAAAACCAGGGAGACAAAGACTAATTAGCTGCTGTGTGTGCGTGTGTGAATATGTGTGTGTGTGTGTGTGTGTGTGTGTGCTTTTGTGTCTGTTTACAGCATTATTGATGTGTGCAAGCGTGTTTGTGTGCATGACTATGCTAATTTGTGTGGATGCCGGTGTGTGTGCAGGAGGGCATGTGAGAGCTCTCATTGCTCTTTTAAAGGGATAATAAGTTAAGAAATTTACAGTCCCATCACACAAAATGACCACAGTATATCTGCCAAATATTCCTCTGGAATACATTTACAATGACACAACAGCTACTTGACCAGGTGGTCAGATTTTTGGCTCCAAGTCCAACTAAAATTAAATTGTTTTTTGGGAGGTTGTTTTTGGTCCGCTACAGTGTACATATCCGCTCTGTACATCACTCTTCCTTTGGTCTCCTTTGAGAAAATTTTAAAAACCAAAAGAGACATGTTTTTTCTTCTGATGGCACCCTTATCTTTGCATAAATTTGTAGAAGGAACATTAGCCTGAGAATTTGTTACCATACAAGTTCCAAGTTTCACATTACACGAGAGCCACAGACTCTAAACAACAACCTACCTTAGCTCTCCTGTTTAAGTCTCCTTCTTATCTAACTTAGAATCATGAACACAAATCTTGTCCTGCACCTTAGCTTGTTGAATTAGCCACCACACAAGCATTCACCTGGGAAAAGTGAACTGCTAATTACCTAGTTAGCTGCAGCACATTAACCAGCATATAGGGAGTGGTTCATCATCATCAGCCAGTCAGCCATTTTGGAAGAATAAAGGTAAGAGTGCCATCCGTTTACTGTATGTGTCGAAATAACTGCTGAGCTAACGCAAAACACTACTCAGTGAATAAAATTCACAACATCAAATGTGGTATATCTACAATATATACAGTCAGACACAAAGGTAGGCTAATCTATGTGTTTCAATTTGTTGTATACAGGTGAAATAATTATGCATAACTGACAAGCTGCAACCTCTGGGGCTGAAAAACATGGAAGTGCCAAAAACTGCAGCTCTTTGAATGGCCACTTGAGGCTGACTCCAGAAGTCCGTCAGTCCTCATAGACCACCACCTTAAAATGCCCAATTTAAAGGCAGAAATAAACATTTTTACAGCCTGGTACAAGAAACATTCATGACAACTGTATGAATGTGAATTCTTATATAACCCAGCCATTTACATTTTAGCAAGGTCTTAACTTATGTTGTCTGCTGATAGTGTCCTCGGCTCCTCAGTCAGATCTACCTCTCACTCCTCCACAGCTCCACCCTCTTGACCAAATACGGTCGCTTCTGCCTCCAAAAACCAAGATGGCGGTGGCCAAAATGCCGAACTCAAGGCTTCACCAATAGGTGATGTCATGGTGGCTAAGGCCATTATTTTTACAGTCTATGATTATTAACTGACATTTTGTTAGCATAACGTTGGTTATATTGTCGTCCATTCCTGTGCCGGACATGGCCCATGTCAACTGGACATGGACCTTACATGATTTTAAGTTTTTGAATTCCTGACATGTGTAGGTGCTAACACCAAACACCAGGTAGACATCAGGGGCCATAATGTTAATGGGCGGTCTGTAAGTCTGTAAGGATCGATATCATTAACTCACTTAAGTTTGCAATATTTTGCTCCTTTGCTTCTGTTGAGAGCTTCTAGAAGTATTTGTCTTTGGCATGACTGATTGACAGATTACAGACAATAAGACTACCAGCTACCTTAGCTACAGATGCTTATCTTTCCAAAAAAGGAGGCTTTCTGGCTCCACATCAGAATGCTTTGCGATTTCCATTCCCTATACACTTACTTGCAAATGTCATCTTGGTTCAGTTACATAGTAGTGTGGTCTCAACACCTCAATAACATCAACAACACACCATCTGCCCATGACACGTAAGCTACAGAAGGTTTGTTACGTCTCTTTCTCTTGCCTGTGATCAGCCTGCAGGTGGCTGTTAATCAAAGCAGAGACATGCTCCTCCAGTCAGCTGAGAGGACAGGGAACATTTCAGATATTTTCTAATGATAATAAAACTATTGATAATACATTTTAAAAACACATGGGCATTATTATTTTTATATATATATATTTTGGGCATTTTTAAGCCTTTAATTGATAGGACAGTTGAGTGTGAAGGGGGATAGAGAGAGGGAATGACATGCAGCAAAGGGCCACAGGCTGGAGTTGAACCCTGGCCGCTGCTGCAACAGCCTTGTACATGAGGCGCCTGCTCTACCACTAAGCCACCACCGCCCCTGGACATTATTTTTTTCCCACACAAAGGGATGACTTCAGATGTCAGTTGAACTTTAAGACTACTTATAGCCCTAATTGACATTTCATGTGTTTAAAAGCTCAACAAACACAGGCATAACAAAACTTTCCTCATGTAAAAACTTGATTATTAACACATCTTTTCCATTCATCTGTTGTCAAACAACCTCTCTGATTGAAATAGGGTGATAATAACAGTCAAAATCACAGTTTAGAAATTGCTGAATGGGTCTGAGCAGGATGATCACATTATCCACTTTACAGCTTCCATAAAAAGCCTCTTAGATGATACACAGACACTCTTAGACGTCTGCTTCACAATGTCATGGGTTCAAGTCCAGGTCACCCCCTCTTTTCCTTGTACCTTTCCCAGCTGTACACTCTTTGATAACGCTGAGATGCTATAAAAATATTTCCTCTGTAGCTGTCACGTTGAGGCTTATTTATAGCGACAGCCAGCTTAGTCTGTTTTTAATAATTCACATGGAAAGCTGAAATTCAGTTTGTCATTCCTGTGTCACGCTGTGGATTGAGCTCACCTCTTTGGTGACTTCATCACCACATTAAAAATGTTAAGCCTTCCTAAAAATACTCAATAAACTTGTCTGATTACCTCTACTTGTGTCTGTCCCAGTCACTGAGGATGTGGTATTTACGGAAAGAACGGGGAAAGGCAAAAATGAGCCATTTCCACTGTATAAAAATGACTTTGGGCTCATACTGTGTCATGTCATGCAGCTAGGGTTGGGTTTCAGACTAGTCTGATACTCAGCCAAACACTGGACTGGGCCAATATACTACATTTCATCGCTACACATCATACTGTACTCAGCATCTGCTCCCAAGGGGAACACAATGAGACTGAGAAAGCCCATGAATAAAAGTGTAGCACCTCCAATCCACTTAGTGGCGGTAATGCACCTCTAGGCTGGTCTGCTAACCGCTAAAGTGCTGCAAAGATAGTGGCCAGCCTGGAAGTTAACATCTCCCTGTATCCCCCACAAAAAGGGGATTCTTCTATTGAATTTGACATATTTACACATTATGTACAGCAAGATAATCTTCACACATGAACACCACTTTATTGATTTTTGAAGTCTAATTGCAATGGCCAGAGGCGAAAAATTAACGTTAGGCTATAAATGAGCGACTTCATGGTGGCATGACTTCAATTTCGCCATCATAACAAGGGTGCAAGGCCTTGTACAGTGTGACGATGTTCTGTAGACTTATAAGGGACATGTCAGCAACCGTCTTTTTAAATACACTTAAATGCTTCAAAATTTCTAAGTGGGATATTTAGTGACATGTTTTATGTGGTAGAACAAAACATGAAAGTCTCCTAAGCTTGTGTTAACCACAGACCACCTTTCTTCAAGAATCTAACCAAAAACCCATTAAAAAACCTACTCCCTCATTTGTGCTTTTCGTACACCTCTTTCATCAGCTTCAAATCCAAAGTGTTACCATATTGGTACAGTTTTAGTCATCTTTAAGACTAACTGTGCCATGCCTCGTCTCGTCACTACAAAAAACACATGAACCTTCCATTAAACAAACACAATCTGTGCTGTGTGTGTCTTCTTCTCCCACCTACTGAAATTTTATCTTCTTCATGTTGCTAGCCTCGTCTTGGCAGTAAATTGCACACGGATAGTGAGACATTAGCGACTCCTTAGTCCATTTATAAACCAACATAATATTATTTAAATCACATTGTCTTATTGCTAACTACTAATGCAATACCAGTTGGATTTAGTGCAATTACTAAATGAGCCTACATGGTGCTGATGTAGGCTCCTTTTTAATTTGCCAGAAAGTGTCATAATGACAAATGACGGTTCAGCCTGTTTGTATAAAATCACATGGTTTGAGCTTGTACACTGGACCGGACCGGCAAAACTCAATACTGGCCCAACACTACATGCAGCTATTTTTATAGGAAGGTAGAGTACTTTGTGAATCTCGACTCACAGTGGGCATACCTGACCCTGCATTGACTAACATGAACTGAAAACACGCTGAGTGGGTCCCTGTTTGAGTAGATTCTTGTATATGAACATTCATGCAAGCAGGTGAAGCAATAATGCCGATTCATGTTATGAATGTTCATGTTTCATGTCAACTGTCAAACAGTGGAATAATTTAATATGAAATGCGCCAACAAAGGTAATGAAGAAGACGACTGTTAGCAAGCAAACACCACAGTTTGCAAATGTTTTATGAGGAAGGAAATGCATTAAACAGACTTGCTAGGCCTCAAGGATTCACAAGATGTGTTTTGTATTGTAATGCAAACATAAGTTATTGTTTTGTTTGACTGTTGAGTCCTTTGGGGAGCTAAGCTGGTAGGTGTGTTATGTACATTAGTACTTACCCTGTAGAGCTGTTCTTGTGGTTGTGTATTGGAGAGATGCATGGTGGGAGGAGCTGACAGTCTTTGTCCAATCGCAGCTTCTTATTGCCATTGACAGATGACTCACTGTGGTCCGACTGGATTATAGAGTGCAGAAAACACGCAATATCTAACAAAAGTATTTGTACTTGAGAGAGAGAGTGACAAAGACTGGGAGGTTGAGAGTAGGAGTAAGAGAGAATGGTTAGAGACTTAAACAGACAGAATGCAGTGCCACACCTTGTGTTTCCTCTTGCTCTTGCTGATGTGTTTCTCTGTCGGGACCACCATGTTTCCGGCCGCCTGCCTCCTGTGTTTGCCTCCGCTTTCTCCTCTCTCCGTCCTCCCTGCCAGTCTGGGATTACTCTGCTCTTGTACAGGGGGGTTGTCCAGGACCCCCAGACCTTGGCACACCTTCTCTCTGTCCCTCCCCGTTGTCCTTTCCCTCTCCCCAAGCCCCAATCTCTCTCTGTCCTCTCTGTCCATCTGCCTCTCTCTCTCTGTTAATCTGTCCCTGTCACCTTGTCTCTCTCTGTCCTGCACTAATCGCTCATTTTCCTCTTCCTGTCTCTCCCCTTTAGGTAACTTCTGCCTCTCTCTCAGCCCTGGCCAATCTCTCTCGGCCTGCTTCTGTCTTTCTCTCTCAGCCACCACTATTCTCTCTCTCTCCCCCTGTCTTTCTCTGTCTCTCCCTTCACTTCCGTCCCTTTCTGCCACTCTCGATCTTTCCCCCAAACCCTGGCCAGGCACCCTGCTGAGCAAACTCAGGTCAATTTTCACCCACAAACTTTGGATCTCTTGGTATTCCCGCAAGGGGGACAGAGCCACCTCGTGACCCATGCTGGAAGGTGGTGAGAGGGACTCTGGGTCTTTGCATTGACCTCCTAACCCTCCGGGATCAGGAACAGAAGTGCTAAATGAACCACTTATGTTGCTAATGCTTAGAGAGTTACAGCTACTACTGCTGCCATTACTACCACTGCTGATGCTACTATTACTACTGCTGCTACCATTAGTGGTCACATTGCTACCATCTTTGACTCGGAGTCCCTTCCCTCCAAATGTCCCCACACTCCCAGCAGAGCTGAGGGATGGAAGAAGAGGCGTGTGTGTGTGTGTGTTGGATAGAGTCTGTGTGTTAATAGCGGAGCGTGTTGTCTGAGGTGGCAGAGTGGGGATTTTGATGGCTTCCTCTGAATCTGACTGGCATTCAGAGGAGGAGGAAGAGGAATCGGTTTCGATGAATTCTCTGGACTTAGGTGTGATTTTGTTGCTTGGACCTCTGTGTTTTCTCTTGTCCTGTTATAAAGACAAAAATGATAAAAGGGAGTGAGCTTTGAGATGACTGAATGATACTGCTAATAATTATCTATCTGCACCGACCTATGAGAATCACTGTGGCTGCTGATCACGAAAGTGCACAATAAAAAACACATGTAAAATACTACCACAATAAAAGTGGTGATTTTCATGTCTTGCTAGCTCAGAGGAAAAACTTTCATGTGATCAGCTGACTCATTTTAAAGCCACTGCAGAAAAAACAAAAATCTGCAGCTGATAGAAAGTATAATCAGTGAAGCTAAAGATATATATTACTGCATGTGATAATATCATGTAAATTAGGCAGAACAAGCTTGTTTGACTGTCTAATTTTGCATGTCAGGGATATTCACTGCATACGAGTCACACAACTGAGCGCAGGCAGTCTGATGTCTGTCACATGCAAATTAAACAATTTATTTCACATTTCTGATTTTCTGATTGACTTTCTCAGATTTAACAACAGAATTTCAAAATAGACAGTTTATTGTTATCTCAAATCATTCAGTATCCACTCAAAGTTTCTCCTATTTGATTGCAGCAGTAAAATACAGTACTTTTGCAGTGATTTTTTTTTTTAAAAACAACAAAGTTCTATTGCTCATAGGAATAGGATACATAAGGCTTTAGCAACATAAAGAATACTCTTTAGTAGGACTGATTCATTCTGTAAGTGAAGAATTTGTCTCATAGCTGTTTGTGCACAATCAATTCAGCACCCTTACGTCCTCCTTGTATGAATGATGTGTGCCAGCAAGCTGAACCAGCCTACATCTGCTAAGTTTATTTTCTTGACAGCTTTGAGGAGTTACACATGCATCCCTGACCTTTTTTGGATCCAATCAAAATTGTCCCTAATATGTTAAATTCTTGGTTTTAGATGTGAAATGATCAATGACTGTAGCTTGAAACAAAAGGGAGTGAGATGCAGTACTGCGTGTGCAACATCAACATGAGAAAGCAACTACAGAGGTAGATGCAGCTAAGAAAAAACCCACTGATGTTCCCCATTTCGAGTAAAACCCACTCGCTTGGCAGACGCGAGGCAGTTTTCTAAAACTTTTGGAATCCTTCCAATGCATGTTGCCATCTGCAAAATCCATTTTCAATAAACGCCATGTTGTGTTTTGTTAAAAAAGAAAAGAAAAACTGTCCCCTGTATTCTGTGTCTCCACACTGCTGGCAAAAGCTTCTCCTTTCTTCAATAGAAGTCCTAAGCAATGTTTTCTCGAAAGTTCCTCTCTTCTCACTGACATTAGCTGCCCTGCAAGCTGCTCTGCACAGCTAAGGCTGGCAAAGAATCAAGTGTCGTGACAGTGCCCACAGCACAGGTTGCAGATGTTAGCACCGCACTTGATTTTTAGGTCAGGTTTGGGTAAAATGTTTTTGTTTTTTTTTTGTTTTTTTTTCAGCTGCTGTAGGGGTAGAGTTACAGCAGGTTGTTGTTGACTGCAAATCATATAATGCACCTCTGTATGTACATAATATAATGGAGGTGAAATGACAGCCCTTGAGAATTAACCTCAAAACCGAATAATCAGTGTTTTTCCCATCTAGCCTCAAGTAATGCACTTTAAACCTCCTGAGACTCAGCTTTTGTTTGGAATGCATTTTAAATGCCTCCTAGCTATTTGGGATGAAAAGATAAAAATTACCTTTTATTTACTTATCAGTAAATAAATGAATAAAAACCTACAGTGGGTAACAGATTAACTTGGCCACTTTTCTCACGCAAAGCGTGAAGCATGATACGTGAGGAGTTGAGGGGGGGTGCACTTGTCAACTGTAGCCGCCAGGTGGGAGCAGAGAGCTTGAATACTGCTAAAATGGTTTAGAGACAATTCCAACTTCGACCACAATGTCAGTTGCGATGAAGAGTGGCGCTGTCCATGAATCTAACAGTTTTAAGCAGTTTTCAACGCAGAATATACAGGAAGTCACAGAAATGTTTACATCCTGTTAGAGATTAAATTAAATATATCAGTCTACTCAAACTTGTCACCAGTGCTCAAGTTGAGGGGGTCATCCAAATAAAGACTGCCCCCCTTCCCATCGCTTGTGTCATTTTATCAATGAATGTGGTGCTTCCGTCACCAGATTCATCACTAATTCATCAACATACACAAATATTCAAGTTGCAGTTCACATGTACTGCAGCGAATGCTTCTGTAGGATACTGTAAATCACATAACCAGCCATATAAAGAAAGAAAATGAAGAAAATGTAACATTAACAACTCCGCGTAGGGCTGGACTTGATTTCAATTTCGATTTTAATAAGAAGACTTCGTTTTCAAGCCTCAAAGGCCAAGATCTAATTCTAAGCGGTCTGTTGTTGACTTGTCTATTTAAATTTAACACTGGATCACAGTTTAAAATGTAGTTTATGTTCATAAATGAACTCTGCCATGGCCTATTTTAACGATGGACCGCTAATATCGTGATAAAAAATGTTGAAAATTGCAATAGCCTAAATCAAAATTTTAAACAATAGTATACTGTAAATCGGAATCGCTGTCGCTGCTCTGAGATACCAGATTTACAGTGACGGTAAATAGTTAGATAACTCATCTAAAATGTAAAATAGGCTACAACATTTAGATATATATTACATTACTGTACAGTCGTCTCATAATCACTTTATTCGCCAAATGCATCAGACAGATACACAGGAATTTGACTTGGCAATCAGCGCTAAAAAACTATGACAAACAATAATGCACATTAGCTGCAACAACATACGATTCCATAAAAAACTAACAACAAAACAAGTATTGTGCGTGTTGTGCGTCATGCGTAAATGCGCATTAGAACACACATACTGTACAATATGAAGAAGACTGGACCTCATTTAGCGCTTGTAAAATGTAAGTATGCATGTTCGGATACAGGCTTTTCAACACAAAACAAACAATCCAAACAGTTTTATTAAACATTTTATTTATTTTTTATCTTTTTCGGGCGGGTGGTGGTGGTTATGGTGGTGATGTGCCAGAAGGAGCTGAGGACATTCATCCGGCTCTCTCACCGCTTGCTGACCGGAAAATACGGGTTTTCTTTATAGGCCTATTAGCGATTATATTCAAAACCGTTAAACAGAGATGAATAAATAACCTAATCAAATACAGTGCTGGTGTTAAGTAGCCTAATTATTTTGGTATTTTTTTAATGAATGAGATGAACACAGAACATGAATTAACAGTATCATGGCTAAGATCCCAAGAACAATCTTTGTTGGGAAACGCGGCCATTTCAGCTCTGTCGCAATCCTCCCCCACCCCATTCACCCCCGGCCATCAAATGAATGAGATTAGGCTGCCTGTTACCTTCAGAATGGTTGTTTGTGTTGCCCTACTTAACCTGTATTGAAGTGGTAATGATTCAGTTAAAGGTGAGAACAGTTAAAGTGTTCAATAAAATACCAAAGATTTCTATGATGTTTTCGCAGCAGTATTAAAACACCATTACTGCAAGTGAAACATGAGGCTCTTCATAAAGTTTATATATGTAATGTTTTGTTTTTTTGTGTGTGTGGATCTCTTTTTATCTGCTTTAACACTACCCGATGCTGCAGAAGAATAAATGAAAGTTAAAAATTATAATACTGTGTATAAAGAAACACACTATGTTTTCAATTTCACAATTGGTGTCGCTCGCAGGGCACGGCGGACCTGCGCTGCGCCTCCGTTTTGACGATGTAATTAGATGAATTAACATGTCCAAGGTTAGAGGCGGGGTTCACCCCAGATCAGCTGATAGGAGGGCTGAGAAAATGAATGAATGAATGCGTGTGAGACACACACGCCCCCTCCTCCCTCCTCCCTCACCTGTAGTAACTTACATGATTGAAAAATGGAGCGGCAGTCGCAGCTGAAGAGGAAAGGTGCGTAGACAGGGAGAGGCTTAAAAAGCGTAAGGCACTACAGCGAAGTGCTGTAAAATAACTGACATGTTTTATTTTGTAGTAGGCTACTCTGTCCTCATCTCACACATTGTAAGTCAAGCTATTGAAACAAAGGCTTTGGAAGATTCATCCTCAACTTATACCTTCAAAACAAATACTAACTAACACTAACAACATTTGGTTGATTCTTTGCTGACGACAATGACAGTTTGACCTATTGATGTTTTGATTTGAATTTGGTGTCATGGAATTCATTTTATTTAGAAAAACTCCACCTTCTCTTTTATATAAAAGTAAAGGAATAATTTCCTCTTCTGTAGCCATTTTCTGGTATAATTGTTATGTAACCTTCATTCCTGTCCTTTTCTATCTGTCTATGTTACGTAAAGTCTGTTTACAGTAATTGATTTTCTTTCTTTCTCTCCTTGAAACTACCTAATCTTCATAAAACCACACAGTGTTCACTCATTATAGGTTAAGACGACGGTCGATGATTCAGTTCTATCTCTATGACTCTCTCTCTTACTTCCCATATTTCGATAAAAACCAGTCAGTGTTGAGCCCTAATAGTCACGTAATAATACAGTTTTTATCCTGTGGAATTTTATGGCTCTGACAAATCATCCAGGGACAATAAGGATGAAGTGATCATTACTGGATACGTGGACAGTGTTACATGTGTGCAGCACTTGCTTTTAAACTGTGCCTTCACATATTCCAGATGTTGATAAGTGACAGATGAATGCTCCAATGTGCTTATGTCTTTGCTTGGGTAGTATCACACTATTATGGTATAGAAGTCAGTGAGTTACAATGACATCCACCAGCACTCAGCTTTTACACTTTTTTTTTGTAAAACAGAAATACCCTCATACTATGGTGAAATGTCAGGAAGGTATAAAGGTATGGAAAAAATAGATACTTGTGTCATGTACTTCTTACTTGAGAAAGTCATTTGAATAAAAAAGGGATTGCTGGATTAGCATTCTAGAAGTCATAAATAATTAATGGATTAACTTTGAGATGTGAGTATTATCACAAGCAACTATTGAAGAAATATTTGACCTCTGGTAAGATTATCTGGCGGCACGGTGGTGTGGTGGTTAGCACTGTCGCCTCACAGCAAGTGGGTTGCCGGTTCGGTCCCGGGTGTGCAGAGTTTGCATGTTCTCCCCGTGTCAGTGTGGGTTCTCTCCCATAGTCCAAAGCCATGCAATTTGGGGACTAGGTTAATTGGTGACTCTAAATTGTCTGTAGGGTGTGAATGTGAGTGTGAATGGTTGTTTGTCTCTATGTGTCAGCCCTGTGATAGACTGGCGTCCTGTCCAGGGTGTACCCTGCCTCTCGCCCGATGTTAGCTGGGATAGGCTTCAGCCCCCCCCCCCCGACCCTCATGAGGATGAAGCGGTTAGAAGATGAGTGAATGGAAAGATTATCTTCTCAGAAAATTGGGCTGTCTATGCAGTGAAAAGATGCAAATACTTTTACCAATGGCATCAAAAACCTGAGAGACATGGATCAAGAGAGGAAGGGCGGGGGCCCAACAGAGACTGCTAATGCATAGAACCTAGCATTTGCTTTGCACCTGACATGTCCAGAGAACACAGAGAAAAAGGGCTGTGGCATCTGCTTTTTCTCAAGAGGTGGAAAACCTACAACTACAACAATGCACTGTGCTGCAAGGACCAATAAACACTCACGCTGATGGGTGACGTAAAGTGAGTTGGTTTTAGCCAGCTCAAAACAATATGGTGGCCAGCTGGTGTTAAACAATCTTGATTTACAGTTAAACAGTGCACTTAAATATGTTTCTGAAAACATTTTCATTGAGAAATAGGTGACGCAGTAACAGAATCTTTGATGTGAGTTTGTACTGAGCTTGAGAAAGAGAGGGAGGGGTCTCCCTCTGTCTTGAGTCGCTGCTTTTCTCTTTGTGTCCGTGGTGGCGGGCATACAAAAAATGCTGAAGTACAGTTTGATTTGAGCAGGGAAATCTGGATGTTGGTAAGATGGAGGGAAGTAGACAACAGTTCATTTACACGTACTACCCAAATTGTTATGATACAAAGCTGGTTGAAAATCCATCAAGTATCCCTTTAAGATCGTCACAGAGAAAACATATGGAGAACTTTCTACAACCCCATAAACACACAGGTGTGTAATCCACTCCCAGAAACTAACCTGGTTTACACTGACAGCAGGGATTGGTACTGGGGCTTGCTGTAGCGCTGCTGGTGGAGTAACTGTGTTGTTGTTTGAGTTGGTGGCACTGCGAGGTTCTTTCCTGGGGGCTGTTTTCCCACTGGGGGGTTTGCTTCGTGGCCTCAGGGGGTTCTGAAGCTCCAGGGAGGGGGGAGGCAACAGGTCCTTCTCCCTAGCTGCGGGGCTACAGTGGGGGGGGGGGGGGGGGGGGCAAGAAGAGGAAGCGTCACAATCCATATTAGATTCACCCTTGAGCAAGGCACTGCTGCTGTCATGCAGTATTACACTAACAAACAGTAGAAGATAATGCTTGCCTTGGCCAGCTGCAGGGGGTGAATGTGTGTTAAAATGAAAAAAATATAAGACAGCATGAAATAATTGAAAACAGCATGCATTCAGCCAAACTTGTTTGGATGTGGAAATCTTAAAAATGGAAAGGGGAAGGGAAGAACTGGTTGAGGGAGAAAAGAATAAAGAAACGATGCGAGGAAGTCTATGTTTTTCTTCCAATTAGCCTAACATCAAGCTGAGCAGTCAGTTTGGCACGGCATCTACTCAATCTGAGCATTTTTCACAACAGATGTGGGAGTGACAGTGTTCGGAGGCTAACTGCCAAGAAGCTCAGTGATCCACTGGAGCCTCTGTAAGCTCTCCATACTAAGTGACAGTGTTGCCTTAATAGTAATTGTGATAATTTTACCAGTAACAAGTGACATCAAAGTTAGAATACTCAGTCTAGTTATTATTATTATTATTACTTGAGTAAGGGAACTTTTCCATCAGTTCGTTAGGACCAGAGTTGGGTATAACGCGTTACAAAGTAGCGTTAGAGTACTTTGATTACTTTTTGCAGTAACGAGTGATCAAACGCGTTAGTTTGAGTAATAAAATACTTAAGTACATTTTCAAACAAGACATCAGTTATATAACGGAGATAACATTAAACCTATCAGTCTGAAAGAAGCCACGGAGCTTGTGGCTCGCTACGTGGTCGGAGAAATGCTGCCGTTGTCTACGGTGGAGTCTAAATAGGTGGAGTAGGACTCGCTGACAGACATATTTCAGACTCAGGACTTGCATTATGCCTGGTACACGCTACACGCTGGTACTCACCAATTATCCCCGGTCATCTTTCATGGCGTGTGTGATGTCATCGGGTTATTCTTGTCCTATTTTTATCACTTTCACTATTATTTGAGTCACTGTGTCTGTTCATGTGCCAGCTGACATGTTGTAGTCACCTAAAAGCGTCAGCGGATGGCAGGAGCTACATTTGAAGCGCCATACGTAACTATCAAGCTACTGTATCTTCCACAGGAAGTTCTGATAAATATTTCAGAATAAAAGCCTATTTAGAAAATGGAGGGATTCTCTCAGCCGAGGTTATAAGGGGCTTTAAATCTGAAACAAGTGTTGAGTTTGAAATGACGGTGCGATATGTTAACTTTACATTATAGACGGTCCGTTATTTATTAATCCCTCTGTGTGTTTATAGATTTACATTTTATCCGCTCCGTTGTCTTTGTAGTTTGTTTCAAATGAAGCTGGGAGCCTCTGCAGTTGCAGTGAGTAAAAGCCCTGTCGCTATAGAGTGCCTAAGTCACGTGACACTCATGGGACCTTAGATCGGAAAAAATATGAATGGCAGTGAATGAGGAGAGCAGTGTTATCTTTTGGTCCCGTTTGAGTTGTGACATGAAATCCAAATATGTTGTTAATGAATTTAAAACATAAATTTTAAGGTCAAGAAAGTCATACTTTGTGGTAAAACTGTTGAGATGTAAGCTTTTGAAATAGGGTTAATTAGAAAGACTCAAGAGTACACGGGAGGAGGTCGCGTATGTGATGTCATAGCTTTCGCTCGCTTCCTGCAGCTTGGCCTCCCCGCTGAAATTCCACCGTTTTATGATTAATCAATTTATGATTGAAGATGTCTGTGTGTTTTGTGCCAGGTTACAGTCACTCCAAACTGCTGGAAGCGAGTGAAAGCTATGACGTCACATACGCGACCGCCACCTGTGTAGTTTTTCTAATTACGTTTTTTCAAAAGCTTATATCTCAACAGTTTTACCACAAAGTATGACTTTCTTGACCTTAAAGTTTATGTTTTAAATTCATTAACAACATATTTGGATTTCATGTCACAACTCAAACGGGACCAAAAGATAACATTGCTCTCCTCATTCACTGCCATTCATATTTTTTCCGATCTAAGGTCTCATGAGCGTCATGTGACTTAGGCACTCTATTTGTTAATGTTATTACTTTATGTCTGACTGTGAGGATGTACCATTGTTTGCTAGGTTGAAGCTAATGACAGTAACATTAACTCAGCGGCTCTGCTGTTTCACACCATCATTTCCCCTTTTTACTCTGTGTGGTAACATCCCTAGAGGAAATATTAAAAACACTGGGGTGTTGCTGTCATACAGTTGTCTACGGCAGCAGATTGTTGTGTGTTTCTACTGGTCAAAGTGACGGCTGTGATGGGAGAATTGGATCTCAGTGAAGGGCAAGTGGTCCATAACTTTAATTTTGGAGACAAAAAAATGTAGGCTTAGCACCCTGTGGTCCATTGCCCAATAGGAAATGTAGAATACTCAAAAGTACTTCAAAAGTGCTTGAGTTACTTTTCTTAAAGAGTAACGTTGGAAGTACTTTTAAAGTAACTGAGCTACTTTACTCAGGGAGTAACGCGGTAAAGTAACTGGTTACTTTTTAAAAAAGTAATGCAGTAACATACTTTGATTACTTTTAAAGTAACCCTTACCCAACACTGGTTGGGACCTACATGATCATTACATAATTTGCCTGCTCATTCATTCAGATGCATACAAGCACAACAAAGATCTTTACTGAACAGAACTCACCTGTATAAATTAAGAGCCATGGGTTACAGTAAAGCAGCCATCAGGCAGGCACTAAAAAGTTTATTATCAGGCTTTTTAGTCCTAAATCCATGACTTGCTGCCTCCTCCAGGGGAGTGTCCTGGGGCCATTACTTTTTGTATTATATATTATAAATTAATTCTTTAAAGTCTTGACGATGCTGAAATGATAAAACTGTAAGACTGATAACGATAAGACTTAAGGAGAGAATATGTTTAGATTAGGCTCTCTGATAGTAAACACACCCTTCATTTAGGGAAAACTGGGGTCATTTGTTTGGGATATTGAATGAAACTGAGGAAACACCCTGAATTTTTAGTTACATTTTAGACAATAAGCTCTAGGAAGAGGCCATGGCACTGAGAGCACTAAAAACTAAAATTATTGAAGTCATCCAGGAAAGGACTTGAGTTCACTTAAGCATTATCACACAAGAGGGAGTGTTGTTATACTGGATATCAGCACTGCTGTGATCACTGTCAGTCCATTTATTAGTATGTTGTGAACTTGTGACATTGGCTGATGTCATATGAGCACACCTGGATGTTTGCAGTGAACTATCAACACTTCTTTCCTTCACGTCATTCTCTTCTGATGGTCATTAATAATTTAACTCAAATGTTATTCGTTGAGATATGTTCATCTGTGTGCTGCAAAATTCATTACAATGGCCATTAATGTAGGCTAATTATGGGCAAATAGTTTAGAACACCTGTAGAGCAGAGTGATACATGCATAGTTAAATGTCCACAGGATGCATCAGCACTCACAGAATGCCTCTTGTTCAGTGAAATTAAATGGTCAGGACTAACTGTTGTATTGATGCAACTCTGACTGTGCAGCCACTGTACAGTGGTCCTCTGCGTCTCATAAAAAAGCTTCTCACTGCTTAAAAAGCTTAGAGCTAGAGTTAAATCCAAATGACCTCTCCATACACATTCAGACCTGCCACCTATAAAATTTCAACTTTGTTACAGTAAAAAAAAAGATAAATTCAAATAAGGTCTCCCCTGGTCATTTAGTCAAATATTTCCGTTTTATCAAAGATTGCCAAAATTCACTAATGATTGCTAATAAATTTACATTTAATATAAGTAGTGAGTGAGTCATTCTTTGTTTTGTAACTGCTTACTGATGGTGTATGTGTGGTTGTATGAACATGTTCAAATTAGCAAAAATGTTAAAGAGGGGTCTTGTACTCTTGTCCTCACCTATGCTGGTTTGTTCTGCTCCATGTCTGGTTCTGATTATCCTCCACACTGTTTGACCTCTCTGTCCGTCTGGGCTGTTTCTTCCCCGTGGTGTTCCTCCTTGGGGTCATGACCTCTGGCCCTGACAACAGCCCCGGTGACAACCTCATCTTTGACCTCTGGCTCTCCCCTGAGGCCTTCTGGCTGAGCTTGGCCTTGGCCTTCTCTCTGCCTGGGCTGCAGGAAGCAGGGATGGGTTTTATTTTATGGTTAGAGTCACATTTTTGTCAGTTGCTTCCCACAATTTGTTCATCCTTCTGTCAGCGTGTTCATTCATTCATTCATTCATTCAATCCACAGATGTCATTTGATAAGTTACTTTGGCAAATTTCCATATTAATTTCTACACTTGTAGCTCCTACCAGAAGGCTCCCCTTGTGTCCTTGTGTTCCACTGTTGGTGCAGCTGGGACAGGGGTGCTGTTGGATACGCAGGGCTTGGTCTTAGCAGCCGTACCCACTCCTGGTGCTTCACTCCCTGGAGAGAAAGTCCCTGGACCCTGGGTGATGGAGCCTGAGTAGAGGGCAGAGGACCATTGGACCAGATTAAATATTCCAGATCAAATCAGATTTTTTCTCTTCATATGTATGATTTAACTGTCCATACCGACCTGTGCCATGCTCTTGCTGTGGGGGAACAAGGGGTTTGGTTTGAGCTTGGACCTTATTCAACCAGCTGTCCAGCTGCCACTTGTTGGCAGAGGGTGGCTCAGGCTAAAGGGGAGAACACAACATTACAGAAATGATAAATATATCAGATGTCACCACCTGCATTTGATTAGGATGGTTTTATCCATAGTGCCACTGCTAAATTTTATTTGATCAGAAAAAAGGGAAGTTACAGATGTGAATTCCTGTGATGTTTTACAAGGGATTTTGTCTTAAACGTACCACTGTGTTAGATGCTTCTACGTGCTTGTCTTTCTATTTCTCTGCATGTCTCTCTCTCTGTATGAGCTTATGAAACCAAGTGACGTTGAGCCATTAAAATAATGTGATAAATAATGTTACAATTCATCTCTGTGCAGTCTGAGTTTTATGACGTTCGGAACACCACCCAGAGATTGTGGGAAGAGACCGTTTAATGCACAGTCACAGTCAGGAACACTGTGAAGTAAACAGTGGTGAATCAGGAAGAATAATGAAAGCCAGTGAAAGTGCACGTCTCTTTATGGAATGTAAACAAAACTGGAGGCACTTGTCAAACCTGGAGACAAACATGACATTGTCTGTATCTTTTACTGCCAGTTGCTGATCGACTGCTTAATGACTGAGATTTCTGTAACAAAAGCTAATGTTATCTCTGCTTTAAGTGAAAAAAGGGAAGTAGCAACCACCAAGCATGAACAAAACATAACGCCAGTAATGACTGGCTGTCTCCAATCCAGGGCTAGAAATATGTAGGTGACAACTGTACTGACTGCTTATTGAACAGTTGATCTGTAAATTAAGGTTTTTAATAATATGCTAAATGTTTGTCATGTGATGTCACAGTGTGACATCTGCTTGACAATAAAATCTATACACATGGTAGAAATATTCCAGTATCTTCAGAACAAATGTTTAAACATATGGAACATAATTCTGAATACTGTATTAATATTAGGGATGTTGGAATTTGTTACACAGTTGTTTCTCACACAAAACATTATATTTGCTTGTTTCTTCACATGAAAATAAAACAAATTAGTATATTTCATTTCTCATTTCATACATTTCATCAATAAACTCATGTTATCCACTGTGTGAGTTGACAGAGTAACACTTGTCATCCTACCTCTGGAGTGTGTGTGCGGGAGGCCTGATTATACTCGCTGTCACTGGAGCTGCTCTCTGATTCGTCTGTGTCCGACTCTGAGCTGCTCTCTGATTCACTGCTGCTCCCTGATGCTCCGCTACAGGAGGAAGGAAGAAACAAAGAAGGAAAGAAAGAGAACCTTTCTGTTAGTTACGCACTATAACGTTAAATAAGTCATTCCAACTGTTAGAATCTGTAACATAAGAGAACTTTGGAATTGAATCAACATGTCACACTGTAACGAAACAAAAACAGTCATAATTTCACTAGGTCACCGTCACTACTAACAGTATTACATTTACTTTCACACTTAACAGCAGGACCATAGAGAGATACCTACTATCTCCCTTGGTACTTGATATCTTAAATGAACTGTCTGCTCTATCTGACAGAAGAAAGAAAATCACTCTAAAGAACACAAGATTCAACTATATGCAGATAATGTTTTGATTCATCTTCAAGGATGAGAAATTTACTACAGCAAGCAATCAACCACCTACACTCTCAGAATATACCACCACAATTCACAAAGCACACCATCAACAGGTCTAAATATGCACTACGTATTATTTTGAAGACAAGTTGTTCAAACCACACTACTGCTGGTGAAAACCTTTCAGATGAAATTTTTTTATCACAACTCAAGTTCCCCTTTACTTGGTTCTAAAACTTTTACAACTAAATGGAATCACGTAATTTTATAATTTCACTTTTGTGAAGGACTCTACTTCACTATGATTTAGAAAATTGGTTACAGTACCTTGTTATGTGCATCTTATGTTTCCCCAAAAACATTAAAGAGGACCTATTATGCTCAATTTTCAAATTTCTGCTAAAACTTGTTTACATGCTTTAATGGTTAAAAAAAAAAAACACTTCATTTTAGCACCTTTCACTTTAAGCCCCCCTCATTATTGGTCAGGCTTCCGATTATTGGTGTCTGTGCACCAGAGTTGGGTATAACGCGTTACAAAGTAAATAGGAAATATTAAAAATGCTCTGCACCATCATTCCAGCTGAGGCCATCACTTATGGAGTATAGCTGCAGTTTTATAAATAGCTTTTAAACACAAGTGGACATGTTCCAGCAGGAATAAGATCTGAAACTGGGAAGAAATTAACAACATATGCAACATGTTTCCCCAACAATAGCATGTAGCTTCATTTATGTAGCATGCTAGGTTAGGTAATATACTGTACTTGCAGTAGCATGCCTGAAGCAGATGAACATATAATGAAATTTGGCACACTATGTCATACTGTAAGACACTAAACATGGGGATTCTCAGAGGAAAATTACTGTAAACACATGATTAGATATTATACTGCATTGTTATTTGAAAGTTCGGCCACAATTATGTAAACATCCTTAACTGTAACACTTTATATACAATACAAAATACGGAAATGCATGATAGGTCCCCTCTAAATTTTCAAGATTATTTTTTTTACAGGTACAAATGTCAAATATTTCAACTGCTTAAAAAACATTATAATTTCTTAAAATTAATAACTTCAAAATGAAACTTGCATGTGTGGAAGGGTGCGTGTTTTCTTCACCGCTGTTAAATGAGGTCCTGTCATCTTCACTGACTCATCCTGCCAGTTAGTCTCAATCAGTGTCAGGGTTATTTAAGGCACCTGCTGGGACTCAGCTTCCTCCCTTGCCTCTGTTATGTCTTGTGGCTTTGGTTTCAAGACTGTGGCTTCCCTGTGGGTGTAGTTTAAATGAGTTGAAATGTTTGACTGCCATTCCTGTATCGTGGTGCTGAACAAGTATTACTGATGTATTGATGATGAATGTTTAGTGCAGAGTAATGCTTGTACAGTCTCACTACAGCTGCTATTTTGGTGGTGTATGCTCTATAGTTATATATTTGCTATACTTTGTTTAGCTTTTGCCCATATTTCCATTTGAACCAACTGGTACCCGCTGTGTTGTTTTAGGTGCAAGTTTGTTTATGTCTTCTAAAATAGAAGAGCTGAGTACTGACCTGTTGGGTATACTAGTCATCTTGGGTAATGTCTCTTCACTGCATGTTGTGGTTAAATTTTAAAAAAGTATACTTTTACAGATCTTACTTATACTTTCATATTAAAGAATTGATTTCCTGCCTCACATAGCAGGGGACCTCACTGTTCTGAATTTCAGCAACTAATCAATTTGTTAGTTCCAGCAATCATTTTTTTAATAACACTGTTTTGCGGTTGGTGTATAACACATAGTATCTTATTCCTGCAGTATCTATTGTAATTTCCAGAGGTGAAATTCCTCAGGTGGTGCAGTTGGATGCTCATCTCATCTGTAGTTGGCATATCTTACCTAGTCCATCTTCTCTACACTGCAACCCACTGGAACAAAACACGCACCAAAAATTTTAAGACAACGCAGTAATCTCATCTGTGGACTTGATTTAGAGGTGTGAAGCGGGAATTCTCTCCATTGTTATCAAAAATAACATCAAGATAATTCCTAATTTACTCCAACTGCCTCAATTAGCAGAACGTATCATCAAACTCTCCAGTAAAACAGAACTCTCCCTAAGCTGTTTAAATTAATCTTTGTTTATCTGTTCTGTTGTGTTTTTGTCTCATTTCACTAATTAAAAAAAAGGATAATTATTGGGGAAGCCAGCCACCCTGTCACTGATTCAATAAGAATGACACAGAATATAATAAACGGCTATTAATAAACGCATAAATACAGTGCTTTGAACCTGTTCAATTGTCTCATCCTCTCTGGTGCTTTGGTTGGCCTCGCGTTCATCCATCCTTCCATGGTGCTTTGAAATGGCCTCCTGGAGGCAACACACCCGCTCGTCCCGACTTACACACACGCGCTCACACACACAGAAATTGCAATTATGTGTAGTTCTCTTTATGTGTGTGTGTGTGTGTGTGTGTGGAGTGTGCATGTAATTTCAGTTCAAGGCTGCCATCACAGCAGGCACCAATCTGTGTGAGCAGTCAAGCAGCAAATCCATCAACTGTTCCTGAGGCAACACGCACGCACGCACGCACGTACACACGCACGCACGCACGCACGCACACACACACACACACACACACACACACACACACACACACACACACACACACACACGCACACCCCACAGTGACAGATACTGTATGACTGCAGTCTCTGCCCTGTTTTTCTTCTATCATTACTCATCTCTTCTCTTTTTCTTCCTCCCTCTCTTTCAATTTCAATTAAATTTTCACCTCACTTTGCTCTATTAACGCCACAGTTGAAACAATATTGGCAAAGCGTTGAGTTAATCTCCCTGTATACATGTTTGCGTGTGTTGTTTCTTCCCCATGCAGACTCTCCCTCATGCAATCACTGCCAGTTGTGTGTTTGGAAAACATATAAAAGGGGCTTCTGAGGCAGTTTTGAACTGATATAAGAAAGCTGGTTAGATTCTGATTTTACTGAACAATGGCAGTAGCTACAGAGAATAGCAAGATCTTGTCTGTCTGAGTTTTCATTTGGGTTTTCATTGCTGGTGCTGGCTGCTAAATCAGCATCACAATAAAACAAGAAATGTAATCAGATGTACAATTCCCATTAACCAAATCATTGCTCATTACATTCAGCAGGAAATTTTAATTTCTTTCATGCACATTCTTTCTAAATAACGTGGGGAAGTTACTGGTGCACATACAAAAAAATGTCATAATATTGCTGCAGGCAGAGCAAAAAAATACAACAGGAGAGAGCTAAAGACAAGGCTGTGAGAGTAACATCCACCACATTAAATACTGACCATCCTTAAACCTGCATTAATGAATTGATTTTTTTTGCCACTTAGGGGCAACATAACAAGCTGTAAACATGAAATGGACATATCACCTTAAAAGCGGCAAACATGTTTGCAAACCGTTGCCTACTGTATTTATACATCCAGCAGACACAGAGCAACATTGCAATTTATTGTGATTTGTGTTTTCTGGTCACATAATGAATGTTTTTTCGCTCTGTTTTGGTCTCCACCATCTCTAGAGAAAAATATCTGGCTTTTTAGCTGCTAAATGCTCCACTATGTCCACTCGCTAGTTGCTAATTTTGTCGGTCTGTCTGTCTGGTGTTTGGTACTGAGCAAAGCTACTGGCCATAATATCCAAAACAATGAGCTGAAAGATGCTAAAATGCCTCAAAGCATTAGGTTATAATTCTCCATGGGACACCTTTCCACTACACAGGCTAATTTGATCTATTGTTAATATATCAATCATCATCATTTAGCATCATCACTGACAGCTGTAGAGTCAAACAATGTACATTTGTGCATGTATAAAACAATACTATCTGCATTAAATCACTGTTGCCAGAAAGCAGTGTAAATAACATGGATGTTACTTTTTACATTTTATTGTTGGAAAATTGGAGGCTTCTATATCAACTGCACACTCTTGGGCTATTTCACAAGAGGATTTTGTGTCTTTTGCAGCCACTAAATCTGCACACATAAGACACAAAGAAGTGAAATTCTCAAAGCACCCACAACAGGTGAACTGCTCCCTAACCACACTGTCAAGCTAATAGCATCTTGATGCTCCTGTGCTATTTGCTAGTATTTCATATAAGTAATATAAATATATTTGATGCAAAAGTGGCCCTTCTATGCAAATAAGCCTCACTGTAAAAAAAAAAAAGTCCAGTTCACAATAGTTAGTGCTAATAGCCACACACAACATAGTTACAGTGAAATTAGTGTCTTTGGAGAGTTAGTGGTGACTGAAGAGCAAAAGTCTGAAGAACTACGTTGTAAAACACCAGCACCTTGTTGGTGAGGATCTGCAGCGTGTGGTGAAATATCATTGGCACAAAATCTGTAAAGCCTGAGACGAACCAGACAGCTGTTGCAAGTGATGCAAAATTCACAGTGCTATCAGTGGCTGCAATCCATCCTTTGTGAAATCGTCCATCAGTTTGCAGAGAGTAAATGTAGTGCCTAAAATAGTAAATATGGAGTGATTTTGGACACAGCCATTTTCATTAAAAATAATGTTGGGTTTTTCAGAGTTATCTAACGTTCTTGTCTGGCGATACGGTTGTTTCAAAAGTACAGGATCTATTTTCTCCTGGCCTGTAATGTATGTGTTGTGTTCATCAGCGGCTATCACTACCTGAAACACAAACAAGATACAATCTGACAGATTATGTGTTAAGATCAGTGAGCTGTGACGTTTCTTGAATCAGAATTGTCAAACACTTTCTCCTTTTTTTTTTTTTTATTTATTTATTTTTTTTTACAGTGAACAGCCTGTTCATACATGGATTACTGGAAGACTGAGATAGAGATGCCAGACAGATGGCGATAAGAGACATATCCTAGACTCATGTCTAGGTCTGTTTTTAAATGTCCCTTATTGTCTTTAAAGAATCTTTTGATATGTAACTAAAGAGAGCCAAGATAGCAGTGAGTCAGCAGCAGCTCTCATTGCTATTCATGATTCAGTCCAAAAGAAGATACTGACCAGACGGGGGCAAAACCACAGCATGTAGCATTGTTGTTCATCTCTTTAACTGACAACTTTTGAATGAACACACAGTTGGAGCCAATATTTATGATGTTGTGTTATTGTCAAGAACAGCAGCAGTCACTAAGTACATTTCCATCCACCTTTTTTGTTCATTTTCAACTTGCGCACAAACATCCCTAAGTGGAAACGCATATCAAAAAAAGTAAACACTGCAAAAAAAGTTTTCATGCTTGGCTGAATAAAAGCAACATACAACAAAATGAAATGGAAACAGATTAGTAAATAAATTAAGAAGAATGATGCGTGTGACTTGGGGCCTGTATACGATACATGCTGCTTTTTCTGTGCCCTCAAATCCATTGTTGTCTTAGTAGACCTATGGAGGACACACTCAAAAGCGAGAGTGATGTTGTCTATGGAGCGTGCAAGTGTTCCCAAACATCTGACAGCTGCATCATGAGATAGAAAAAGTTCAACTTTAGGAACCTACACCACATGTCGTGGCATGTGACGAGATACAACCAATCACAGCCAACAGATATCTTGTATACCTTAAATATGAAGAAGTCATTTTAGTGCAGGGCTACGAAGAGCTCTACCATCTGTCCCAAGGACAATATTTTAATACACACTTTAAACTAAACGCCTGGAAGATGATCAGCTCTGAGCCTGGGATATTTGGTCACTTAACAACATCAGGCGCAACCTGCCTCTATGGCAGTACAAGAGTAGGCTCAGCCTCTGAGCTTGTGTTATAGATGTAAAGAGATGTATTCATAAAGAGAATAGGATGGAAAAGCGCATTAACACGTTATTTGGCCATTTTTGTAGAGACTTTGATAAAATTTGGGCTAATTCAAACAGAGAAACATTCTATTACATCTGGATGCCCCCTATTGTAACTCCACATGGCGTTATTTTGATACCAACATGCCTTAACCAGAATTTTTAGAAACACTGTCTCAGAACTTTGTGTCTGTTTACTTACAATTACTACGAAATCACTTAGCATTACTATTTAATTCCCCAAAATAAGGTTCTAGATGTGGTTTCAAAGCCCACTGTCCAGCACAAAAGTCTGATGAACCACTGAATCCTGGTGGAAAAATGACCAGGACTGAAAATACTGAAAAATCTCCCAAGGTTACAAAAACCTCAAAGATTAAAAAAAAAAACAAAAAAAAAAACACAACTATGGTTCCAGGTATAAATGTTCAAAATGTGAGTGGTGACTTATTTACTAAAAAAACAATCTAGCACTTATTTTTATTGGAGAATAACAATCATGTGGGGCTCTCCTCCTCTAAACCCAGATTGATACGGGAATGATGTGCAGCCAGTCTAGACAGCGCATCACAGATACGGTCCAACTGCTTCTCATTGTGCCACAAAAAAATAATACCATTTGGTGGGTGCTTTTGATGAGCGCCTACATTTTAACTCTGGGAAACAAATCACTTCCCTGGTGGGCCAGCCCACATTGTCAATATGACATTTGGCAAGAAATCAAGGTGAGAACAAACATTAACGGAGTGTCTGCTTTGTAGAAGTGTGCTGTTCTCGTTTGTCATTAGAGCTTGAAATGCTGGATAAGATGCCTTGGCTTTGTCATAAATGATCCCTGAAGCAGTGCATAGGAGAATGTATGATTTAAGTCTGCTGCGTGTCATTCGTTATTCACTCTCTCATATTTACAACATGAAATGCCTCTTTCCCATGATGGGGGGAAACCAATGAGTTGTACATGCTATATAAAATGGTGTGTGGCACATTTAATAAATCTGATGCTGGTCTTTTTATTGCGTTTTCATTTGCCAAAAGATAAAACTGCCTGGAAGCATGAGACGGGTCTATATTTCCCACACTGATATGTTTGTGTTTTTTGTATAAATGGCACCGTGTGAAGTTAAAGGAAAGCGTGAGTGTCTTCTCCTCTCAATGGGATTTTCAGATGAGTGCTCTCTAGCCTATTTTATTCTGGCAACACAAACAGTATGTGCTGGAGGAACAAGATGAAAGGAGATGAATATGTCTGTGAAAGAATTACATCTGGCTCACTTTCCTCTTTTTTTTTTTCCTCAGAAATCAGCCATCAGCTGTCGAAAATAATTTAATGCTGTAGTCGGTGCCAAATTAAAATGCAGTGCCAGCTGGTGCAAACTGACAGACCGGGTTTTTACTGGACATTTTAGATACTTTTCTGTGGAGTTTGTTGAAGTTCAGACAAATAGACTTCACTCAGGAGCATCACTGCGGGCTGCAGGGGTGATGTGGGTGCTGCAGCCCCAAAAATGCCTTTACCCAACAACAAATTCATTCAATTACTGAAAATTCATTAAGATTCATTGGAAAACCTAATGAATAAGACAATTTATGTCATGTTATTCACATGACATGACAGGATGTTACCTGACTGTCAGCTGCATGTCCTTCCTGGGTGCTGCAGCAACACTGAAATATGCCGTTACCACAAACAGCCTATAGAGCTATTCTGCTAAATTTTATGTACGTAGTGTGGATTCAGCAGCTCTATACATCCTTTATTTCCAGGTCCAGGCTATTCTCATGCACTCTTTGTATGTTTTCCTATTAAAAGTGATGGACCAAAATTCACTCATATCCCATGTTACCATGAGCCAACAATTTGTGTATAACCCAAGTACTGTGGAAGGCTGCAATCACGTAAACAATGTGCTGGTGAGAGAAAAGAAGGTAGTGGTGCCCTGCAGACATTCTGGACATTCTCCCAGGAGGTCAGTGTTTGGAACCATGTGAACTTTGAGTGAACTTTAACTCATTTTAAGGTACGTCCTCACCATGATTCTTTTCTCTTCACCTAACCTCCATAACTTTACAATGATTACTTAAATTTACAATAAGGATGTCATTTGTGGGGCGTTAATTTGTAGGATAACATACAAACCGTTGACTGAAGATACATTACCAAGTTAACAACATGATATGCTACACACTGTAAAATGGTCTTAACAATATACAATGATGTCACACCATAAAGGCCTTACACAGTAACTGTTGGGTAATTACACTGTAATTTGTGGGCGGTATTATAAAGTGTTAACAATCTTTTCGGTCCCTCTCTGTGAAGCACTGCACCTGTAAAAGTGCATATTCATTTTATACATATTACATGAAAGTCTTTCCAGAGAGGGGCCAAAAAATGTAATCATGCAATCTCTGGTTCATAGAAAATCAGGTTTTGGTTGAGTTTTATTGGCTCAGGCCAACAGTACAAAAAGGTATCAGGCTGCCATGACACTTTGTTTACCTTTGCCATAGTGAGATCAATCAATCAATCAATCAATCAATCAAAACAACTGTTAATTTTCCTTCAGTGTTCATAGTTAGGGAGGTTTTCAGCTAGAGCCAAATTATCAGAGATCTCCTCCTGCCCAAAAAAAACCAACAACCCCAGTGTTTAAACCAGTAAAAACACTGAATAAAGCTGTTTCACATTTGAAATCGGACTTTCTCCGATGCTGTTCAGCATAGCAGGAGCTGGAGCTGAGCTTCCACAAATGTTTGTTCAGCTTGTTTCTCTGATAACTTAAGATCCAGATGTCCCATGATGTAAGAGCCTTCATCCTGTTGAAAAATATATTTAAAAATGACCAAGATCTTGTGTATTGTAAGTGTATCGTAAAACTGTGGGTTAAAAGTGGATAAAAAGTCAATTCATGATAGCTTTTGGCAGATAGCCACAACCCTGACGCATGTGCAGAGGGGATAAAATGCCACTGATAAGCAATGGCAACCAAATGACAGAGGACAAAATATACTATAACACTGGTGTATACGCAGTACTGAGCTTGTGAAAGATATTGTGCTATTGTCCGTTATCGTTCAATTTCTGTGGAATACTATAGTTCTTCATCCACAAAGCAAAGTTTCACCCATCTCTTAACAGGTTTTCTTTCTTTAAATAAACTGTTGAAAAGTTTTATTTCCACCTCAGCTCTCATTATCAGCCAAATATTCTTGATATCTTTTGTTTGCCATATCATCTGACATACATCATCATACATCTATAATTTCTTCTTAGCTCTATGTAACAATACATAACATAAACTACTAAGGATGACACACATGACACGAACAGTACATAAACACACTATTAAAGACAGTTTACTCTTTAGTGTTTCATACAGGTGTCTTTCTGCCTTTGCTATATCTTATACATCAATACAGGTCTTCTGCTTATTTAGGATGCCAAGCCTTCACTCTCTATTTTCTGTGTGTATGCCTGTGTCAATGTTGCATAAGTAACACAGATAAGACTTACAAAATAGCCTTTGTTAGATCTTCAGGCTCCAGCGGAGGCTTTGGTGTCTGGCTGTTTATTTGTGTGATAAAATCACAAGCACAGCAGGGGGAAATGAAAGCCTTACAGCCTTGACAAAATGATCTGTTGGTTTGATATGTCCAGCGGGCCTCACAAGATCCACACGACACCCACATACTTACAAGGCTACAGCTAAGCTAGGAGCTACGCTTTGGTATACAGTGACTTACAAATCTGCTGCTATTCATGCTTGGTGCCATCGACAAGGTCAAGTGGAAAACTGGCTGTAAGCAAATAAATGCCTTTTTAAAGCACACCTGAGAGTTACCTGTAAAGGACTGCTGTGTGGATGCAGGTCAGTTCACTCATGTTATCAGTAAAAGAGAATGGCCTGAAAGTAAGAGTAGTCATTCTCAGTACTCTACATTATTTTCGTTGGCCAATCAAACACTTGCAACCACAGTGTGAGATTACTTTGAATGGTGTATTTCTGCTTTACCCCATGATTATCACAACAGGATCAAATGATTGTCTCCGTGATAACTGTCAATAAATTCCTGTCTCATTACATTATAAAATGCTGTGGAGAGATCTATAACTAGAACTAGAAACTCTGTCTTAAATTTCACTGTCTTACCATCACCTGAAACAACATTCAGTCAGCAACATAGTCTCTTGAAATTTCATATAACACAGTGCTATTTTCAGTCTGAATGCCTAATAATACATTAGCTGACTAACTGAAATTAAACTATTGATATGTGGCTTGACTAGTCTGCTAACCAACAAGCAGCAATTTAGCAGAGCAACCAGGATTATAGTTCCTCCCCTGGCATCGATTAAATGAAATATATATTTAGTAGTGTTTTCCATGAAAAATCCCCTTTTATACCCTAAAATGGCTTACATGTAACTCTACACCTTTGTATACACGTAACAGATGACGTCCCCCCCAAATGTATGAGAGAGGGAAATTCATGTTTGATATCCACCATACAGCTGCTGGATAGGGAGTTAATACTGAAAATGCTAAAGTAACACCTGCAATACTTGTGTAATTTTGTTTTAGGTCCACTGGCAGAACCCGACCCGAACCCTGGTTAGTCACCTCCAATGTCTTACTTAAGAGTTTGCCATTGCACACTTGCCTCATTTAATATGTGCAGATCTATGAATATGCAAATTAGTTGGCATCTCTATCTCCATCTCTATCTTTTACACTCAGCGCATATTTCTCCGCATGGCACTGTCCCAGACTGTAGGGGGCAGTGTATCAAAAAATCATGTCTACAGCATGGTTCTCCACCTACCCACTTACATGTAGTTAGAAAATATTGGCTGTGCACCAGCCAAAAAGCCTTTGCACTTCACTTTGGCTACGGTGACCATATTTTGATTTCCAAAAAAGAGGACACTTGGCCCGGCCACGAGATAGCCTACTTAAATCATACTCGCAGTTTACTCAAAGATGCCTTATAATTTTAATATATTTAAAGTTTATATGTATGGACAGAAAATTCAGTTATATTACAAAATAATATCTCTCAAAGACAGAAATTCAGATAGGCCCCTATAGACAGGGGACACACACACTAGAGTGTGGCTAAACGATCCGAGACGGGTCCTGACGGTAGGCCGACCCGATGGGTCGTGCCTGGTTCTGTCAAAAATGTATAAAATATATTCGGGCTCGGGTCGGATTCCGTCAGCTTTCAGTGAAAATGTATTGTAGAAATAATAAAATAAAATCCTATTGTCTGTCCTGTTTAATGCTTGGGGACTGTTATTTACATCCGTGCTGCACTCTAACACACACGCACGCACGCACGCACGCACGCACGCACGCACGCACGCACGCACACACACACACACACACACACACACACACCAACAAGGAAAACTGGACATTATCATCAATTTATAGGACGTTTGGTCAGCCTAACTTTGGCCATATGGACTCTCATGACCTTCGCAGATGTGTCAAGCATAAATCAAGCATTATTCATTCGCAATATGTCTTGGAGCATAAAAAAACACTATGTGGACATGTTAACAAGGTTAAAAACTTTTCATCGGGGGAGGTCTTTTTTACTCATCCACACAAGTTGAAAGGTGAGTTAAACTACATTTCCTCTAGTTTATGACTGAATTATGAACTGACTGATGTATACAATGTATGCCACAGCTGAAAACACAGCTTAAATTTAGACCCTGTCTAATGTTATTTCTTACATAACAGTAAAATGGCTGTCACTCCATTTGGAAGACATAGCAGGTTACGGCCCTGTTTGTTGTATTTTGTTGGTAGTGAGGTCCTACACTTTTTGCTTATATTTAGGAACTGTACTTTTGGGATGCCACTTGTAAGTTCACCGTGTTTCTCCTCGAGCTGTCCTTCTGTCAGATTTGAACTGTTCTGCTTCCAAGACTTTTGTACCAAACATGATGTAAGAGCTCCAGTACTATGTTATTGATCCACTACTGGTTTATCACGACACTGACTTGCTCTTTATCTCACAGAATGTCTACCCTCTGCTTGGCTCTTCTTCGAAGACTTCACCTCTCTGTTTAGTCGCCTGGGACAGGATGTTAGGACCATTTTCCCTCTATAGACTGACATACTGCATGTTCAACCTTGACATTAGCAAATTTCTTGTTTACCTACTGCATCTATTGATTGCATCCTGAAGGCTCTTGCCTCCCTTATGAACTCCTCAGCCTCCACCATCCTTGTTGTTGAGGAAGACTTTCTTGAAGTTTAAGACTAGCTCGACTTCATATTTCATAGGTTTTTAGAAATACATTAATAGCATAGTGAAAACATATTTTACACTTGGCTGGAGATCAGATAACAGATTAAAGTACCTTGACCTACTCAACAGTAATGCAGTAACACAGCCCAGCAGGGACCTTTAGGTTTCTTTCTTCAGTGAGTATTTGATGGAGTAGCTTTAAAAAGGACATAGTAGGCTCATTTTCAGGTTCATACTTGTATTTAAGGTTTCAACTAGAACATGCTTGAATGTTCAAAACCCCCTTTATTTTCCTGCTACTGTCTCTGCTGAACACCTGAATTTACCCACTGTCTGAGACACAGTTTAGCGCCTGTCTCTTTAAGCCCTCCTCCTAAAAAAACAAAACCTCTGCTCTGATTGGACAACATTTATGGGCCCTTATTTCAGCTGTACAGCGACTGTAAAGAAGTACTGTGGCACTTCCTACTGTGAACTATCACCAATAAAAGCTTCTAACCACAACAGGACATGTTCCAGCACTAATATGATCCAAAATTAGGCTGAAAAATCACATCAACGACCAAGTTCAGATGTTTCCTCTGTGTTAGCATGTAGCTACAATTAGCGGTGTATGTAATGTTAACACTTACAGTAGTGTGCCTCTAGCAGATGACCATATAAAAAAAAAACAGTCAGGATCTTTCTTCAGCTTGTCTTAAAAGTAGAATAAAATTGTTGGAAACAGAGTTTCAGAACGGTCTGAAGCTTTACGTTTTTGTTCACAGGAATTACCTATACATATGTTAACCTTATTATTTGAAACTTTGGGCATGGCGAGGCAAGGCAAGGCAATTTTATTTATATAGCACCATTGATACACAAGGCTATTTCATATGCTTTACAAGAGAAATACATTAAAATAAAACATTAAAGGAACGATAGATCATTAAAAACAAAAGCTAAAAGCAAGACAATAAATAGTTAAAAACAGTGCAGAAAATGCATTTAAAAAACAAACATAAAGCAAAATCAACAGCATACAAATATAAAAACAATAGCTACAGATTATCCTAACAATAAGTTACATATCTAGTTCACTGGTAAGCTGCAGTAAATAGTAATGTTTTAAGCCCTGATTTAAATGAGTTGACATTTTCAGCCAACCTCAGATATTCTGGAAGTTTGTTCCACAGACGGGGAGCATAGAAACTAAAGGCTGCTTCACCTTGTTTTGTTTTGATCCTGGGAACACTGAGTAAACCTGTTCCAGATGATCTGAGAGGTCTGGATGCTTCATAACGTATAAGTATATCAGAGATGTATTTAGGCCCATTTAGTGCTTTGGGGGAAAAAAGCATAAAACATTCCATTCAATATAACATACTAACATACATACAGGGGCCATAGGTCATGTTCTCCAAAATCGGGTACAGATGATGCACTTTTTTTAGGTACTAGTATCATCTGAGTAAAATGTGTCGTTTCCTCTTCCTCGTACTCCTGATGAAGGAAAATCCTCATTCGGGTCGCTGTGTTCAGTCTCTGTGATCAGCAATGGCCTGATGCTCAATTCTGAGATTGTTCTGTAAACATTTTTCTAATAAATAATATTACAACTTCTGATCAACCCAGATCAATTTAAGGTTTAAATTACATTTCCGTGTTAGGTCCCACCCATTTCAGGTAAAAACTCCACCATGTTTGGTTAAACTCCACCCATAAAGATACAGATGATTTAGCTTGTTGAACAGATACAGCTACACATAGTGGTGTACTTGCTCATCCCTATAAATGACACTAGGTTTAATTCCTCAGTTACAAAAACACTACTTATGTTGCTATTAAGGCAAACTCTGATATTTGCAAGACACATTATCTAAAAGAAATGGTTGGTTATAGACAAAATATAACACAGCTGCAGTTAAAGAGTAGCTGTCAGCAGTTAGCGGATAACTCAAAGAAGCAGACCAGTGGCCCAAAATGTTCGCAAATTAGAAAAACAATAAGTGCCAGAAGCTTCTTACCCTCTGAGCAGAGGACAAGATGAAGACCATACAACAACGATAATAAATGATCGTTATTGCCATGTTAAAGGCTAAGTTCGGTTTTTTGACACCTGGGCCTTATTTTTAGGAATAAATACCCTCGTAGACTCACCCAGACGATTTTGGTGGAGCTCGGAGCCGTTTTCGAGCAATTTAGATCCATCCGACGGCGTCTTCTCTCATGCCATAGAAGCGGACGGGGCAGACATCGAAGCCCCTAAATTAGACATTATCTGCTGCGAAACTCGCTCATTTCACCTACATTTTATAAATGAATGGCCAGTGTTATCACCATGTCCGCTCAACTTCCTTGTTATGGTCATCCGGGGCTTTACAACGATGGGTCACTTTTGGTGACGTCATAGACGTGCGCCGCAGGAGCGCAGTCCAGCCGGCGCTAGGCTAGGCTATACAGCTACACGGGTACAAACATGGTTTGTCATTGCGTTTTTCCACTTTGTCCAAACAAAATGACTAGGTGGACAAAGTTCACATTCCACAGGCTTCCTTTGAAAAACCCGGAGTTACTAAAGCTCTGCTTGTTGTCCTGAAAATGGACCCGAATATTGCTATGGAAGAACTGAGGAGGGTCAGTCACCGGGTCTGCAGCGCTCACTTCGCTCCATAAGACTTCATTACGAAGACGACAAAGATAAAAGGCCAGGAAGCTGAGCGTCAGTACCTCAGGAGGAATGCCATCCCGCTTGTTTCAGAGGGCAAAACAGACGCAGCGGAGGTAATGCATTTCTTTTGAAGATGTAATAATATTGGTCGATAACCAGTGCACGTCGGCCAGCGTATAAAGCTCCTTGTATAAAATGAATAGCTATCTTCACGACCTATGTCTTAGCAGGAGTAGCCTTCTAAAAATACATTCCTGCAAAAGAATACTGCACTGTAACGCAATATAATTCACTCTAGTCCATGCTAGTTTTTGAAAAACTAACTCGCAATGCATATGATATGGTTATTCTCTGCAGGCAATAAATTGTGACTCGAGCTGCAATCATCACGGGTCTGCATTGTTAGCGCACACTTACAAGTAGTCATATGCTTTCTCCAAAACTAATTGTCAGTTGTTTCGACCGTTATTTATTTATAAAGCAAACACTCATAGAAAATATACCCTTTTTGCATTTGTATGGGCTACTTACTCTATCGAAAGTTGTCCGTTCGGTCCTGCTGGCTTCGGCTGCGTCTGCCAGTTGACTCTCGGGACATAAAAAAAGTCTCTACCACAGCCCGGTTTGTCATGGCAGAAAAATCTTCCAGTGTAGTGAGACACGTATTTTGGGGGGCATCAATACGTGTTTCCTCTGGTCTCAAGTCCCACTCTGAGCAGCAAAGGCTCTCTTCTGTTGTCTGTGGCGTGCAGTGTTCACAACAACACCAGTTAGCCCCCATTCGTGGACGTGCAGTGGTCGCTTGTTCTCTGGCCAGCTGTTCGGCTCTTTCCCTCTGCATCCTCCTTTCAAATAGCTCCTCGTCGGTGTATTCTGGCTCAAAACGATACGGGCATCCATCATACTCGGAGTCGTCATCAGACACGTTTACATCGGATAAATATTCCGTCATGTTGCACAAGAATAGCTGTGTAGCTGTATAGCCTAGCCTAGCGCCGGCGGAACTCAGCTGCGCTCCTGCGGCGCACGTCTATGACGTCACCAAAAGTGACCCATCGTTGTAAAGCCCCGGATGACCATAACAAGGAAGTTGAGCGGACATGGTGATAACACTGGCCATTCATTTATAAAATGTAGGTGAAATGAGCGAGTTTCGCAGCAGATAATGTCTAATTTAGGGGCTTCGATGTCTGGCCCCGTCCGCTTCTATGGCATGAGAGAAGACGCCGTCGGATGGATCTAAATTGCTCGAAAACGGCTCCGAGCTCCACCAAAATCGTCTGGGTGAGTCTACGAGGGTATTTATTCCTAAAAATAAGGCCCAGGTGTCAAAAAACCGAACTTAGCCTTTAATCCCATTGTTACTGTTTATAAAACGCTGCTCACGCCCATAGTCATGCCTCTTTTGATTCCATGATACCTGCATAATCACTAAACTCACACATTGGTGCAACATAATGCCGCCATTGTTTGGTCCTGTGTAAAAATACAAAGGAGGCATGGAGAAGGGACCTTGTAGCGGCCATATAGTGCGATCTGTGTAAAAAGGGTGACAGTGAGTTAGTATTCTCAGCAAGAATTACATACTTGGCAGGGAAGAGAAGACGCTGAACCAACATTCAGACCATTATGCAGGACGATGAAATATTGCAGAAAATAGAATACCTAGGGAGTTAAATGAATAAATGAAATGTAAAAATTTGGTGGTTTTAGTAAAAATTCATATAATCATACAAAGTTGGTTGGTTAGTAAAAAATGAATTAGGTGGGTGGGGTTGTACTCAAGGATCTCATGACCTCGGTATTTCTAAAATCTTGGCTGCAGCCCTGCATATATGAATGTTTGATTGTATTCTTCTGTCAGAGCAATCAGTGATATTAATGTTGGCAGATATCACTGGTTATGCAGCGTAAACATGTATTAACTTTTGTGACTTGTATTTAGGCAGTATGCAATATTGTCCAGATATTGAGAGCCAGGATCTATCAATCATTATTTATTCACACTGTACAGTCCCGTCCTCATACATGATTTCAGAAAACGAGCAGATATTAGCATCCTTTAATCAGTTTTCCTCCATGTGCTCTTTTAAACCCTCCGGGGTCCATCTGTGTTACACTGTACAGCTGAGTTTGGACTGTGTCACCATTAATTAACCAGCAGGAACTGAACATAAGGAGGACAATCAACAGACAATAGACAGCTACAGCTTTTATTTCTCCTCCCAATCGCCTCTGCTGGAAAACTGAATTGATCAGCCTCTGAAAACAATGGAGCGCATGGCTTTGAGCCAGACAGGCCACGGCTCAGATAAACTGCAGCCAGCAGAGACAAGATGTAACAGAGTGTGAAGCAGGAGGATCACGCTGAAAACAGGTAAATATAGCTTCTTAAAATGACTGAAGACCTGAGTGAAAATATGTAGAATTATAACGGTATTACAGGGCTGTGAAGTGAAGATGTGGAGGCCATCTGGGCTCAGTTCATCTGTCATCTTATCATCTGCCTTCAGCTCACTGGTTCTGCCCTCAACTTGGCAGGGCTTCCCACTGCACAGCTGGCTTTACAATCTCTCTCTCTGTCTCTCTCTCAATCACTCGCACTCTCTTGTGTGTGTGTACACTCAAGCATGTGTGTGCGTGTATTTGCATGCATACTTGCTTGTGTGCTTGTTTGTCTGACTCAAGGGTGCATGTAAACCTATGATATGTGAAGCCCTTTGAGAGGATTTATGAAATTATTGCAGTTACTCTTTTGCAGTCCACCAGATATATATATATGGAGCCTTTTGACTAAACAGGCACTGGTGTAGAGGTGCAGGAATACCATTTATTTTGAAGGGTATTATAAACCTCTGTAAAATGCTATGTGGATTTAGCAAAAACTTTTATTTTGAAAAGTAGAGATTATCACCCATGGGAAGGACTGAGACTATTTATCCAATGACACACACCTGGGTCCGTCTGATACCTCTGTATTTGATGATAAGCCAATTTGGGCATGAAAGGTGGTACTTTTTCCGAATGGAATAAAGTCACAATCTTCCTATAGGTACAGTGTTGTCAGAATTTGAGAAGCAGAAATACAGTCCAACAGTTTTCCAGTGTTAGTTTTCCTTTTATTGCCTATATTTTCAAAAATATGATGCTAATATATCATTATGGGAGCAAATATGTTTTGATGTACTGTGAAACAAAACTGATGATTTTATATTCTATCAGGATGTACAGCACTTGTATGTGTTGCCCTTCTGCTTGCTTTATTTCCTCCTTTTGTTCTGGACTTTTTCCTAGGGATTTGTTAAGTTTGGGTGTTTTTTTTCTGTATGTGATGATAAGTTGCTTTAAACAACTTTAAAGGCACAGTTCACCACAAAATCAAGAACACATACTTTTCCTCTTACCTGTAGTGCTATTTATAAATCTAAATTGTTTTGATGTTAGATGCTGAGTGTTGGAGATATCGGCTGTAGAGATGTCTACCTTCTCTCCAATGTAATGAAACTAGATGGCACTCAGCTTGTGGTGCTCAAAGCACCAAAAATATACATGTCCCTTTCCAGAAATTAGAACCTGGTTATTTAAGATAATGCACAGACCCTGTTGCATGGAAGTATTTAGAGACCTGTATACAGCATTGAAGGTGAGACCCAATTCATTCCTATTACAGTTGCTCAGTGGCTCATGAAGCCCAAAAAGCTCTATTTCCACTGTGCAAAGTTACACAGATGATTGTGGCTGCTTCTGCAACAGTTGGCCCATAAAGCAAGCGTACTGGATACTTCTGCCATCCGAGACTGCTTATTCTGGTTGAGTGCTCCGCTAACTTGAATGGGGATAAAATTATGTAATCTTACGTTTATTCTGGGTGTACCAAATGTTATTGGAATGAATGGATTAAATCCTGATAGTGAAAAAGTCCATTTGTGGCTCAAAACTGTCTTTTTGGACCAAGTGGTATCACATGACGGACCTTGGAGTTAGAACGCCACTGTTTGGCCACTCTGAAAATTGGCTTTCATGTCCAGCACACTTTGGGTGGGCCTGCCTTGTTGTGAGCAGTGTGATGTAAGAACTGTTTTCTTTCTACTAAATAACAGCAACCAACCGTATCATCGTGCAGAAGGAAGTGTGCATCTACTAATAGACAAGAGGCCCATGCTTATGAAATCCCCAAATGTAAACATTAACGGCGTCCTCCCTGGCAGAGCTGCAATATTAGCTAGCTCAGTGGTGCTAGGTGAACTAGCAGTAGACCCATGCTTCCTTCTACACGGAGATATCACTGGACGGTGTAAGTTCAGTACAAAGAAAACAGTCCCTACGTCAAACTGCTTACAACAAGGTCTGTGTATTATCTTGAGTAACCAGGTCATAATTTCTGTAAAGAGACATTGCTGCTGAGTTTTTCAAATGCATTTTTGGCGAGTTGAGCACCACGAGCTGAGTGCTATCTAGTTCCATTATACTGGAGAGGAGGCAGACATTGCTACAGCTGATGTCTCCAACACTCAGCAACTCACACTACAGCTATTCATTTTCATGCTTAAGTCTTTCGATTAGAAGAGAACTTCATTGAGAAATAGGGCGCATAGCTATCAAAGCTAGAATGCGTGCTAGCTGGCATTAAGCATTTTGTGACTGTCTTCATGATATTACACAGGCAGAGAGAGCATTTATAAAATAAAGACTTATAAAAGAAAGACCCTGAGGAGGCTTTGTTTCACTACAACTGCAGGAAAGCTATGATGCCACTTCTGGTGCCTTGCTGTAAAATGACTGAAAGACAGTCCTGCAGAGTGTGGTCCTTTTTCAGTACAACTTAAGGCACAGGTAGATCTACTACATATGCATGCACTGTTTGTCTCTGTGTGGTGTTTGTGTGTGTGTATCTCAATCATTGCTAAAGTGTTTTCTCATGCTCTCATCACTCAGAACAAATCGTCTTACACTGTATTGTCCAATTAGTTAAACATACAGTACTAAGATTGTCTGTCTATATCAGGCAAAATCACATTATTTGTTGTAGATGGTTCATTATGTGTTATACATTATATTTCAAGCCTGAAAAATAAAACCTTTTCACCTTTTTATGAGCACAGTTGCTGATGTGTTATATTCAGCTGTGTGTGCATGTGTTTCTGTGTATTTGTGTGTGTGTGTGTGTGTGTTTGCCCGGGGCAGTACTGTGGGGAAGGCTATAATAGGTTTCCATTCCTACATATGTAGTGTAATGCTCCCTGTCAGCTGCAGGAATGACAGTGTTTGTAGAAGTGCATCACATCTGAACCCATGTCACACTTGATGCACCTGACTGGCAGAGTGCATGCTGCTTAACCTGTCTGTGTTTTTAACCTGTCGACATGTTTGTATTAGTGACCATGATGACCTCAGCACATTCATTTATTATGAGTTGTAACATAGCAGAAATAAAATGAAATGATTGCTGTCTTTTTCAGCAGGTTCCTGCAGTTACATCATTTTAGATAATAACTAATTAACATGTAAACATCTATTAGCATCTGGATTATATGTATTGAATGCATGGCTCTCATAACACTGGTAAGTTAATACTTTATTTTGTGTTTGTATCTTTTTGACATTTTATCCATGAACCCTTGCTGCTTTAGGGTTATTACCACCACCTGCTCAGAAGAGGACTGAGACTGCATTTTCTTTCATTTCCCTGAGATACCTGATTTCTAAACACATCAATCTCACCAGGCCAAACAAACCTTATTACAGTAATTAACACCTGAGTGAAAAAAACCCCCCCACAAAACAAAAAAAATCTTTAAAATGGAACCTTAAAGGTTAGAAACATTTTTTTTTTAGGTATTTATAATATTTTGTAGCTTTCAATAAGTGTTCCTTATGTATTCATGTGTATAACATTCACATTTTGGTTGAAATGTGTATGTTTGAGTGGCAAAATGTTATTTTCCAATACACCCCCAAAAACATTTTCCCACATGAGCTGAGGAAGGTTTCTGCATGATGACATTGCAACAATAAACCCCCCAGTTCACCGTATGTGTCTCTTTGTGACTGAGCCAAGCCTCCTTTGAGAATTGTGTGTAATCGATCTTATGCACCCAGAAGTTTGGAGAAGCAGACAGGCAGGCAAGGAAGCGAAGTACTATACTGCTGTGGCACCACATTAGTTTGGGTCTGAAAGTCATGCAATAAAGGAAATCTTTTTTTTCATCTGTGTGTATGATCACTTCACATGTCAATATTGTTTTTGAACTGGTGTTTTTGTTATTAGTACTCATACAGAATGTGAATATTGTGCGTCAAAAAAGCAACATAATGTTTTTGGTAACAGGGTTGATTTTTCTGAGCTTTCCCACCATGAATAAAGGCATCAACTGATCATGTTGAACCTATAAAACAATGTCCTTCTCCCTAGCCATTCATAAAAAAAAGCGTTAGACCAGGGGTGGCCAAACTTATTTGACTGTGGGCCATATACAGAAAAATGTAAAGAGACACAGGCCAAACAACAATAAAGGCATAGTTGTTAACCACTTACATGGCAAGAAAATTAGTTTCTAGACCAGAAAAGCCCAGTTGCCAACTACTAAAGAAAATTAAACTACCATGCATCACTACTAAACGGTTTATCATTTGACATTACAGAAGTTTATTGGCGTGCATACATATTACAAAAAGTATTTGTATGTCTTCAATCTTTTCCGGTCTGCTGCCATGTTTACTGAGGTAAATGTTTTTTATTGACTAGTGTTCAATCATTGTAGGTGAAGTAACAATATCCTTTAAGGAGTATAGTGGCAGGGCTTGCTTGTAGTTGTTAAGTTGACAGTAACATCAAGTTTAATTTTGGCTGTGCAATGTACAAACAGTGCACTTTATTAGAAATATGCTAAAGCCAAATTCTAGTTTATTTTTAAAAATGAGCCCGTAGTTTGGCCACCCTACCTTAGACATATAACTATGTTACTGTTTAACAGAGGCAACTGAAATTTACTCAGAGCATTTTGCTTCAGGAAATTCAAATAGCTTCCAGCAGCTTAGGCTATACAACAACTTACCCCAGAAAGACCACCAGACATTGCTCTGGGTTAATAGGATATTGGTAGTTAAAATTCAGAGCACTGCCAAGTGTTGCATTTGTCAAAAATTGGCATTGCTGCCTGTATGAATAGCTTTGATGTGAAATACTTGCAGGCAACTATTTCACATTTTTTTTGTTGTTTATTTGTCACGCCCCAGGAGTGTAAAGGCCTTCAGAAAAACAAACTAACTGATTGAGGCAGCTGTATACCGACAAATTCCATGTTCTGCAAGGTAAAATTACTGAGAAGTCTGGTCTGATCCGTCCTACTCACATTGCCTGTCTGTAAATAAATGAGTCATAAAGCCTCAGGGGAAGCACAACTTTTTCACTTATGTTGAAACATTTTCAACTCACACATTCATGGGTTAATGCTATTACCACTAAATAATTAGAATAGAAAGACAGATCTAAATGACTCAGGGCACTTTTCCTCAACGGGGTTTATATGATAAAAGAAAGGATATTATGAAGAAAATACAGGGAAGCAGATAGCACAAATATTTTAACGATCACAGAGCATAAATATAAAAATGAGACGGTCGAATATACGCTACAGTAGGATGAATAGAGTGGGTGGTTGTGTGTGTTGTGTGTTGTGTGTGTGTGTGTGTGTGGCAGCAGAATAACGATTGGTATGTGGGTGAGGTAGTCAGAGCAAGGATTAAAAAAAAAAAAGTGTGTGTATGGATGGTGTGAGGAGTGCGGGTGAGAGAGAAAGAGAGAGAGAGAGACAGAGAGAGAGAGAGAGAGAGAGAAAGGGTGTGTGTGTATGTGTGTGTGTAAGTGAAAGTGTGTGTGTTGCTCTCCATGGGGGATATAGCCACTGGATCGCTCGCAGCATCTCTAGTCCCAGCGTCCCCCCGGATATGTGCATGTGTGTGTGTGGTGCTCAGTAGATTGGGCTGCAGAGTGAATGGGCTCATTAGCGGTAGCAGAGTAACACATGGCCTGGGGCACACACAGACACACAGCACACGCTTGCGCTCTCTCTCTCTCTCTCTCTCTCTCTCTCTTCTCTCTCTCTCTCTCTCGCACACACGCACACACACAGTCACACACCAGACTTGCATACTAATGCCTTCAGACTGTGAACACAACGAGCCTCATTTATAAAAGATTTTTATATTCTTATGCACCAGACTGAGCTTTACAACACATTCCAAGCAAAAGATCAACTTATGAAAAATTGATCTTGGTGCCAAAATCAGCTGTTTACATGAATTTTCTCCCATGTTCTGTGATGTTACAAAGGCAACTAAGATTTTTTTGTAATGATTAATTAGGTGACATGTTCCCTCAAGATGTTACATGAAGACAATAGTGTATCACAATGGGAAGCCCACAAAGGATGTAACTGTGGAAAATGGAAATGGACTTCATCACTTCACCTCATCACGCACAATCATTCGTGCACATTGTCTCCAGCCTTTTACCTTAGGCTAAACTGGGAGCAGCAACAGAACTTTTGCTTAAATAAGATTCTGGTAGACTCACAATAAAACAGCAACAAACAAGCACTACGTCCTTATAAGAGATGGCTGAATCATCACAATCAAGATTTTTTTTTTTCACCATTCGCTAAGCCTGTACTGACATCACTGTATATGGATTCTGGGTAATGAAGTGAGGACATTCAAACCAGTACAACAAAAGAAACTCTTCCAACGTGCACCACAGTTACTCCAGTCCCCCTGCTGGGATGATTGACAAGGACAAAGAGTCTTCTGCTTCACATTCCACTTTGAAATGAGAAATGCAGGAGAACGATCCTTTCATTGACCCAGAACTGCTTAAATATTCTCTGCTATTTTCTGCCACTGATCATCAGATGGGGTCTATTATTTTATATTCACTGTCAAATTGAGTCTTTATGGTGACATTTGGATTTTAAACTCTAGAATAAAATACCCTTACACTGCTGTGGATTTGCAACTTTTGTCTCAGTTTTTTTTTCCTTTATGAAGCTTAAAGGCATATTTCAACCCCTAAATCACCATTTGTGTATCAGTTACTCAGCCTGTGTTACCTTGAATTCATAAAAACAAAAACCTGCCTGCCTCCACGGTCAATGACAAATCCAAAAACGTCACCTATTCCTTTAATTCATCAAGAATGTTTGCATTTTTTGAAATTCTCAGCTCACAGTGGAGGCATGTGGAAAAACAAAGTTTTCTTCCCAAATTGACAGACTCGTGATTCGGGGTGAGTAACTGATATACAAATGATCATTTTAGGGGTGAAGTGTTCCTTTAAGAAGCAGCAATTTATTGCTGCTAATTTAGTGCTGCATTTACCCTGACTTTGTTGGGCTGTTAAATCCATAAAAATGCATATTTTGCGAAGGGGTCTGCATGTTTTGTTTATCAAAATTGAAACTTGTAACTGTAGCTGTCACATACCAAAAATGTAAATATTTCTCTCTGAAATGTAAAGGAGTAAACGAAGTAAGCAGCCTTTAATGGAAATGCTCATTTAAGTACCTCAAAACTGTACCTAATTACAATGTTTTATCTCAAAGCAATGTTAAAGAGGAGGGTTCCACACACTCCTAAACATTTTTAATGAACATCCAATATTACTACCAGGGCAAAGCTTTTTATTTGATATTCACCCATATGTTTACCATATGCTCTGTTTTTGGATCAACGTCATATGTTTAATTTGTGTTAAGCCAAAATGAGACTACGTTTAGTGAAAGAAAGGCTGAGGAAATCTCACTAACTGACCTTCTATCATTATGTATGGGTCTATGTATAACAACACATAGGATTTGATGTCTCAACAATAATCCCAAGTGAGTGTACAGAAGCCTGGCACCGATGTGTAGAGATTTATGCACTAACCTACAAATAGTGAGTATAGAGGACATCTGCTGCCTAATTTCAAACAGTACAGAGTTGAGGATGTGAGTGCAGGCTGCTGACTGGGGTTATCAAGTGGGCACCTGCCATCACAGATGTTTCAGTGAATTAGAGCCACTACACCTCCAGAAAGCTTAATAGTGGTTGTATTTGCAATAACCTTCAGACATTACTAATCCTGGACAGAATCTTTGATCCACACTCAAACACTTAAACAGCATCCAGTAACCTCGGCCTCTTCATCTTTTAGATTTTAAAGTGATATCCACAGTCAGTGACGTCTTTGACCTTAACAACGCTTCCAACAACAGCTACAGAGAGTGATCCAACACTGACCACGGCAGCCTCAATTGTATGTTTCAGGGCAAAGAGCATTTATTTATAGCTTGTTGTTTGGTTGATACTGAAAGTCACACACTGACTTTATATACTCTGCCAAAGACACACTGCCCACCAGATAATACACAGTGGAGTGGTGATGCTATAGCTAAACTTCCGAATGCACATTACACATAGATTACACTTAAATTTCTCCCAGTCAAAACGACACGGAACAATCCACATCTAACAAGCCTTTATATGCAAAATGTGAACATCTCTGCTTCATTTGGTTCTAACACAATAGATGTACTACTGAGATAAATAAATCACAGTGTTACAGCACAGATTGTGGCCATTTGTCTTACCTCAAGGCTGTGCCTCTGGCTTTGGGCTTGTCAGACACCTGTCAATACACATACACAGAAACCAAAAGTTGCATCAATATATTCAGTTAGAATTATGAGCACAGGTTTGCTGCTGCTTTGATTAAATTCCAATGCCAATAATTAAAGAATGCAGAACATGGGTAATTTTGCTCTCTTGTTTTGCAGACATACATTATTTTACCAGTGTGTTTCCACAGTATGAAAGATTGTAATATAATCATTTTGTTTGTCACACATAAGCATGTATATGACACACATAATGATGGATGTCAGTGGGTGTGTGTCTTGTTGGATCATGTTCATGTTAAGTGGCTCATAAGAGGCTGTTTGATAAATTTATGATAGACAGTGAAGAAGAATGAATAGACAGAGATCTGCTTTTAATGCTCCTTTAATAGTTTATTCAATTTATTAAGTCTCTACAAACGCACATAACACCAGGTGTGTGTTGCAAAATGTACATACAATCGTGCAAAAGGTGTAGCAGTAATACATTTTAGATAAAATTATTTATACTCGATATGCACTTTTTTATTCACCGCTATAATCTGGATATTGACTACCATAGAGAGGCAAAGTCCTTCCTTTTTCAGTGGATCACCATGGGACCTTATGTCACAAAATATATAAAGGTCAGCAGGTAGTGGAGTGAGACAAACATTTTTTTTATCCCCTTTGAACTGTTTCATGAATTACACTTGTTGTTTGTCTATATAAATGAATAATTTTGCAAGTCAGGACTGGCTTTTATTTTGTAAATCTTTTGAAGCGTAAGATTCCGAAAATATGTAATTAGAAAGAATTAAAATCCAAGAGTTGTGTACATGATGTCACTGAAAACTGAAAGGGAGACAGTCCCTCATGCTAGGTCTTTCACAATTAATTTCACGTAATATGGATTCTCACTATTTGTTTTGCAACTCAAGATTCACTCTACTAACTAAACAAGTCATCCAAAAACAGAACACTCCTTCACTACCTCTTTTTTCCCCCAAGAAGAAAATATTTTTAGCATTAAATAAAAAGTTAAAATAAAATTCCATGTGAGCTGGGTATGACACAATTAGGGGTGGGAATCTCTGGGCATCTAATGATTCAATTCAATTTCGATTCCAAGGGCAACGATTTCAATTATAAAACAATTCTCGATTCTAAAACGAGGCAATGAGAAAATTTACATTAGATATTGAAAAACATTATTGTAATAAAGCTGGGAATACATATCCAGTACATACAAGCTGCATTACTTACTGTGGTTGAGATGACTAACTTTACACTCCACCAGTCTCCTCCGGTCCATTCTCCTAATCCACAAATCTCAACAGGACTCTCCTGTCCCTCCTCGACCTTGACATTTCTCCTCCAGTATTTACCAAACTATAGCTGACTATAACTATTTTGGAAATATAAAAACATGAATTATTGCAAAAAAAGACGAACAATGGCAACACTATGAATTATGGTGAAAACACGACGAAAACACGGCAAAAAACACTCAAAACACAGCATAATAAAAACTCAAAAGCTCTCAAAAAACCACAAATACAATTATTTACAACACTAAATATTATTTACAAAGAAAACGCCACCCTATCTCCACTAAAACTCACCAAAACCCCACGAAAACACCGCTAAATCACCCCAACTTGCACTCTCCTCATCAGCTGTCACTCTCCTCCTGCTGTGCTCACTTCCCTTCCTTCTGCCACAGGTAATGATGTCACTACCCTAATGTCATATATCACTGGAAAGCGCCGCTTCTCAGCTTTCAGAATCCATTGGAATTACATCGATAGCGTGAACAGTCGAGGAGTTACGGTAATTTGAAAAATTAAAATATCAATAAAATTAAAATCGATTAAGAGTTTTCCAAATCGATGCTCGCATTGTTCATGACAGAATCTCAATGCATCTAAAAATCGATTTTTCCCCCCCCCACCCCTAGACACAATGATGATCATAACTGACTGAATACTGGGACAAATAATAATAGTAACATTATATTCTTTATATAGACAAACTTTTCAACAAGGCTATATACAAACGAGGTTAGTTAAGTACTTTACAGGGAATAAAAGCACAGGATAAATCACAGACTGTACTAATCAATACAACTTGAAAACACTTTCCAGCTTTGCTCTTTTGCCCACTTAAACCTTCACTCTCCTGACCCCAACTTTTCTTCCCTCAATCTGCTCTTTCTCTCTTCCCCTCTCATTCATCTAGCATAAGTTTTTTTCCATGTTGTTAAAATGACTAAAAAGCTGACTGTCTTCTCTTCCTTTATCCCCTCCTTTCCTTGTTTCCTCCCTGCCCTCTCTCCTTGCCCCGGTCTTTGTTCACTCCTTTATGTCTATTCATACTTCCCCTCCTTTCAGTGAGAGAATGGGGTGATTAAGTTTGTCAGTGAAGCCTTTCCTCCCTTCCCTTCTTTCCTCTCATCCTCTTTTCCTCCCTCCATCAACTCAGAGTCAATTTTGTACATGACTACATCAATTACAATAACAAAACAAAAACAATAAACCCAATTTCAGCAAATATCAGCCATTAATTAATCTTCAAGCACTGAAACCCAACAATTAAAATGAATTACTCAAACAAAAAGCAGGACCTTTTCTTGCCTCTGGCTTGTTGTTTCCCCCTGTCTCTATCTAGGAATAAGGTGATTAACTGGACCAGTGAAGTTTCTGATAGATCGATGCATAGCTGCAGGCTACAACAACAAACCTCCTCAGATCTTTGGCTTTGGGAGACTTGCAGGGCTCATGGAGAGGATCTATGAGTGAATATATTTAGCTAGCTGGTGGCTTTACTTGGATTTAAATAAAGAACCCAACCGGTATTTATTCACTCAATCTCCTCGGTAACAACACAGCTGTAAGTATTGTTCCCGAAAAAGAGGGCAGGCTGTTTTACCAAAAGCAAGACAATCCAAACCTTAAAGCTCTAGAGACATAAAGCCCTCTGTATATGATTTATTTTTATTTGTCAAATCTCCATATCCCCTTCTCCCTTCTTTCTCATGTGGGTGCGAGACATCACAGTATTTCACATCAGGCCTGGCGATACAGTTTTAACAAGGCTTTAAACACCCCCGCACCATCTTCAACAGTAGCTGAACAATGAATTTGTCGCTTGTCTGTGCGGTGTCACTTTACTTTGCGTGAGACACTTTATAAAGCATTTCTAACACCTGAACACCGGGTTCAAAATCCTGAATTTCTGATGCAACTCTTGCGTGGAGGTTGCACTGCAGAAAATATTACAGCTACTGGATTTTCACTAGTGCGATACAAAGAGGCTCTTTATCCCAAATTTTAGCATCTTTCTATCAGCTGCCAGTTGGATTGAACACAGCTAGTCCACTGAAGACTTTTACATTCCCACTGAAGTCTGACTGTGCAGATATAATATTAGCCTTTAGAACTGTACGCATATCTTTAATCTCTTAGAGCGAAATTACATATGTAATCACTCATCCTCGACTAGTCGAGTTAGTCTGACACGTAATATCGCCAGAGTACAGTATCAAACTGACAAAATGAACAAATGTTTTTCTTTCTCACATGTCAACCAAGATATGAGATTTCTCTATTTACCCACCTGCCTTTAAGCCCTTGTCCCTTACAGCCCTTCCATTTACTCAGTGACCTTCTGAACTTACTGATCGATGCCTCCTATACCTCACACACACATGCTTGTTTGTGACCATCTGTTACAAGTTATCTCTGTTTCAAGGTCGATTGGTAGCCTCTGCACTTTGCTTTTTTCCCTGGATATATTCTGTTGAAATTCTTCAGTAGAGTGTGCTCTTTGACCAAATGAGACTGTGTATGTAATACAGAGACCATGCCCCGAGACACAACCTGAGTTAAGTCCTCAGAGGTATCTTATCTTTAACCAAACTTAAGACTGATTTTTAGAAAAATAATGTCTTTCCTTATCAAGCATTACAGGTAAGTGTAAAAGTAAGTAGTATATATGTGGTCCCGTGCAGAGGTAGGTTTTATGTAGCAATGTGGTTATAGGTGTGACTAAGGTAAATCTAGGCTCATTTTATGCCAACGGGTAAGTGGACATAAAAGTAAAAGGACAGTAATAGGTTCAGTAGTAGATTTAAAGATTTGCAACATCACAAATGTAGACTTTCAGAAGAGCTTGACTGACTTTGGCAAAAAGAAATTAAAAGATAGATAAATTATACTGTAGGAATGCATTGATTTTGAAATTCTGGGCAATTAAAGGTACCAGTGTTTTTATATTGTTTTTCAGTTTCTTTTTGTTGTTATTTATTCCCTCTTTTTTTGCCAGGGAAACAATGAAGTCTACACTATAAAAACTAGAACTACTGTCTTGTGGTTGTATGCCTCACCACTCAAGTTTCTCGTACAGTTTACTTCCATGTCTGTGAAAACATGGATGCTTCACACACACACACCCCCACCCCAGCAGCACAGACGATCTATACAATCAGCACAGTTTGAAGAAGGGCACCCAAAATTTGTGTCACCAATTCAATATCTGACCAAATGTCACCACTTCTTTTCCTGAGATATGACATTAAAAAATGGCCAGAAAAGTGTTTTATGCAGAATATTATGTCACAGTGAAGTTGTTCTTTGACCTTTTGAATGTCATTACTTCATCATTTTATACTATTAAACATTTTGTCATGATTCGTGTATGATTTCTTGAGTTATGACCAAAAACATGTTTTGTGAGGTCACAATGACTGTTGGCCTTTGACCACCAAACTCTAATTAGTCCATTTCTGAGTCCAAGTGGATATTCGTGCCAATTTGAGGAAACTCCCCCAGGGCCTTCTTGCAATTTTGTGTTCATGAGAGTGAGATGGATGCAAGGTCACAGTGACTTTGACCTTCAACCGCTAAATTGTAATCCATTTATTGTTGAGTCAAAGTGCATGTTTGTGCAAAATTTGAGGATATCAAGATGTTCTTGAGATACTGTGCTCACAAGAATGAGAGTCACAGTGAGTGACACTGACCTTTGACCTATGAGCACCAAAATCTAATCAGTTCATTGTTGAATCCAAGTGGCCCTTTTTTTTGAGGAAATTTGAGGAAATTCCCTCGCTGTCTTTGAGATCATCTTCACGAGAACTGAACGGAGGGACAGAAAACCCGAAAACATAATGCCTCAGGCTACGGCTATCGCTAGCATAGAGGCATAAAAACAACTAAACTGTTTTAAAGTAATTAGGCCCTTCATTAAACTAGCTGTGAATGAGCACAAATTCAATCATACAAATTTGTTTTTTACTTGAAATAACATTTTTTTTAAAAACTACCAGCCTTTTTTACTTTATATTATAAATAGTAATTTCCTCTCTGATATTTATGTTAAATGTTGCTGTAAAACACGTTACATATTATTCAGTTTTCTCACCAAAAACTACATCTGTGTGTGATCTTGATGTACATCTGCCAAATACTTATTTTTACTGAACAGAGCTTGAATGCATCATAATGTATCTCAATGACAAGTCACTGCTCACAGAGGGAAGATTTTTGTTCATCACAAACAAGTTTTCTATTGTCCACGGGAGGACCGAACTTTGGCTGTATTTTTCTTGTACCTGCTCATTAATTTAAGTTTGTGGCCATTAGTCTTGAGCCCCGTTTTCTAGACGGCCTACAATTGATGTGCCCCAACAGAAAAACATTGGACACTGCCATCATTGAATGTCATTATATTTTTCAATCGGCTGGTTGCAGTAAACAAGATCAAATGTTTGTGGTAATTACGGTCCTGCAAATTTAAATGCAAGACTTTTCACTTACTTTGCTGCCTAGTCTTTACAAAATTGAATTTAATACAGATTAAGACTTTTTAAGGACTTGCAGACACAATGGATGTAACACGCGACCAATGTTATTACCTCTACAATGTACACATGATAAGACACATTTACTGTATCACAGCAGCCAGTTGTCAGAAGCTGCTGATTATGAGGCACTGAGTAACTATATATTTTAAATGCTCAGTGGTAAACTTCCACTGAAGTGGTGAACAGTCAGACTTGCTCACTTCAGAATCATTTTCAGCAGAACCCACATGATTAAATATACCTACACACTAGGGCTGCCACGATTAGTCGACTAATCGATGACTAATCGACTATTAAAATAGTCACCGATTATTTTAATAGTCGACTAATCGGTTTGATTCATTATTCATAGAAAAGTAAGATAAAACTACCCCAAAATACTCTTACTGCAGCTTCTTACGTTCAGATATTGGCCGTTTTACACACTCTCTCATGACAGTGAACAAAAACCCTTTGGCGTGAGCATGAAACAACATATTAGATGACGTAATTTTGGGGTTTGGGCGAGACGGACCAACGTTTTTTGACATTTTAACACATTTTTCGATAAAATGATTAGTCGGCTAATCGAAGAAATAATCAAAAGATTTGTCGACAATGAAAATAATCATTAGTGGCAGCCCTACTACACACACTTGCGTTTACAGTCAGTGTTTCTCGCCCAATCACATTCTGTGCGTCCTTGAGGCCTTAACAAAAGTATTACAGTAAAGCAGTAAAAAATGTCTGTTATAAGTTTGTCACATCACAAAAATATGTGTCATTAATCACTGAGCCAATTTTGAAAGATTAAAAAAAATCGCTAAGTATATAAAATTAGCTCTCAAAATCATGGAGAAACAAGCACTTCTCTCTGCTGTGAAATGCTGGGAGCGTGTCCGGAGGGGTATGTCTGCAGCCTCTTGTCTCATGACTCAAAGCTGCAGCCATTCAGTCCACGGCCACTCGCTGGAGGGAAGCTGCCTCTGGGTACTGTACCAACACGTAACCCCACACCTGCAGCCGGTGGAACGGGAGGATGTAATCCAGGGAGGGAGAGTGTCGGTTCGGCTCCACTGACTGAAAATAAGTTTTCCAGTGGATGTCTTAGTTACAACATGATTGAGCTAACTGGAGTAGTTTCATGTCATATCAGACAACGGGAGGCTTGCGACAGATGACGTCCTGATGTTAGCTTTGCTGCTAGTGCTAACTGTCGCTGTCAGCTGCAGCCACTGATGCTCGTGATTTCCCAAAACTGAATAAATACCACGCATAGTAACACAAAACGGCTTTGCTAGCTCAATCATGTTGTAACTAAGACATCCACTGGGAAATTTTTCATTTTCACAGACCGTTTATTGAGTTATTACAGACATCGCTAACAGCTAACAGCTAATGGCTAACAGCTAACGATTAGCCCAGCTAATCTATAATAACCATGTTAATTACAAAACGTGCAAACAGAAATATTAACGTTTGTTCAATCATTGTGTTTATAGACTTTACAAACATCAGATTAGTCTAAACGGTGATATAGTGACATGAAAAATGTGATGTGTGTGTGTGTGTGTGTGTGTGTGTGTGTACATATATATATACACACACACACACACAGTTAAACTGCTGGTTTTCTACCCGAAAGTATTTCTAAACAACGAGGTGATTCCCTTTATTTATACTACTGCTCCTTGTTCTGCTTCTTCTTCTTCTCTCAATTTATTGGCGGATCGCAAACAACTTCCAGGTGCATACCGCCACCTACTGTACAAGATTGTGTATTTATACTGCTACAGCCTCAGGGGGCGTGTTTGTAGTAGGGATAGCTCCATTACGCAACGCGGCTATGATTTAAGGCCCACCCACTAAATCCAGAACACAGAAACCTCAAAACACAGTTTGTGGAGCCTAGCTCCACAATTCAATTGTAAATGGTTGAAAGGCTTTTTTACACGTTTTGAGGAGTACTTTATGAATGTTTATAGAAGAAAATAGCAGATTTTGCTTTACACAGACATTAACAGTATTTCCCTTCCTCACAAAACAATGTGAGAAACTAATTCGATTTTGGGGGGATATTTTAATCCTTACATCTTTGTTTGCTAGCTAGCAGTCACCTTCTTTAGTTGTTTTCTCAGGTGCATTACAGCCACCTTGTATTTATCAGTGCAAACGGATGTAACCATGAGCAGGACAATGTATTGCATTGCCTGTGTGCTCCTGTGCATGCCTAAGATTAACAAATAAGGATCAAATCGATGAAAATAATTCTCCATAGTGCTACCAATGGTCAACTCCACAATGTACCTTTAAGTACATTATGATGTTTTCTACACCAAGAATACAAATAATATGCCAGGGGTTGCTGCAGTATTTTACAGAGCCGATGCCTTGCTTGGCCTAAAATGAAAAGTCCCCTCACTATTGTCAGAGGAAATTACTCCATTTTTATTAAATATAACATTATCCTTATTAAATGTCTGGGAAAACGAGCAGTGGTGCTACATCACATAGCAAAGTCCACATATTTAATAAGTGAGGCTGTTTAAACTGTCATCGAGTAAATACTTAGATAATGAGATATGCTTCAGGATCTTTCTGATTCAGAGTCATTAATCAAAGCAGCATGTAGCAATGTCGGGAAATGAAAAACCTATTCAAGATGGCTGAATTCCATTTAGCTGCTTTAGTTTCAGGGTCCTGGTGTTGTTCATGTTAGCTCACTGTCACACTGCCATGGCCTACTGGGACACTTGAATCAAAATGTCCGATGCAAAGGGCAATAGGGTCTGCATCAAGTTAAGGTCAGTATAAACCAGATGGACTTATATCATCAATAGCGGTGACTGGATGAGTGCAGGGACAGGCATTTCAAGCAAAAATACTATTCAATATTCACTGGGAATTATTCAACCCTTCTTTGAAGATCCCTCCACCCTCATCAAATGTACTTTCCGCCACTACTGAACACTGGGGACTAAATGGAAACGTCACAGTGTCACTTAACACCTGGAATGGGACTTTGAGCCTTATTTTGCACATTCACTCCAACTCTCTTTAAACAGCAGACTCAAACTTTAACACATAAACCATGTGGTTGCATCTCACAGTCAAATGGTTTCTCATTTCCATCACAGCACATCTACACTGCACCTTAATTTCATTTATTTTTCATTCACTGAAAACACGAGTGTGGCGAGGTGGAGACAGAGTCTTTAACTATAACTGTACAAAAGTTTACAAAAAAAGCAAATTCACTTAAGGGATGGTGAAAATACAACCAGATGGTGTTGGGGGAGTCGAACAAAGTGAGAATAGACAGACACAGAATTAATTTAGGACATGCTGTATCATTAATACAATATCATGGTATGTGTGTTATTATTATTAACATAATATCAATATTTCATTTTTTTATATCATGGTTAGGATCAGTATATATGATGATACCTCTAGTACAGTAGCATGTAGCACATCTCACAGCACTGTAACAAATGCTATATGCCCTTGTGCGGAAAAAAGCTGAGCTGAATGTACAGCTCATGTTTTACCAATGCATGGTTGTAATGCATTAAAACCAGGCAACAGTATATTAAAAAAAAAGAAAAGAAAGAAAGAAAAGGGAAATGTGTATTTACTAGACAAGATGACAGCTGCATAAATGAATTGATCTTTTTATTATTTAACGACTATTCAAAAATTAAAACATCATGACCCATCCTTAGTTGGGTGTGTGTAACACTTACCACTGCCACCAGACCAGCTCTGCATGCTATTATATTTATGTCATTTAAGGAGCTCTATGCAAAATTCAGAGTGTACAAGTTGTCTGGACATGGATCTCAACGTGGAGGCCACTGAGCTGGCTAGCCGCTAACACTGCTAACTGCCATAAACAGCGCTAAACAATGGCAACAGTGATGACAGAGCAAACAGTGTTGACTATGAGGGTTCTACAGGCTGGGCACTACGCTGTTGTGATAAAGTGGCAACCTCTGGGGCTAAAAAATTAAGCTTATGCAGGTGTGCCAAAAACTGCAGTTGCCACTTGAGGCTGGCTCCAAAACAGAGCCAATCCTCACAGACCGCCATGTTAAAAGGCTAAAATTTACAGCTGAAATAAACATGTTTACAGCCTGGTACAAAAAATGTTTTGGCCTCAATAGCTAATGTCAACAATCATGACAACTGTACAAAAGATGAATTTTTATGTAATCCACCCATTTACATTTTATTAAGGCTTAAAGTAACACATTATTAAAGGTAAACATTATTGAGTGACAGGCTGTCACTATGCTACACAGTTAGATCCACCCCACACTCCTTCACAGCTCCAGCCTCTTACCTAAATATGGCTCCACTTCTGGCTCCGAAAAAAAAAAAAAAAAAAAAAAAGATGGCGACGGCTGAAATGCCAAACTCAATATATATATATATCTATATATCTAGATATATAGATATATATATAGATATGTGTGTGTGTGTGTGTGTGTGTGTGTGTGTGTGATTACAACACACTAAGTACAACAGACTTTATTCTCTGCTCAGGATGTCATTACTCCACTGACTTTACATGGCAAATAGTGGTCTGCTACCATATTAATGCTCTGAATGTAACATACTGAACAGGACCTTTCACCCACAGATTCGACTTACAGCTACTGGAGCTGGTCCTCTATTCGCTTTTTCAAGTTTGATATATTATGTGATGGAGCAGACCATGTACTGCACATGAGGACATGTACTACACATGTACGAAAACACCTCAGAAAACGTGACTAAATATTTTTGCAGCTCGCTAACTGTGCCTCGGTGTGGAGTGAAAACGACCATGTTCCCCAGTGTGCTGGACATTTTTACCAGCTGCAACTGTATCTTTATATAAAGACAGAGCTTTTAAGCTTGACTTTGCTCTGACCAAGGTGATCTGTCATCACAAGCTCACAGAGAGAAAAGAGAGAAATGCAGGGAGATAGAGAGACAAAGGACAGTCCTGCAGCGGTAATTGGGTTGCTGTTTTTCTGTCAGTTTCTAAAGTCATTAGGAACATCTCTCTCTTTCCTACTATCTCTCGTTTCCTGTCCTCTCTCCCCTCTCTCCTCCATCCTCTGCTCTTTCTTTCAATTCCCTCCTCTCCTCCGTCTCTCTTTGCTCTGTGCCAAAAACATATTCATCATACTCCTCTGCTGCCCTCACAGCGTTGTGCCACAGCATACTAATGACAGTGTGTGTGTGTGTGTGTGTGTGTGTGTGTGTGTCTAAGAGAGAGAGAAAGACTGTCAGTATGTGTTTATAGTTTTGTGTTTGCTGGCGCAAATGCTTGTGAATATAAGTCACCATGTGTACACTGTATGTGCTTGTATGTGTGTATTTGTGTATTTGATTAAGAATGTGTGTGTTTCTGTGTGTGTTGTGTTTTACTTCAGGCTATAAAAGCTTGATAATACACCATGCACTCATTTGCTATAAGCCTGTTAACAGCATGCACAGAAAAATGCCACTGAATTCATCCCAGCCTCCCTCTCTCTCACCATCGCTCTCATTCTCTCTGTATCTTGCTTACTCTTATTCTTTTCTTTCCATCTCTCCCTCTCTTTATCTTTGCCTCCTGTCTGCATTGTTATCAGTCTGTCTCAGCTGTCTTTGTCTTGTTTTCTCCCGCTCTGTCCCACTAGCTTACTCACTTTCTTCTTTTCTTTGTCTTTCTCACTTTCCTCTGTTTATGTTGATCACTCCCTCCGTCAGACATCCAAAGAGAAAAAAAATTGATGACAAGATAAAAACACAGAGGGCCAGTGTGTGGTGGAGACTTAAAAGAAGAGTTCAACATTTTGGGAATCACACTTTCTTCCACAAAAGACACAATGAAATACAAAAAATATATTTTCCAAGTTCTAATCTTGTGTACTTGTGTTAATTGTTCCGTTATCACTTGACATACACTTCATGTGTTTGAAAAAAAAACATAAAAAACACTGAAAAATTTTTGTCTCTGGGGCATCGGTGGCTTAGTGGTACAGCAGGCGCCCCATGTACAAGGCTGTTGCCGCAGCGGCCCAGGTTCAACTCCAGCCTGTGGCCCTTTGCTGCATGTCAATCCCTCTCTCTCTCTCCCCCTTTCATGCTTGTCTGTCCTGTCAATTAAAGGCCAAAATGCCCCAAAAAATATCTTAAAAAAATAAATAAATGTTTATTCCTCAGGTGAAGGGCTCATTGCATGGGTCAAACAGTCACAGTAAAAAATCAAAAAATGCAAGACTCCTTCAAAAACACACCAAGGCACTCTGTAAAGTCTGTAAAGTTAAAATGCCTTTATTTTGCATGGCAAAATGAATCAAAAAGAGTTAAAAAAAAAAGACCAACGCGTATCATCGCGTAACATAGGTCTTTATCAGGGTCAGACAGGAGTAAAATAAAGGCATTTTAACTTTACAGACTTTACAGAGTGCCTTAGTGTGTTTTTGAAGGAGCCTTGCATTTTTTGATTTTTTTCTGAGACTGTTTGACCCATGCAATGGGCCCTTCACCTGAGGAATAAGTGCAAAATACCTGAAGTATCCAAAGAGCACCTGTATTGTGACCAACAGAAGCGCTTCCACTCTGTTGTCTTCAAATAAATAAATATTTTTGATGTCTCATCTTTAACATGAGAGTGTATACATACATTTATTTTATCAAATATGATGTGCTGAGACTAGCTTACCCCATCACCATTATAAAACTGCATTTGGCCGTTAGTTTGTATATTGTAGCAGATGAGCGATGTCTGTGATGGATCTTCAGGCCACTTAAAGTTTAGCTTAAAACTTTGTTTAGATCAAACTAACAACAGAGACAGGCTGTAAGCAAGCCAACAGTTAACCATATTAGCTACCACTGTATTTCTAAGTAAGACTATAGACTGTGTAAAGAACTAAATGTAACCAATGTGGTGTCACCCATTGGTTTGTGGACTCCTGTTTTGAAGCCTTGAGTTTGGCATTTTTGGCTGTCGCCATCTTGGTTTTTTGGAGCCAGAAGTGACCATATTTGGATGAGGGTGTAGAACTGTGGTGGAGGGAGGAGTGGATCTGTCTTAGAACCCAAAGATAACACTATGCACGCCCACCGATACCTTCATGACCTAAAAACACACTGTGAGGGAGTCAAAGTTTTAAGACAACATGGACAACACTCAAAAGCAAGTTCATGGCTATTTAAATGTCCACAGAGCCCAGACACGCATTGCTACGTCTCTGTTCTAATTGAGAGGTTGTCGTGGTAGCAACTTGTCAATCACAAGGTAGCCGCACCCTAAAGTAATGTATGCTTTATCATCTATTTCACTCAAAATGGGACCATAATTTAGAAACTGAACATCATTTTATATCAAAGAAGACCTGAAACTAGCAATTATGACCATAAACACATTAGGAAAATATTTACTATGTTAATAAACCCAGGCCCCAGGGACGTCCCTCAGCATTACCACTAATTTTCACCGTAGACACTTGAGGCATTGCAGTGAAAAAATCTACTGCAGCCCAAAAAGGCTTTTCCTCATAGAACAATACAATAAACAATATAAAGGAGAAGTCGGTACAGCTGTTGACAGGACACCTCAAACTGCAAACAAGGTCACTTATGAGTTTTTCTTTTCTGATTTTTTGATACATGGAGGTTTTATATTTGTTGCTCAAGCTGAAAAATGCAATTTCAAAATCTGTGACGTCATCACAATGTAAAGTCCCATTAGTTGAGCAGGAACTTGCAGGCGAGACCAGCGGGAGAAACACTTCTGTGCGTATTCAGTGGGTCAAATACTGCTAAAGTAAAGCAAGCAGGTTGAGAAGAGGAGAATTCACAGCGTCATATCATGTCATATCTTTGGGGTACAACACATGCGCAGTGAAAACTGGTCTGTATCTGCTGAAAGGCTCAATGGGTGGCACACTATCATAGGCATCTGCAGACAGCCTTGAGTCAGAATATATTTTAAATGAAAAAGTACAGATAAAGCTGAAAATTACAATTCTGTGATTACTGAAAAGGTGATTCATAAAAGTCCATAAACTAACATCACCATCACTCTGAGCCAAAAGTTCTGCCAGGTCAAGCGCACCCAAAGCCCACTATCCCTTTGTTTCTAGTGAAGTCTGCTGTAACAACAACACTGCAGCTCCAGTTACATTGCACATGTGTCATACCTCTTAGCTCCCACGGGGTCAAAGACGATGTCCCAGCATTCTTTGAAAAGCCTTAAAAGTAAATCCGTAAGCTAGAAACTTTTTTTGGCGCCAGGGAAGCAACTCCACTGGATTGAATAGGCACCATCTTGGGGTCTAGTATGTACTTATAATCATATATCTTTGAATACATAGTGAGAAGAAGGGTCTCTTTTTTGCAACCAGTGGAGTCGCCCCCTCTTGTCCTTAAGAAAGAATGCAGGTTTAATGCACCTCTTCACTTTTAAGACTCGGAGGCTATGTCCACTTCTTAGACTATGGATAAAACAAAAATAAGTGCTGAAATGTCAATAAAAATCTACACTGGAGCTGTAGAGGACCTCCACCTACTATCCACCTCCCTCACCCATGTTGCAAGATCAGCAGGCAGATGATGACAAAGAACTGTATAAATTAAACTTCAATCCAAACACACACCTCCTACTACAGTATGACATTGCTCTGCTAGGGATGACAACCCACTAGCTAACAGTAAGGTGCAGTTTTATACAATGATACAAACATTTGATATGATACATTTATCCATACGCCTCCCAAGATTTAGATGACTCGTCAATAATAATTCAAAGTTTCACAGCAGGAGAAAAAAAGGGATTTGATATAAAACACAGTTTTAATGTCACTGTGTGTTTAATGAGGGACTGTGATACACTTCAGACAGAAAAGTGAAAGAAGACAGAATTAATTATATCCTTTTTCATCCTGTCTATTCCTAATACTAAGAGTAATCATATGTAACCCTTTGATTAAAGTCTGTGTAAAGCAAATTCTGCTATTTTCTTCTAAACACATTAAATAGGTCATAAAAGTACTCCTCAAAATGTGTAAAAAAGCCTTTCAACCATTTACAGCTGAATTATGGAGCTAGGCTCCACAAACTGTGTTTCTAGGCTTCAATTTTCTGGATTTAATGGGCGGGCCTTAAATCATAGCCACGTTACGTAACGGAGCTATCCCTGCTACAAACACGCCCCCTGAGGCTGTAGCAGTATAAATACACAATCTTGTACAGTAGGTGGCGGTATGCACCTGGAAGTTGTTTGCGATCCGCCAATAAATTGAGAGAAGAAGTAGAAGCAGCAGTAGAAGAAGAAGCAGTAGTAGTACAAAAAAAACCCAGCAGTTTCACTATATACATATATATCACATCTTTCACGTCACTATATCACCGTTTAGACTGATCTGATGTTTGTAAAGTCTATAAACACAATGACTGAACAAACGTTACTATTTCTGTTTGCACGTTTTGGAATTAACGTGGTTATTATAGATTAGTTGGGCTAATCGTTAGCTGTTAGCCATTAGCCATTAGCGATGTCTGTAATAACTCAATAAATGGTCCGTGAAAAAAATAATTTTTCCAGCGGATGTCTTAGTTGCAACATGATTGAGCTAGCAAAGGAGTTTTGTGTTGCTATGTGTGGTATCTATTCAGTTTGGGGAAATCACGATGTCTAGAAAGTATCAGTGACTGCAGCTCAGAGAGACAGCTAACTGGACAGCAGGAAAGCTACCTGGACGTCATCTGTTAAAAGCCTCCCGTTGTCGGATACGACATGAAACTACTCCAGTTAGCTCAATCATGTTGTAACTCAGACATCCGCTGTAAAAAAATATTTTCAGTCAGTGGAGCCGAACCGACACTCCCTCCCTGGATTACATCCTCCCGTTCCGCCGGCTGCCGGTGCAGGGTTACGTCTTTGTACAGTACACGGAGGATGCTTCCCTCCCGTGAGTGGGCGTGGACTGAATGGCTGCAGCCTGGAGTCATGAGACAAGAGGCTGCAGCCATACCCCTCCGGACACGCCCCCAGCGTTTCACAGCAGAGAGAAGTGCTTGTTTTTCCATGATTTTGAGAGCTAATTTTATATACTTGGCGATTTTTTTTAATCTTTCAAATTTGCTGCCTTTTTTTTTTCTGCTTTACACAGACTGTAAGAAAGCCACTCGCTACACTTCTGAATGCACTCTATGTGTATTGAACAGATCTACTTTTAGCATAATTACAGTAACTAAAACCACTATAAATGACCTGCCATCATTTATAATTACAAAATCTACCATCACTGTAATTATACAATCAGAAGGACAGTTAAAAGAGGATGAGAGGAATCGGTATCTTTTCATTAACAGAAAATGTCTCATGGACTCTTTGATGAGTGCTGATATCAGTCCGCACAGTCGGGGAGGGGGCAGCAGCACGACCCCCACTGACTGCTTTGAACTCATCTCTGGCATCATTAGTGCATGATGATAGTGATTAGAGGAGAGAGAGGGCCATGGTGCCAAGTTCCATACTGGAAAACAAGACAAGAGGAGCAGGACAACTGCATTGCTCATATGCAAAGTGCCCCGGAGTGACAAACACGACCTCTCTGGTCAATGGATATTGAACTGAACATGTGGAAACACCCCTATTGGATCGAAAACAACATCATGCTTAATATCTTAAAGGATTTTTAGAGACCAACAACGCATTAGGTATGGCTTTTCTGAGTTCAAATTCAGACCTTAAATTATGACTGTGTGTTTTCTAGCCCCCAAACTATAAAGCCTGAAGTGTGCCACTGGAATAATTAGAAACATTAAGTATGTTTAATTACAATCAACTAATAATTTGATAAATTTTAAAAAGCTATTATAACTTCATGAATTACATTTGCATTTAAATGATGTTTCACAAAACTTAAAGGAAAAACTAGTAATACAAATACTATTAGTAGAAGGACAGGCCTGAGTGCTCCACCTGTTACTCTGTGGGTGGGACTTCAGTTCATTTGTAGGTGACACGGTAACTGCTTAGAGTTCTTTAAATCAAAGCAATCACAATATAGAAACTATAAATGTTACAGCATAAATTACATACTGACACATTAGTATATAGAATAATACAAAGGTAAATATGAAAGCCTTATAAAATAAATTTTGCAATTTGCGTTTTAAAATCAAATTATCATCTCATCATTTAAAGACAGAATAATGAGAAAGAATCATTGGAGGGTGAGTCCGATTATCTTTTTCAGCTGGAAAAAGAATAACATCACCACAAGGTCCATTTAGTCCCTTTTGATCATATCACATGAACTTCACAATAAAATTGATTAAATTGAGAGAAAAAGTTTGAGTGCCTCAAATTCCATGGCAACTGGGAAAAAAAATCAGCTGATAGTCATGTGATCGAAAGCTCCAGAACAGCTACTTAATGGACCTTAATGTGAGATTGTTGTGTCAACTGCTGTTTGCAAGGTCAGGAACAATTTTGGAAACTCACTTTTTTTATTTATGTGTTTAGTTTTTGTTTAACTTTATTTTATAATGCCTCATTTAAGCTAAATTTAAATCAATAATTTTACAACAGATTTACGTTTGGTTTAAGTTATATTTTATTATAATTACACACAGTAAAGATAAAATGATTAACAAATGAGGGGAATATGTTTGCTGTTTGCTCCTTATCTCTCGCATGGTTAAAATATAATTTGTATGAGAATAAGTAATTACTGTAATAAGCAATGATCTCTTTGCAACATCAAGAAAGCAATTATTTAAAAAGATCCTGTTCGGTGGCTGTGACTTGTATGACACTAGTCAACACATCCAAATGCGTCAAAACACTATTGTACTTACCGGTAAGTTTATAAAGCCTTTCCAAGAAGGCACACTGTATAATCATTAGGAGGAAAATGTATGATTTCTTTAAATGGGCAAGACTGTAAGAAAAGCTCATTTATGGGAAAGTGTTGCTTTGACTGTGTGTACACTTCGACCAGATAGTGTAAACAAGAGCCCTCTGATCTAGTGCCTGGATCTGAAGGGTAGCTGAAAAGTACTTCTAAGAAAAAGAAGTGCTTTTCCAAAGAATTCAGTCAAGCTGAATAAACCTTTATAGCCTCAGTGTAATCATTTAACTGGAATTTTTAGTCAGAATCTGTTGACCACAAAAGGTCATCCTCTAATTTCAGTACATCCCTGTACATTAACTGAGATAGACCATTTGTGTTTGTGTTGTGTCATCCATGTAGAATGAAGGAAGGATTGGGAAGTAGACAGTAATGTGCAGGTATGTTTTTTCTGCAGATTACTGATGTCTTGCCCATTTAAAGAAATCATACATTTCCCTCCTTTTGATTGTCATTACCATTCTTTCCTCATACTTACCTGTTAACCCATTCAGCTGCAGCACTACACAGGTGTTTAATTTAGGTTCACACATGAGTGGATTGGTGTACCTCACCATCAGTCAGCATATCAACAGCTTGGGGTGCCCAAGTGGCCTAAGGGCTAAGGCTGTGACCACTAACTACGATGGGACAGTTGTATGTCTTCATCTCTTCCCTTTTCTCCTGTTATCTCTCTACTGTCAGCTTTAAAGTTTGTTTGTGTCCCACTCTCTTTAATAGTTTACAAAATAATTTATTGGTTATGGGCTCTTTTACAAACCAATCACATTCTAGATGTTGACCCTTGACTCCTATGAAGTCACAATGGTTGTTGACACCTGCTATTTATTGATTATGATGCTGCTGTCACTGAAACTTTCACCAACTACCTGACTGAGTTTACTAGTTAGTTTGATAACTGTTTTCTAAGAAGAGTAATCATATTTGACACATTCAAAATTTTAAAACCAAGAACTTTGTAACTTCATTATAATACAAACCGCAAAACACCAATATTTTCAGCTAATACGAGTCTATGAGAGACGGATGAATGGAAGTATATGGAAAAACAGTTTTTGAACTGAGATTGAAAGGGTTTAATAAATATTGGCAGTTGTACCTAAAAAGCTGAGTGAAATAGCAAATGAGTAGAGAAATGAATTGTGATCGGACGCTTTCAGATATAAGAGTTCAGGACAGATGAATGAAATCAGTAAATGTCACATATACAAAGATGAACTTACTGTAATGGATGTGAATGCATGAATGATTGGAGAACAGATGGAGGAAAAGATGAAGCAAGCGATGATTTGCACAGATAAATGAATGGAGGGACTGCAGAGGGAGCTCACCTGCTGTTCGGCCTCTTCCTCGTCGCTGCTGATCTTCAGGTCATCCTCCAGCATTCTGCACAGAGACAAAGGGACACGTGTTACTGCGGCCCTGACCCCCTGTCTGCTTGTATTAGGTCGGATGTGGCGAGTCGTGATCTGCAATTCCCTTTGAAGAACCTTTCTGGCAAGCAGATTAATTACACAGCAAAAAGCAGCACTGGTTCATGTTGAAGAATGAGGAAGTGGACAGTGGATGGAGCACTCCGCCACTAAAAACCTACCAGATGTTTGGCTTTTAGATTGTTTTTTCACCTGGAAACTTTCTGTCTGACAACTGCTGACCTACAGCCAAGAATTCCTTGGAAACAAAGAGGACGTGATCGGGCCGAAATCAGTCCTTCTGTCAGGATCGCACACTGATGTTTTGTAGGGCTTCTTATAAGAAAAAGGGCCCGCTTATTGCCCTGTTTCCTATATTAGTCATGTTTGTTTTATTCTCCCCACACTACAGATGAAATTCTAACAATACAGATGTATGCAGGCTATGAAAAAGATATACAAGACACAGTCGATAACATGACCCCCTCAGAGCATCACCTGTTCCTTACCACACAAATTATTCAGTATTTATGTGCTGTGCATTGGCAAGCTCCCATGTTTTATTGCTTTATATAAACCTTCCACACAAACTACTGTTATTTTAAGCTGGCACTGCTATTGTTATGACAGGAGAATCCCCTAAAGGGATTTTTACTGCCTCACGAACCACTCTTGTCAGTGCTTGCACCGCTAAAAAAACACTCCCCAGTGTTGTGGTGTTTTCAGATGGGACCGTACGCGTCATGAATAACTGAAGCACAATAAGAAAAAGCTTTGCAGATAAGGGGCACAGTGCAGCACGCGGTGATGATAGATATGTTTGAATGAATGAATAATGGATTCATGTTTTATTTCATAAGAAGGGACAGATGGAGAGAGGGAGATAGTGAGTGAGATGGAGATGATAATGATGGAGAGGAGAAGGGGAGCGAGTGACACAGGGAGATGGAGACTGACTAGAGAGAGAGAGAGAGAGATAGAGAGAGAGAGAGAGAGAGAGAGAGAGAGAGAGAGAGAGAGGAGAGGAGAGAGAGGGGAAGCATGGAGGGGGAAAGGAATAAAATGCAAGAGAAAGTGGAAGCATCTATGAGGATGGACGCAGTCGGATATAAATGAGTTATGGACTAAAGCAACCATGACATGCAGAGCTTAGAAGGCGTAGCATCAAATTTCTACAAGGCTCTTAATTGCCTTCATAAAATGGAGTCTTTTTATTTCTTAAAGTAAAGCTGTAGTGGAGCTCCATTACTTGCAGGAAGTTTGTCTGAGAGGATGTTAATATTTTCCGAAGCTAAATCAAAGCCCCGCTCAGCTAATGACTGATTGCTCAACACGCCCGCTGTAGAGAATTTCAGATGCACATGTACTCAGACTGCAAAACAAAACGCACACATAAATCTCCCTCACAGTTGACTGGCTTACAGGGAAAACTCCCATGCTGAAAATGTTTCTCCCGATTGACGTCCACAATCAACACTCATTTATTTAGACCAGCTCATAGCCTTTATTTTGCTTTCTTTCCTGCTGTGCTTAACTATGAGGTCTACCTTATCCTCTCATTTACTCTACTTTGGTGCTAAGCCTTCATTGCTGCACTGATTCTGCAGGATCAACTGTTAATGATGCTTGACTTTCTAAGCGTGGTGCTCTTTTCATTGTCTTTTCATGTTCGTCACTGCTCATTCAAACTTCAAAGTTTTCCCTGTATTTCAAAGTAAGCTGAGAAATGCATAACTTCCAGTGTGGCAGAAGGTTCGTCTAAGGCAGCGGTTCCCACCTTGGGGTGTTGGGACCCACAAAAGGGGCGTGAGACAAGGCTGCAGGTGAGGAGATGATTTAAAGACTAGTAAAGCAGAGGAAAATGATTTCTGCTGCACCAAATGACCTTAATTTTTCAGACTGTCTGCTAATCTTTGCTTTTTTCCTTACAGAGATAATGTGTAATTTTTATCTCTTAAAAATACTCAAATAAAACAAGGGTGGAAAAAAAATCACTATTTGCTCAAACTGATCATAGGCAGAAGACTTGACTTGCTACTGAACTGGATCAAGGCTGGATACTAACAATGTGGTTCATTGTTGTGCCGTACGCTGTAACAACCATAGACTATATAAAAATAATGGACGTAGCTACCTTTGAGTCATTCATTGGTTTGTGAACTCCCGTTTTAAAGCCTTGAGTCTGGCATTCCGCCTGTTGCCATCTTGAATTTTAGGAGCCAGAAGTGACCATATCTGAGCAAGTGGGTGGAGCTGTGAAGGAGTGAGAGGTGGATCTGACAGATATGCCCAAGCCACCAAGAACAGTGCCGGACCTAGACGCCAATTTGACATAGTGGCCAAACCATGGAATTACAACTTCTGGGTCTGTCCCCTGATGCCATGGAGCCCACAAAGCCTCCAGCTAAATAAGGTTTTGAGGTTCTCTTAAAAGTTATTTTCCATTTATTTACACAGACTGTTTCTATAAAGCACTAATGCACCTGAACACAAGCTTGTATATGCACTGTGTTGAATAGTTTCATTCATCTTCTAACCGCTTCATCCTTGTGAGGGTCGCGGGGGGGCTGGAGCCTATCCCAGCTAACATCGGGCGACAGGTTGCCAGACTATCGCAGGGCTGACACATAGAGACAGACAACCATTCACACTCTTTGGACTGTGGGAGGAAGCCGGAGTACCCGGAGAGAACCCACGCTGACACGGGGAGAACATGCAAACTCCACACAGAAGGGCTCCCACACCCGGGATTGAACCGGCAACCCTCTTGCTGTGAGGCGATGGTGCTAACCACCACACCACCGTGCCGCCTGTTGCATAGTTCATCAGCAATTATTTTAAGACACACTGTATTATTTCTTATGTTGCCAAACACATAACACACGCTCGTCTGACAACAAGCAGCATGGATTGGATTTAATTTGTGCTTTGAATGTGAGCTTCTAGCTGAGGCCTCACCGGACTCATACTGTGCCTTATAATTGAAAGAAAAGATACAATTTGTATTGTGAAAGATCTATCCCTGTTTACACCAGAATGCATTAGAAAATGAACATGCCCATCAGGTATGCTGAAATTTCAATCAAAATTTACATTATTGCATTGCATTCACTTGGCAGACGCATGCATTATATTATTAGAGTGTAATAACATCACAATAACACTGGCCGCATACTGTCCTGCTCTGACCAGACACCTGTTACTTTGTGGTGACAAAGCATAAGAGTCTGTATTCTTTACACACTGAGCAAAACAGAGAACTGAACTCCTAACCCTAACAGTGTTAGTGCCTTGCTCTGTGTGGGATGCTTACACTGTGCAGGGCACCATGTGTGATTGTGCACATTATGATAAATCCAGCACTGCTGTTAGAGAGCTCAGTGATAATAAAAGCCTGGGCGTTCTCTGGGTTTCTGGGTTTCTGTTGCTGCCAGCAGGTGAGACAACCCTGCTGCAGACTGAGCAAACACAAAAGCTGGTTCGTCCAGAGAGAGTCTCCTTCTCTTCTTCCGCTCTGTTGCATAAATGCAGTTGTCGTAACATCATGTGATTGGATCAGAGCATAATGAAACTCCTGGAGTGGGAAGGTACATACTCTGCTCCACCGAAAGACTTAATGAAACTTGCTTTTGTTGGTAATGTGGCATTAAGGTACAGAGCCTATTTGCGGGATTACTGTTCGATGAGTTTTCTGTAATGGTAAACGTTCAGCAAAGAATATAGCAATTAGCCTCAACAGCACAATTACTCTTGAATAAGACGAGCTAGGCCTATTTATTATCCCGAACATTTTACCCTGTTAAAAATCACAGTAAAAACAGAGAGTAGCCTAATGGCTGCAGTATAGGCATTGTTTTTAACCAATAACAATTATTTCACCCTAATAAACAAAGCAGCATTTATGCTTGAATACAAGAGGAGAAAAAAATTACACCTCTGGGCAAACAATAGTAATCAAAAGAAATAGGCTTATCGGCTTTGGAAGCAAAATAGTATAATAAGCCAAAGAAAGCATTACAGCTCTAGCAGACATCACCCTAATGGAGATATAATTAACTATGTAACTACATACTCAAAGAGGAGGAAATGAGAGTTTACATGCTGACCTACTGCTGAATGACTGCTAACTATAGACTGCATTGACTTTTTCCTAACTTGCAGGATTTTTGCATCATCTTATGGCCATCAAGTCGTTTTCATTTTCAAAAGCTCCTTTTTGACACCGTGCTTGCCACATTTTCTCTCATTTTCTTTAATTAGCTTTAACCAAATGTATAAATAATGCATCGCACTTAGCACTTGAAAACTCTCATTTAATATGACAGGGGATAGAGCAAAAATCCTCTTTCCCAGATGAAGACAGAAATTAATAAAGAAGAAGCAAAACATCTGAGGAAAGTAAAAAATTATAGCTTTGGTTTTAAGTCACACTCTCGTCTACAAGTGGATTTAGGCAATATTCTGATGTTAAAAACAGACAAATTTACTCTGGTTTGGATTTTAATGTCACCCTGTCAAATGGATAATTGACTGTTTGCTAAGGCCCCCCCCCCCCATTCTCAGCTGATGTTGCTACACATGTCAAACTTTCCATTCTTACATGGTACATGTGAACTTTACTGTGTTGAAAAAACAGGTCTCTGATTTCAGATATTGCCAGGCTGCTCATTTCTAGTCAGTGACTATTTTTCTATACTCTATACTCTACTACTGATTTTGAAACAGCAAAATGTTCACTGACAACAAATTTCATTTTTTTCCCACCAAAATAGGCAATCTTGCAATACACTATCCACTCATAGTGACTACAGAATTATTTTCTTTAATACCTTTCCTATTAACATTGAACAGTCTTTCCCTTTTGTTGCCTAAACCTAACCACAGACAGGAGTCTGGACACAAACATGATGCTCTAGTGTCAGAGTCCTGCACTTTGTATGTGCAGCACACAACTGTAGTGTTTCATTCAGTCATAATCCAGGCAGCTATTGAGTTGTCATCACAATGTAATTCTGACAACTATTTAAGGATATACAAACATATTTTCTATGGGTACATTTAATGGCTGAATATACATGGCGCTACAGTACAAGACTAAGGCTAAAGCTTTATCACCTGAAAAAAAGTTAGCACCCTCACCAATTTAAATACATGTCATGACATGAAAACAAAAAAGCAGCAGCAAAAAGAATAAGGAGAAATGCAATGTATTTCATTCTAACTCAACTGTTTAGCTTAGCTAATGTAATTATCTATATTATCAACTGTCTGTTTCAGTGTTTCAGGTTGGCACTGTGATGCAGTGGTTAGCATTGTCGCCTCACAGCTAGAGGGTTCCTGGTTCGAACCCAGGGTGTAGGGTTCGAACTCCAGGGTGGGGGAGCCCTTCTGTGTGGAGTTTGTATATTTTCAAGATGTCCAGAATCAAAATTCATTTCTTGCTAGTTAGCTGGACATTATAATGTCTGAAGCTTAAGATCGAGCAGATAAAGACAGTGTTTAATCCATTCCCATAAACTTTTCCTCTTGTGCCTCTTATTTTGGAAAGGCAAAAGGCCATGCATATGTAGTTACAGTTACTAAGGTAAGAATGGAAATCAGTATTTGGGGAAAAGGGTTTAACAAACTGTCAATTTCTAAAACAAAATCAGTGAACTTCTGTGGTCGAGCACAGGATAAATCAGGGTTGCGAGGTGGATTTACAAGCCAAGATTTCTTCCTTTCCAATCTCGCCCTGCCATGAATCCTGCTGCACAGCTCAGTGAGTGAGGTGGAGTGGGCTGCAGCCAGAGATGTTGCAATATGCTCCTGGCTCACGTTAAATTAATGTAGCTGCACTTTCCCGCTCTGATCCACACAATGTTTTTTTCCTCCTACCAGCAGTGAATTTCATCCAAGAGTCAAGCTTAATTTTACCTTGAGGCAAACGCAGCAGCAGCGGGTCAGAAATTCTCTGTTTATGTGTGTGTGTGTGTATGTGTGTGTCTGTGTGTGTCTCAGAGAGAGGGATACTCACGACTTCTGTGGTGCAGTTGGTGGTTTCGCAGCAGGCTTGTTAGCGGATACAGTACATCGCTCTGCAACACAACAGAAGACATTCAAGTATCACTGTTTTACATGTGTCTTGGTTTGTGTGTGTGTGTGTTGATTAGTTTTTGACAAGGAGCCAGACCGAAATCACTGTAACTGTGTATTACTATTATCACACTGGAAAACATGACATATGGCTCCAGTGTTGGGGTGTATGTATGTGTGTGTGTGTGTGTGTGTGTGTGTGTGTATGTGTGTGTTTTTGCTTTGCTTTGGTAACAGGAGTTTGCGAAAAAATAAAATTCTTACTGATATGCACTGCCTGACAAAAACTTGAGGTGATGATTTATTTTCCAGATGGATATACAGAGCCCTCTCACTGTACTTTGTATTCTAGTCAGTTGTGTTTCTGCTGTTCATATCAGAGAGAAAAAGGCGCCAGTGGGGAAATATTTCAGCTTTATATACATCACAAACATCTCAAACACTACAAGATGGGGGTTAACACGAGATCACCAGTTCAGAAGAGCTTTTGATGATCTGATGCCTGGGAGTCAGAACTACTGCAATGTACTAAATGCACTGTTGGGCAATATAATAACACATATATCATGAGACAAAAGAGATTCTATTAACTGGTCTAGATTTTGCATAATTTACATTTATATATCAAACTTGGTTCCTCTCATTTCAATATCTTTTCATGTATTTCACAATTGTTGGCAAGATTGCAAATCAAAAAGGCTATTTACGGTAATACTGGATTTATAGGATATTAATTTGTCAGGTATTTAAAAAGTAACGTAACTCTGCCAAACTTGTAAAAACAGATGTATAATTGCTGTGTAAAAAAGATCATTCTTGCCTTGGTTAATGTTACTTTGCCAAAACAACCAAACAAATAAACAATCTGGGCTTAAAGACTTTACATTTTTAAGAGAGAGACAATTTTACAAAATGTTGCAGTGACTCAATGCAGTGATGTAAAATGAGAAAGACGTGGCCATTTACCAGACAGCCATTAACACGTTCCGTATCAAGACGCATTATCTGAATAATGACATTTATTTAAGTCATTTGCATTTGCACCTGGTATTAAAGAAATACTTCACTGACAAAATGACAATGTATATATCAGTTATTCGCATCATGTTACCCTGAAGCTTTGTTTTTCTTACATTCTTGATGAATTGAAGTGAACAGGGTCCAAGTTAATGACAGCAAAACTATTTTAAAACATCTGTTCCAAAACTCTGACACAACTCCTGAGGTAAAATCCAAATTGTACTTGTCCAGTCATATGCTCAGTACTTCCCAAACACATGCATTTTCACAAACGAGCAAAGAGCTGCGTGCACTGAGTGTGCCTGAGGATGCGCATGTGTATGAGCTCTGCTTGAGTGCATAACACTGTTTGTACTTATGTGTTTTAAATAGTAAGGTTTTAGTGAAAATGCATGTGTCTGGGAAGTGCTGAGCATATAACTGGAAAAATAACAACTGGATCATACTGCATGAGTGTGTAAAGTTTAGTTTTGCTGTTGCTAAATGTGAACCCTGATTACTTCAATTCATGAAGAATGTTTACGCTCTTTGGATTCATAATTTACCATGGAGGCATGTGAGAAAAAAAAAAGTTTTGCACACAAATTCAAGGTAACATGCTGTGAGTGTTTGACAAATAAATGGTAATTTTGTGGGTGAAGTATTTCTTAAATAAACTTTCTTATTATTTCAATTGCACCTGCTCTGGGATCAGATCTATATATGTAAATATGGTGGGGCTGATGGACAACAAATGTGGCACATCCCTGACAGGCTGCATTCATTTTTAAATCACTTTATGGTCACAATGTGTCCTACATGCATTTACTTTTTTTTATTAATCAGAAGTCCAAATAAACACGCTCAATCCTCAGAAGTATAAATGAATGCTGAATCCTCAATGAAAATGTCAAAAAATGTGTACAAAGGGTACAGGACAGCACTCCAATTACAATATTTATTGCCACACAAACGTCTCAGGTGTTGCCTGTGCATGCTGAGGAAGGCTTTCACCCGAAACATTCATGTGTCAATAAATTTTGTAATTGGAGTGCTGTCCTGTACCCTTTGTACACATTTTTTTGGCTCTTTTTATTAATGTCACATCTGTTTTTTGTAGTCTTGTTAAGATATCCAGATATAGATTGTATGTTAATGGAAAGTGTAATTGGGATATTAAAGTGAAGCTGAAAATAAAAATTCTTATCTTATTCAGTCTTTAAACTGGATTGATTTTTTTCAATCCACTAACTAATGATTCATAATACTGCAGTGTAATATTCCATATACTGTGACTGAACATATTATCCATGTTGCCCACCTCTAGTCAATACTGTCAGTTTAGAAGTATCTGATAGGCAGTCTGAGCTCCACTCACTACTTCACTGTGTGCTTAGAAATAAATGATCTAAATGTGTAATTGCCCATGAATGGCAGCAAATCACAGTTTGGTGTATTTCAGTCCCCACCTCTAAATTCTGAGTGACAAAGTCTGTGTTCCTATGGGTGAGCATCCTTGCTGCTGTTAATAATAAACAAATGGTCTCCACAATCAATCAAACCAATTTAGCTGTTTGTGTAAAGCCATGTTTGTCTGCTTTCTTGTTCAGATGAACACAGAAAGATAAAAGCAAAGGTTTGCAGACTATCATGCTCCTGTGGCTATGAATTCGTTTGAACATCAAGCTGCTTTTCTCGCATTTCGTCTGGGTGGTATTGCCTTTATGGCCTCTCCAGTGTTAATTACCATAGAGCGAGTATGTGAGTGTTGATGCTGGGAAACTTACTCTGGGTGTTGTAGCCTGAGGTCACATGCTGTGACTCCTAGAGAGAGAGAGGGAGAGGGAGAGAGAAAGCCAGAGGGCGATAAGTTGAATGAATAAACCAACAGATGTCATTATTGATTTCACAGCAGTACAACGATGCCATTACACAGAATTCAGATCCTCTCATCTCCCCGCTTCGACTCTCCACCTCATTCTTAAAACTCACTGGCAGGATTAGTGTGACGCTGGGGGCTGAGAGCACCACAATAGTCTTTCCTAATTCATTAACTACCGGGTCAGATTTACTGCCTCTGTGTTTACGTTGCTATTTCTTTTGACATCACCACCAATGAGATGTTTTGCATGTTAAAAATGATTCATAAAAGCACTCTGCGGTGGAAAACACCTGCTGTTTCAGTCAGAATACGACTGCCATTTCTGAGATAAATGTTGAATATAACATTTATGTTGGTTTTAATGTGACACTATTTACATTACAAGGTGTCATAAAGCATTTTTTGTGGGAGCGGGAGAAACTTTCCCAACATCTATCTTCTGAAGAGGCAATTCTTTAGTCTCTGGTTTTATTGTGTCTCAGTCTTTGTTGATTACTGTTGTCGTGTTTTTGCACTTCACTTCTCAAACATCACCTGTCAAACAAACAGTGTGGGTGGCACTACAATGTCATTCCCTTGAAATATCTGTGGGTGAAGTTTGGCTTTCTGTAAGTGACATTCTTTGAGTGTTCAGCCCTGGTTGTTATCGCTGTTCGTGTTGAAAACCCACTTACTTTTCTGTTTTTCAGGAAATCATGTTGCATGCCGCAGGCTTTTTCTCAGGAAACAGCGACCAGATACCAGGTTTTTAAAATAGAAAATGGAAGTTTTTTTTTTGTTTTTTTTTTTACCTCAAGGTGGGTTGAAAATTGTTCTTTTATTGATGATTAAGAGGAGCCACACAAACACCAACCTTTAAAACGGTAAAACTTCCTGGCTAAATCAACTTATTCTAATGAAATTGATGGATTCCTTTGTAGCAACAATGTAAAAATTCCCGTCAGGTTTAACTTTGTTGAACTCAGTGTCTAAAAACAAGCCAATGCTGAGCTGAGGATTCTTAAAATAACATCTGTATAGATGTGAAGCCCTGACTATATCTGACTGATCTTTAATAAAAGCTGTTGTCTTGTATTTTTTTTCTCTGAAAATATTAACGTAAAAGTCAACACATAGTTTATTTACCTGTGTAGCTGAGGGGACAGGTCTGCTCTGAAGCAGCAACCTGTAATGATGCTGATTTAAGTGAGAATGCATGTAAAATGGAGGTTGAGCCATGAACATAAATTACAGATCACCAAATTAATCTATTGTAACTAAAACAATTGCAGACTGAGAACAAACTTACATATAAGTCTGACAATATTTTGATAAATCAACATCATATCAGACAGAATGTAAGTGTTTCTGTGACTTCCTGTAGAGACTGAAGACTGCTGGAAAATGTCAGAAAACTGTCCGACTTGACCACAGCTTTTTGTCATCGCCTGCTCTCCTCTACCTTCCAGGGGAGGCACAGTTCATCTGGAATGACCCTGTTGTTTCCAAGGTGCTGGCATTTTATTTTTACACATTACGTGCCACTGCCATGTAACGCGGTGTCAACAGGTTGTGGTCAATTCATGTATTTTTTTTAGACCAGGCTGAATAGAAGCCAGTACATGTAAATATCAAATTCTTAAATGTTAATCCTAAGAGTTCATTCATAAATGGACACTGAGGCAGTCTACAGTACCTGATGATCTTAAAAAAACAAAAATCAAATCAAGTGTCCTCTTGGAGGAGAATAAACACCAGGCAAAGAGAAATGTCTTAACCTGGCAACCCAAAATTTGTTCTCATTAATTGCCCATAACTGACTATAAAGCATCTGATTTAATAACTGTTAATAAAGCCATTAATTGGAACTTATTATAATATTTATATAGAGTGCCTTGTATGAATAGTGGTCCCCAAACTTTTAATATGCTATTATTAACAGCTACTTTACTTTCACAGAGAAGAAGTGGCTCTTTTTAAGAGTTCATGCACTTCTATTCACCTCTGGACACAGTGCGGAGTTGAATTAAACATGCAGTACTTCATTAACATTGTAATTTCATTGGCTGTCACTTTTGCCACTGCGCAGGATGAAGCAACAGTAATCTGATTCCATCCCAGCAATCACTGCCGCAGTGAATTTATGAATCAGATCTAATTAGCAGACTGAAGATTCTCAGTGACAGACTGCAGTTAGTTTTATGATGAGCCACCAGTAAGTGTGGGAGTGTAAGTGAAGGTTTTTCAACACTCTCTCATCTTTTTCCACTCACTGACTCATGCAAAATAAAGGAAAAAGATGTAGTCAGAGCACAAGTAGAGAACATGAAAACAAAATGTACGAAAGCATACATTACCAGACTTGTAATCCAAAATGAATCAGCGTTATTAAGCCTTGCTGTGAGCTGGTGTGTTTTACTTTGGTGAATGAAAGGTGTTTGCAGTGGGACAAAGACAGAGAAGTCATACTAACCTTATTTGGGATGGGGAACTTGGTCTGATCAGCCTTCCCAGGAGTGTGTATGGCTGTAAGAGGAGGAGGCCAGGAATGGGTCATCTCCTAAATAAATAAACACACATATTTATATTACATTACTAAACATAATTTATTATCATTTATGGCTAAATCCAAACTGAAGAAGGCATACAATTCATGGTAAATGTAAGGTTGCCCACACTTGGAAAGTACTGGTGAGTAACAATGGTGACTTAAGTTGAGCAAATTTGAGCAAAGGGACTGCTTATGCAACATCTTTGATGCAGAGGAGTAGAGTCAGCATTCAATCAAGGCTGTGCTGAAGCGTCCCCATCAGAGTGGACTTTAATATAACTTATAGTACAAACTGAGAGGAGCATGGGGAGTTGGTGGCACACCAGGGATCAGTGTACTGAAGTGCAGAGTCGTTGAATCACCAAAATAAAAGCTGACTCCAGTTGGTTGCATTACAACTAAGCAGCACAGCAGCAGAAGCAGAATCCCATTTCAATTATTCTAATCACACAGTCGTCTCTGTTGAATCCAGTCTCAATATGTAGAAGCTTCAATTAGTTAACAAGATAAGCATATGTGCATGTGTGTGTGTGATTGTGTGTGTCCCGCAGCTATATAATCTGTTAGATATTGGCTGTTTCTCTCTCTCTCTCTCTCTCTCTCTCTCTCTCTCTCTCACAAGCAGGGGAACATTACTGCATATACTGGGAAAACTGCTCACAAAGCAAAGTGAAGCTAACCAGCTAATTTTTCATTTGGTTGTAGTTGTACCCTACATCAGTGAAATATACATGCTGCATTTTACTTCACACATGTGTGTTCACACTCAAACAACTGCCGTACAGCAGGTCACTAGGTCGGAGGGCTTGAAAGTTCACTGACATCACAATTTCCCATCATGCGTCTCTTCGCCCCCTCAAGAGCGGATGACTCATATTCATCAGATGACTCATGTTTTTGTGTGTGTCTGCCTGTGTGTGGGTAAGGCTGTGTGTATAGGTGTAGCTTGATGTTACTGAAGATTCCTCAGTATGAGTCTTATCTATGTGCATGTGTGTGTTTTCCCTCTCTGAAATCGTAATGCACTCGGCCTGACGACATACGGTGCGTTGCTAGGCAACTCTTCTCTGACATCATCACACCCCTCCTGAAAGAGTTCCTGTGTTTTGACAGACGGCACTCCTGATGGTGTATGTGTGTGTATCTGTGCATGTCTTTGAATATGTGTGTGTGTGTGTGTGTGTGTGTGTGTGTGTGTGTGTGTGTGTGTGTGTGTGTGTGCGCGCATGCATGTGTGTCTTTAAATGTGTTACTACTGCTATTGTATGCGATTAACTCAGTCTGTCACCCTATCACACACACACACACATTAACACAGACCCACATGTCGCTGTGTTTAATGATGCTTTTCATTTGTTACTGACTCTGCCTTTGTGGACATGCAGCAAAAACTATTTTATCTGGGTGTTCAAGTGGAGTAACAAAATAATTATTTTCACATCAAACATCAGTGAGCTGCAAATGTGTAATCAATACTATATGCTTGTTTACCTAAAATATAGAGGCAAAACAACTCATAACAATGCTGGAAATGTGTCTGATGAAGAGCAGACTGCTCAAGGACTTCTGAAACGCTTCCAGTCAACATTGGAATGGTGACAGAGATGTAGCTCAATCTGACATGTAGCTGCACTCAGTGGAGATTTACAGTCCATTTACCTCCCAAAATCAGTTTAAATTTGATTCAAATGTAGATAAATGCAATAACAGTACTAATACAAGCCTACGGTAAATGTGCGTTAAACTAACTACAAGCAAATCTTAAAATGTGGATGTGAATTTAAAGGGTTACTTCACCTAATTTATAAAAAATAACCTCCAGTGGAATCTTTCAATGCAGATAGTTTTGCTTGTATTTCTCTTTGTTTTGGGATTTCCTTCCACCCCTGTAAAATGGGGGAGAATGAAATTTTGCTTGTGATGCTCACATCCATAAAAATTCACATCATCGGAAAGAAGCACTTTTCTTTTAGTCGTTTTGCGTTTCATTGTCTCAGTGACTTAGTAGCCAAGCAGTAGATGGTCAGAGCTTGTCTGCCCCAGCTAGCTTGACTTTGGGCTCATCCTTCTTCTCCTCAAAGTGTTTTTAATACATTTAGTATCAGTATGCATAACTTACTCAGACTTGAGTTATCAAACTAGCTTTCTTAATTTTTATCTGTGCCACACCAATTGGCAGAAAATCAGCCTCAGTCATTTTGCACACTAAGTAGTCAAAGCCTCAAAATGGTCAGCCTGTTCTCATTCTCAACTTGTCAAATACTTTGTCCATGACTTCAGCGTCACACACTGATGCAAAAAGGCACATTTCATGACAGTATGATAAACTGCCAAACGGCTCAGTTTGTAATGCTGCTGACAACATCGTAATATAAACTGGAAAATCCCTAAAGGACGAGCAGGAGGGGAGGTGGATTGGTCAAACAAACTCTGGAGTTTCATCCAGAAGTCTGGTGTTTGCTTCCCCTGTGAATGTAGAGCCAAACCATTATGTTTTTTTCGGAACCTAACACATGCTCATCTTGCACACGGAAATAAACATAAAAACAAGGTCTCTTTGAAAAAGACTGTATTAGGGATGTAATGATTACCGGTAACATGATAAACCGCAGTAAAATTCCTGATGGTTACTATTACTGTTTAAAATTTTAATTATCATTAAAACCGTGTTTGATTACCGCACTTTGAAAAATTCACGGTGATACTGCTCATTGCCTGGAAAAGCAGCAGCAGTAGTTCCTCAGACACAGGCATACATGCGCAGTTTGCAATGTTTGGCCTCTGAAAACATGGCAGAAGGCACCGAAGGCACACGAACAGTGCTCCGCAGATGTTTCGTGCTGTGACTTGGCTGACAAACATGACACACTACACGATGGTCCACACCAATTATCCCCGGTTGTCTTTCACGACGTGTGTGATGTCGGGTTATTCTTGTCCTGTTTTTATTACTTTTACTTATTATTTGAGTCACTGTGTCTGTTCATGTGCCAACCGATGTCACCTAAAAAGCGGCAGCAGATGGCAGGAGCTTCATTTGAAGTACCATATGCAAACATTCAAGTTACTGAATCCTCCACAAGTTCCTACACATATTTCACAATAAAAGCCTATTAAGAAAATGGAGAGATTCTTTCAGCCAAGGTTATAAGGGGCTTTTAATTTGAAACAAATTCAGGAAGTGTTGAGTTTGAAATGACAGTGCAATGCATTAACTTCATGAAGCCAACAGGAGCGGATAAAAAGTAAAAATATAAAGATACAGAGGTATAAATAAATAATGGGCCATCTATAATGTAGTCTCTTCCAAATGAAGCTGGGAGCCTCTGCAGTTGTGGTGAGTAAAAGCCCTGCCACTAATTTTAATTTTCTTACTTTATATCAGTCTCCATTATGAAGAAATAACATTGTTTGCTAGCTTTATGTTAATGGCAGTACTCAGCGGGTTGACAAAGTGCCTCTGCTGTTTTACACCATCATTTTCTCTCTTTTACTCTGTTTGGTAACACCCACAGAGGAAATATTAAAAAGGCTGGGGTGTTGTTGCCCTACAGTTTTCAATGGCAGCAGCTACCTCTGCGTTTCTATTGGTCGAAGTGACGACTGTGATGGGAGTAATCATGAACGATGTACTTTCTGTTAGACAGCAAGTACATTGTGCTCTTTATTTTTGGACTGAATGCAATGATTGGTTTGAGTTTTCTCCTGTCCTGTCTGTCTTCCCCACGTGGAGGCCTCGAACAGATGTAACTGCTCGCCTAACACCCCCCCACACACACACACCCTCCACCTCTGAGTCTGTGAGACAACAAATATGCTAGTAACAGGGACACTTGTGGATATAAACCAGTAACCTGAGATGACCATGGTTTTGCCTGGAGCTCTCCCAAAGGGAAGACGCCGGCAGTGCTGTGACAGGACGTGGGAGCGGGACAAGCGCAAAGGGGTTAGCTCTATGCTAACAGCTAACCCTATAAAACCAGCTGTTCCCAGTGGCCTTCTGGCGAACGTCCGCTCGCTGGACAAGAAATGGATTACATCGGACTGTGGAGATCCACTCACTGAGGAGGGACTGCTGCGTCCTTGTGTTCACTGAGACATGGTAACATATAAGATGCCAGTGTTGAACTAAGGAGGCTGCTACTACGGGTTGCATTTGTAACGTTTCCTTCGCCCTCCTCTTCCATGTATCTACCGTTACCATGCCAATGCCTACATCTATCATAGACATAGAGGACATAATGGAGGAGGGGGGAGTAGGCCTTTGGAAGGAGGTGAAGTTGCAGGGGGAGGAGGAGGATGGGAGTTTGGAAGGAGGCGGTAGTTGTGGATGTTCAGATTTCTTCTAATTACTGTGTGAAATGCAAGAAAGGTTAAGAGTTGCCTTAAATGATTTCAGTGTGTGTATAAGTACTTTTTGAACATTTTGAGTGCATTTCAACAATACCGCAATAATAATGATAACTGATAATTTTGGTCACAATAACCGTGATATTACATTTTCATACCGTTGCATCACAAGACTGTATGCATGTAATGAGCAGAAACTGTACAATTCCTGTGAAACAGAAATGTTTTTTCAAAAGACAAACTGCATTCAACGTGTGTAAATGGACCTGCTACCCTGGAACTTCAACAACAGATGCAAGAGGTTACCTAGTGCGTCATATTTTGACATGTAGGTCCACTGACATGGCAGCCATATTTGATGAGTTGGGATGAGAATGCATTGGAATGACCCATTTCACTTCCCAGCTAGCAGCGATGTGGTCCTTGGCAGCGAGCCATCCTTGGACAAGGCAGCCCGGTGCTTGTTCTTAGTGTTGAAAAACATAATGCTAGTTCTATGCTGAAGAGTAGCATCACACAATTTACATTTGACTTTGCTGCCTGTCTAGAGGCAATATTCCCACACCAAGCTTTGCTCAGGACTTGTCTTTTTTTATATATCACAGACTGATATCTAGTAAAGCTGTTGGCAGAGTGTGTGTGTGTGTGTGTGTGTGTGTGCATGTATGTGTGTGTGTGTGTGTGTGTGTGTGTGTGTGTGTGTGTGTGTGCGCGTGCGTGCAAATTAACCTATAGACTCACATGTTGATTGTACTTTTTTATGTCTTGTATATCCTTATTCATTTTTGCTATGGACCCTCCTGTGAATCTAAAATAAGGTTTATAATAATAATAATAACAACAATGATAATAATAATAATAATAATAATAATAATAAAATGTAGATTAATATGTGCGCTGTAGTGTGAACTTCCATCAACTCAATATTAGAGTCAGTCTCAAAGACTGACATTTTAACATCTTGACATGTAGAAGTCAAAATTGTCTGCATGGCTACATACCACTAATGTGAATGAACTGACCCTGGAGGTGGGGTAAAAAAAAGATAATTCACTTGTAGTCCAACTTGGGATTGGTAAAGATCTACCTTTCTAGATCTGATAAAGCTTATACAGTAACCATACCATATGCTAAAATATTAGCAAGGTTAATTCATGTATTGGAGACAGAAATGATTCCCTCCATCATAGAGTGTGGTTCAAATGATCCAAACACTGCAAAAACTCTTCTGAATGTCTGAAGTCAGTTTAAAGGGCCAGTGTGTAATATTTGGCATGGTTTATTGTCAAATCTGAATCTGAATCTGAACATTCCACCCATTAATATGTTTATATAAGTGTATAATCGCTATAAAATAGAAGTTTTCATAGTCTTATAATTATGCTTTTACATATATATATAGCAAAGGCCTTGCTTTAGAGAGGTCGCCATCTTGCGCTGCCATGTATGTACGGCAGCCCGAGCGGACAATCGAGCCAGCCAGAGAATGCGTTTCGCGTGTATAAACAAACCAACGAAGACAGCGGAAGGAAGGAAGAAGGAGGAGGAAACAGCAGAGTGTTAGTAGTTCCTCGATAGAGAGTAGTGAAAAGTTTTTTTTGGTTGTAAAGTTTGTTAATGGACCACACTTACCACGCAACAGGAGAGAATGAACCTGAAGCGTCATCTGCAAGGAAAAAAAGACGCAACTTCACTCCGTGTGATGCACTCTCTTTTCCTCCTGATGATATATCTTCCCAACGATGGTAGCACCGAATCCCATTCTGAGCAGCAAAATGGGAGCGGAGGATTCAACCTCTCTTCTCGCCCGCTCAGCATCCAACACATGGAGTTCCTCATCTGTGTGCTCTGGCTCAAACAGGTATGGCTCTGGGTCTGTGTCCGCCACAAGAAACTCTTCAAAATCGCGTTCAAAGTTGTCCATTGCAGCTGCTGCAGTCCGGAGATATTGCTAGGCTAAATAAACAGCTGAGCTCTGTTTACAGGCTAAGCTGGCAGTCAGTGTGCGGGCTGGAGATTGGTGGAGCAGAGAGGGAAGGAAGGTCCCCGCTAGGTACTGTAAACGAGTATGTGTGTGTGTGAACTGTGTGTGTTGCGCTAGAAGAGTTTGGGACGGAGTCTTTTCCCCCCTGGAGTGTTACTGGAGTTTTTGGAGTGCTCAAATAAACGGGCCTTTTTCCCGAACGCTACTCTGGTCTCCTGCTCGTGAGGGATTCATTACAACCATTCATTACCATCGTAACATGTTTTAGATTTCTAAATAAACATTCACCTCATCCTTTATAGACCTAATCCTGAAAAACTTTTGTCTGCGCAAGGCTTTTTGCCCCTACGAAGCCACCGTCATTTACTCGACGGGAGGGGTGAGCGAGTGAGCCCTGCAATCTAGAATTTGACCACTGCTGTCACTGTTTTCAACGGTTTTCAACCCATTTTACACACTGGCCCTTTAAGCAGCTTTACTTCTGTGCACAGTATCTCTGATACACACTGTTACCTTGAATTGTGAAAACATCCAAAACAACAATGTTTCTGTGACAACCGACTTGTAGCCGTGCCGTCACAGAAAGGGGAAAAAATGAACCTCGGGCCTCCGCTCCGATTCACCTCACCTCACATTTTGAACTCTCCGATCTTTCCACTTGACATGGCTAAAAACCACAGACTGAATCCAATAGCCCACCGATATTATTGACAAAGGCTTTTCATGCAGCTCACAGCACACTATCTGTCACACAGCCTGTTGGCCAGCATATTGATTTGTGAAAGGGAGAGAGAGAGAAGTGAGTGACAGAGGGCAGAGAGGGATGAGGAGAGAAGAAAGACAGGGAGGAAAAGAGAGAGCGGGCACCATGAGTGATGTGACAAAGGAGAGAGAGGAGACAGAGACTAATACAGAGAGGAAGACAGAGTGAGGGGAGAAAGAGATAGCTTGACATAAAGCAGTCAGAGAAGGTCCTTGTCTTTATAGCTGCAAATTCTTTGACTGAGAAGATTTGTGGGAAAACATTTCTGTTTTGACATCACCCTGAAGGAACATGCAAACAAAACAAAAAGACAAAAAAAGAGGGGAAATTGCGGAAAAAATATGTTGCTTGATGTAATTTTGATGACATGCAGATAGGAAAAGAGGAGGATAGAGAGAGAGAGAGAGATGAAAGGAGGGTAAAGGAAAGGAGAAAATCGTGGAAAGATTTCTGGATGAAGTCACTGTACAAAAACAAAAACTTGTATAATCATTGACCTGAGCCAACAGATCTCCTTCTCTCCCCCTCTGTTCCTCCCTTTCTCTCTCCCCTGTCCTTTCTTCCTAAAATCAGACTCTCTGGAGAGAGACGAAGGTCTTTGTGAGCAAACACAAAACAGCTGATAATCAGTGCAATTACTCCTTGTGTGCGTGTGTGTGTGTGTGTGTGTGTGTGTGTGTGTGTGTGTGTGAGTATGTGAGTGCCCAAGCAACATACCCGCAAAATCTCTTCAACACAGCTGGAGTCATTTGGTAGGCTGACCTGGAGAAAACAAAGGAGAGAGAGACAGAGACAGACTTCAACACTATTTATAGCACCATTGCATTACACTTGAAACAGCAGAAACAGACAGTTATAAGCCATGAAAATACATACAGCAGATATATCCACACCACAGGCATAACTGACCATTCTCTACACCCCACTCCCCTCCCATCAAGCTTTCCATTCTCACATGGCACATACGTAGTTTACAACAACACAGACTTTTGAGGAGGTTGGTATCAAAGAGTATAACATCAGTAGGCTATAAGCTGTAGATGGTGATTTTAACATATTGACCCAAGAAAATACACACTGAACATTTGATCTAAGGAAAACCATGCTATGAACATAAACCCTTCGAAAGGTGTCATTAATGAGACATACGAAGGGAATATTGAGCTAGGGGAACCTGGAACATAGATATGCTCCCATAACTAGCTAGGTAATTAAACTAACAGTTTAATCAAGTTTCAAGACAAGAAAATGCAGTTACCAGCAGAGTTTTTCAGGTTACCGGTTGAACTCGTTATAAAACTAAACCCTGTCCAAAGATCATAAGTATGCTGTTGATGGCTACAGGGTTTCTGCTGATCCTTGAAAAGACTTAAAAGGCACTGAATTCATTAATCTAAAAATAAGGCCTTAATTGTATTGAAATGTCGTCAATCAGTCTTTCAAAAGTCTTAAAAATGCTAAGACATGGGAAGTTGAATTTTATATATATGTATGAATGTATATATACATATATATCATCTTTTTTTTTTCAGACGTTGCATTATGAAATCTTAAAATAATTGGTATACAATTATATATTAATTCTACACTGAATGCCTCTTGCATTAATGTTGTGCAGATCAGGATACTGGAACCAACAACTTGTTTCCAACCAGAATGCTCACAGCAGACAATACACTGTCTGCTAGCTAGCTTACAGTCAGTACGTTTGCGTGGACAGTTTAATTCCACTTTCATTCGGAATGAAAGGCCATTCCAATTAAAAGTGGTCATGTAAACAGTCATTCTGATTGAAAATTAAATTTGATTAAAGGGGATGGTTTATTCCATTTGTCATTCTGAATGAAAGAATTTTGTGTGCATGTACGCTCATTCCTCTTTAAGTTTATTCTGGTCTTTCTGCCCATGCTCGTTTCTTGCCCTTCTCACGCGATGATGTATATAGCGCGCATAGCAACGGGCTGAGATAGAGCAGTCAGACTCGTTACACTCACCGGTTTCCATTCGCCACAGCACGGTCTTCTGTCTCCTTTCTTTGACCTTCTACATCCCTTCTCTTCCTCAACAAACGAAGCATTAGCAGAACAAGGTTGTTGTTGTTGTACTACTTCAAGAATATAAGCAAAACAAGCCTGAAAAAGGCACTAAGAACAGCGTCGTCAAGCATCTTGTTATCTGGAGCCAGGACTACAGTGTTTTCTTCCGGTAAACGTAAACATGTAACATCCGCCCCGCCCCCTATCCAATCAGAAACCTTCCCTGCCCCAAACCTTGCACAGACCTGGATAAAGGCGATTAAACTGATCTCCCATGTAAACCCTCATTTGGAATGAATATTTCTTATGTAAACTACCTGGAACGACTTTAATTCTGAATTATTTCATTCAGATTTATTTCATTCTGAATGAGAAGCGATCATGTAACTGTAGCCAGTGTAACCTGGATGAAACATGGAGTAAAAATTACACAAAAATAGTCTTTTTAACCCTGATTGTGCAGCATGGCTGAAACTAGTAAAAGAAAAAACACAAAACTGCCCCAAAAAACAAACAACAAACATCAGGTATTTTTCAGAAAGGAAATGTTTTTTTATTGGCCTTAAAATTCATTGCAACCGGCATTAAGAAACATCTTGCAATGTCTTGAATTAACTTGCCTTCAACTGTGGGAACCTTGATACCTAAAAGACTGAGACTACATGCCACAGAAAGACATGTTATGCTATGTAAAACTGCATTGTTCTTGTTTTAGAGTGTAATGCCAGTTAGTCTTACTACAGTGCTCAAAAAAATTAAGGGAACACTTACTGGTCGCAGTATAACACCAAGTCAGTTAAAACTTCAGGGATATCAATCTGTCAGTTTAACAAATCATTGTGAATCAGTTTCACCTGCTTTGTGTGCAAATGAAAGTGACAACAGGGGCAATGGAGAGGCAAGACGACCCCCCCCCCCCCAAAAAAGGGAATGGTTTTACATGTGGTGGCCACCGACAATTGCTCTCTCTCCTTATCCTTCCTGACTGACTCTTCTCTAATTTTGTGCTCTACTAGTGTCCTTGTCACTTCTGGCAGCATGAGGCGACATCCCAATCAGGTTGCACAGGTCCATACATGCAGTCACAAGAAGGTTTGCTGCGTCTCCCAGCACAGCCTCAGGAGCATGTAAAGGTACCAGGGAACTGGTTGGTACACAAGGAGAGCTGGACAGGGCAACACAAGGGCATCAACCCAGCAGCAGGACCGGTATCTGCTCCTTTGTGTGAGGAGAAACAGGAGGTGCACTGCAAGTGCCCCGACAAATTGACCTCCAGCAGACTGGTGTGCATGTTTCTGACCAAACCGTCAGAAACAGACTTCATGAGGGTGACATGAGGGCCCAGCCAGAGAACACCAGAACTGGCAGGTTTGCCATTGGTGCCCCGTTCTCTTGACAGATGAGAGCAGGTTCAGAGTCTGGAGACGGCATGGTGAACGTTATGCTGCCTGTAACATCATCCAGCACGACTGTTTTGGCAGTGGGTCAGAGATCTTCAGGGGAGGCATATCACTGGAGGATCACACAGACCTCTATGTCATAACCAACAGTACCCTAACAGCTGTTCCCAGGACGAAATCCTCAGAGCTTACGCTGGTGCAGTGGGCCATGGGTTCCTCCTAGTGCAGGACAATGCCCAGGCTCATGTGGCCAGAGTGTGTAGGCAGTTCCTGGATGATGAAGGCATTGGTGCCATTGATTGGTCCTCTCATTCCCCTGACCTAAATTCAATTAAGTTCTTATGGGACATTGTGTATCAGTGCATCTCAAACCACCAAGTACGGCCACAGAGGAGCTTACTGATGCCCTGATCCAGGTCTGGGAGGAGATTTCCCAGCACACCATCCACCGACTCATCGGGAGCATGTCCAGATGTTGTCAGGAGTAAATACAGGCACGCAGGGACCATACACACTACTGAGTCACATTATACAGTAGGTTGCTGTGATAAAATTCACACAAGTTGGATCAGCCTGGAATTTCAGTTTTTTACTTTGATTTTGGTTTCCATTGACTGTTGTTGCATCATTTTGTTCTCAACAAATGATACATTGTGCATCAGTAAAGATTTTCAACTTGAATAATTTGTTCATCAAGGTCTGATGTGTAATTTAAGTGTTCCCTTCACTTTTTGGAGAAGTATTTTTTTGGTGTGACAATGAGGAAAAATGTTGTTTTATGCTGTATGTGACTTGTTTTTTTTGCCATATTACGTTAGGTCAGGTAACATTAGCTCAGGAAGCATTAGCTTAAACTCTGATAGCTTCCGAATCCTCTTTACTATAGGTATATACCACACAACAAATGTGTTAGTGTGAAGGGGACTTTATTTAAATTTAGCCTGAACCCACTAAACTAATATCACCTAGTTGATTCATCATGTGATCTTTGCCTTGCAAGTAATAACTGGCTACTACTGAATGTTACAGGGTAACATTCAGGGTGAACTAGTTAGCTTAGCATGCTGACAGTTGCATCTCAAAAGAGACAAACCCAATGTTTTATCAGTTCCTTTTCTGTGTGTTTTTGTTTGGGGAAAAAAGACACTACACTATAGAGCTGCAATGATAATTGCACTGAATTTCCTTCGAGATTTATAAAGTATTTATCGATCTATCTAAGTCAATTAATCGATGATTTAATCAAAAGAAAATTGATAAGCATCTGTTTTGACAACCAATCAATCATTTAATTAATTTTTCAAGCAAAGATGCCAAACATGCAATATATCTACATTCTCAAATGTGAGGCTTTGCTACTTTCCTTGGTTTTACATGATAGTTAATTTAATGTTTGGGTTTGGAAATTTTGGTTGGACAAAACAAGACATCAATCAAGTCACTTCAGGCAACATTTAATCAAGAAAATAATGTACAGACTAATCTGTAACAAATAAAATTGTTAGTTGCAGCCCTACGCCGAAGTCCTAAGTCTTTATATTCAAAGAACAGATTTACTACAGCCCTTTGCATACCACATTCATCTATTTCAAAACATTCATTTAAAATTGTCTTTTTGCTGTTTCTTTTTTAGATCTATATTAACACTTTGGCAGTCAAAGCATTTGTGCAATTTGGGTGTCTACAACGATGAAATATAGCAGAATTATATTCATCCACCACACTATATCGTTGTGTTAGTTATAAATACTGGTTTGTGCATGTGGGCAGAGAAAAGAAATGGGGGGATATTTAGAAAGCTGAGATATTTTAGTTTTTAAATTCAAAAAAGGCCATAAAATGCTTGTGGTTTGGCCTGTGTTATGTTAACCACAGGGCCATTTCAGCTCCACGATTCATGGGACTGGCTGGAGTTTTATTTAAAGAGAAAGAAAGAGGCTGCTTGAGCTTAAACATATGCAACTACTCTGATTGAATTTACCAGTTCAGTGGCTGCACACTGCTAATCTGTGTTAACATGTGCCCTTGTCAATAAAGTCATTCCTATTGAACAGGAGTGATCTGGACACTGAAGACTGAAGTAACATAACACCAGATGTCAATTCAGACAGCCTAACAACACAATTGAAAATGCTCACAAAAGGGGAAACTAAAATAAAACATTAATGTCAAACAATGAAAACTCAGCCGCTGAATAACAAATTTAAATGCAAGTCAAAACATGAAGTTTCTGTAGCTCGTTGCTGTGTTGGGTCAGCCAAAGTGCCTATTTGCTGCTAATGCAAACTACAGAGTTGTGCTTCTATTTATTCCAAACAAGCAGTTATTGCCACTGCTGGAAACACATGACTGTGTGAGCTAAAATCTAAAAGACACATGAATAAATGTTTTCTGCCAGATTATTGCCTCCAAAAAGTAATTGAAAGCAAAATAAAGTAATTCACAGGGCCAGAACTGGCTTAGATCAATCCAACAAACAGGCTCATTAAAGAAGAAGAAAGAGACTAAGGAACAGCTGGAGGAGGCACAAAGACTGAGAGACTCTGAGAGCACTTCACTGCACTCATGTCTAACATACTACAGCACCATAACCTCTGTCACACACCATTACTAATAGCACCAAACATGAACAGAGGAACAATTTAGTAACCATGATGAGGAGGATGACATCATCTTCAGCCTTAAATCACTGACCGTTAACATAACAAAGCAATAAAAGTGATTCTAGCTGAAGTGTATGTGTGTGAGTGTGTGTGTGGTAGACAGAGTCTAAACTGTTTGAGCTCAACAACAAAACATCCATCTGTTTTGTAGACATGAGCTGTGCTCCCACACGAGCTCATTACTCTACATCAACATTATATTAATTGGACAGTGAGTCAACAGGAAACCATAGTGGGAGGAAGAAGACGTGTGCTTTCCAAAGAAATATTTGTGGCTACTTTTGACCAAAACTTAAAAATCTTTCAGTGTGACAAATAAAAGAGGCATGCTACATTTACATTGTGTACAAAATTAAAATTACCACCCCGCAGATGTATGCCTCTGTGAACCAGTCAAGTTGTACTTAAAGTTTACATCCATGTCAGTGAAAACATGCTTCACACACACCTTCCCCCAAAAGCACAGAAAATCTGTACAATCAGCACAGCTTCAAGGTGGACACCCAAGATTACAGTCACCAATTCAGTATCTGACCAAATGTCTCCCCTTCTGTTCCTGAGTTATGACAATGAGTAATGGCAAAAAAGTATTTTTGCAGAACATTGTGATGTCACAGTGAACATGACCTTTGACCTTTTAGATATATGTTATTACATTATAATTTTATCCTATTCAACATTTGTGGGAATTTTTTCATATTTGGTGCATACATTATTGAGTTATGGCGAAAAACATGTTTTGTGAAGTCACAGTGACTGTTGACCTTCGACCACCAAATTCTGATCAGTTCATTCCTGAGTCCAAGTGGACATTTGTGCCAAAGTTGAGGAAATTCCCTCAAGGCACTTTTAAAGGAGCTATATGTAAGAAATCTAAAGCAAATAGTCGTAAAATCATCCTAATATGTCACAGAGACTAAGGAATAATGTTCATATAACATACTGATCTCACCCACGACAATAGTACAGCCAGAATATTCGCATTTTTAGAAAGAAATTACGGTCCACAAATCATGTTTGTTTTGAATTTGTGTTTTGGCCTGCTGCACCACCCACCGCTGTCTACCAGTCACACAGTCACAGTAGAGTCTCAGCATCAGTTACAGTTACGACTGAGCTACAGCAGCACAGCAAACAGCATTAGCAGTGTCCCGCTACATAGCATTAGCAGCTAACTCCTCCTCAGCTGTATCCCAGCAGCAGTGTTAGCAGCAGAGAAGCCGGACTTGCTCAAACGGTTCGCTGGAAAACCGAAGATCAAGGACGTGGTGACGTGGCCCTGCCATGGCAGCTGCCCGTGGGCAAACAAATCAATCTCCAGCGTGCCACTCTCCAGCAACCTCGAATCTGTAGGGGAGGGGGGGGCGGACACGACTCGCAACAGTGTTTTGCATTTGAGTGCAGTAACCGTTTTGGCCACATTCTTACATACAGCACCTTTAAGATATTGTGTTTATGAGAATGAGACAGACGCAAGGAAACAGTGACCTTGACCTCTGACCACAAAAATTAAACCGTTCATTGTTTTGTCCAAGGTAATGCTGTGCCAAATCTTAAAAAGTTCCCTTAAGGTGTTCTTGACATATCATATTCCAAAGAAAGTGATGGATGCAAGCTCACAGTGACCGTGACCTCTGACCACCAAATTTTGATCAGTTTATTGTTGATTTGAGGTGGATATTTGTTCCAAATTTGAAAAAAAAAAAAAAATCCCTCAAGTCTTTGCGATGTCACATTCACATAAGGGACACAGTCCCTCAAACCTTGATCTTTGACTTATAGAGTCTATGAGCACCAAAATCTATTTAGTTATTTGTTTAGTGGACATTTGCGCCAATTGTGCCAAGAAACTCCCTCAAGGTGTTCTTGAGATATCATGTTCATGAGAATGGGACAGATGGATGGATAGATGGACAACCCAAAAACATTATTCCTCTGCACCGGTGACACCTGTGGCCAAAGGCATTATGTTTTATTTATTTAGTTAATAATATAGTAAAGTATATTTATCATTTTAAACACATGAGGCTTAGTTTAGTTTAAAAAGCAGACATAAAACATCACTTAAAATGCAAATCCACAAAGCAAACCCTTAATTTATTGTCCATAATAATCCATACAATGTAATCGATAATACTCTTACTTAAATAAAACTCTTTTTAACTCTATTTTGGTCCCAACCAACTCCTTGGGGAAACGTCTGGCTCTTAAGCTCCTAACTGCTCAAAAATATTCACCAGTTAGTTGTTAAACTTGTCTTTATGCTGTTTGGTGCTGGACATGTTCAGTGGGTTTATTGGAGCTGTAAAATAGCTGCCTGCTGTAGCTGAAAACAGGGCTTATTAGTTCACAGTGAAAGCCAAAAGAGAAAAGTTTTGTGCCATAAAACTAAAATATGCTGATATATAATGTGCTGAAAGACAGTGAAATGCTGTCACTGCAAGTGTCAATTCTTAGATTACACATATTCATTTCTTTCCTTTGTTGATATAAAAATATTGTTTATTGAAGCTTTAATACTTTTCCGCCATGGTTGCATTTTAATTCATTAGGAATTGTGTACATTGACATTACAATAATACTATGAACTGTGGTTTTAGTGTGGTTTGGATGTAGTGAAAAAGTCAATTAGGAAACAAAAGGAAATAGTTTTACGGCACAAAACAGATCAGGACATTATTTCCCAGTTAAAAGAGATGAACAACTTTCCTTAACAAAGTACAGTAAGTGTAAATGACAGAGATAATTAGTAAGTTAATTTACAGTTAGTACGTTACGTTACGTTACGTTTAATTAATCTAGAGATAATGTCCAGTCGACCAAATGATTGTTTTAAGAGTAGAGGTAGAATTTCAGTCGACTAAGATTTTATAGCCCTACATATTTGATGGATGCAAACAAGAACATTTAAATGTGATTCCCCGCTTCAGTATAAAACATAGCTGACAGTCAAAAATGGAAACACTCATATGATTTCAGGCTCGCTGAGTCTGTCTATTTCCGTCTCTATCCATCCGTCCATACATCTGTCTCTCCCTGCCTCACTTTAACCGTCCCTGTCCATTTTGTTCATTGGAGCACAACGCTGACACTACCAGGGTTTGGTGTTTGATTGCTGTTTGCAGAATGGACCTCTAAACCAGATGGAATACTGTACGTATTATAATAAACATCTAACCAGTTAGTCGTTTCACAGATAGAAGTCTATTCTGAGCTCAGTGAAACTGTCTTTAATGGCTTTTAATAGATGTGTGACTCTTACATGTACTACCTGTGTGCGACACTGTGTGTATGTGTGTGTCTCCCAAATTGATCTCACTGTGAGATCACGGTTAATGTCAAGGACTAAAAGATGGAGGGAATATAAAAGAGAAATGAAAGATGAGTGAGAGCCAGAGAGGAAGTCTGCAGGAGGAGGGAGGACAGAATTCAGAGAGAAAATAGATACCAAAGAAAAATGAGAAAGAGAGAGAGGGGGGGAATATAGCCGAGGCAATTACTGAGGCAGAAATCCTTTCTCTCTGAAATAGCTGCTCAGATAGATAGACGTCTACACACATGAACACACCAACTCTCTCCCTCTCTGTTCCACACACACACACACACACACACACACACACACACACACACACACACACACACACACACACACCAACCTAAAGACAGATACACTCAATCATAGACAGGTACATGTGGATATACAGGAACACACAGAAGCCTGTATCCTCACTGTCACACACACAGCACTGCAACTACCGTACTGCCATTACTGATCAATGTACTGATTATTTTTTCAATACATTGATTGTTTGACCTGTAAGCATTAGGAAATTTTCACAATTGAGAAGGTGGAACTAGGGAAAATTTGGCATTTCTGCTTGAAAAAAAAACAACACAAACAATTAATAAAATACAAAAATAATTGTTTTCCTGCTCATTGTTTGACCTCTACATACATACAGTAGACACACATAGACACACTAGAGTTATAATTTTGCATGGTGGAAAATATATTATTTACAAGTGTCCTAAAAGCACAGGTGTATTTTTTGGGGGGCATTTTAAGATTCAATACATCACTAAAGTAGGGATGTCCCGATCCGATCACGTGATCGGAAATCTGGGCCGATCACGTGGTTTCAGACTCGATCGGAATTGGACGTTACATCCCGATCAGGGATCGGAATGAAGGCCTATGACATATCAGATATTCAGATGTAGCTCTTTTGCACTCTCAAACTCATTACTTTTACTGTAGACGTGTGTCCTATGTGCTCATAACCCAAAACGACGCCAGCGGCGCGCATTCGGTGCAACGCGCTTGTTTTTCGTCCACATCTGTGTGTGTGTGTGTGTGTGTGTGTGTGTGTGTGTGTGGCTGTGTCGTTGCGGACATGTAACGATATGAAATGACGGCGCTTGCGGGAGTGTGAGAGACGATCGTTCGTGTCACCGTGTCAGCTGACTGTTTAGTACGTGTGTGTGGCTGCATTGTTTCACTGCTGACTTCCAAGCAGCTGTTGTTGTTGATGTTTGAGCGCTACAGACACCAGCAGCAACAACAGTCACTGCAGCTTCTACTGAGAGCGAGTCTGATGTAACGCACGTGAGACAGACACACGGACCGACTGCGCAGATGTCGCGGACATCGTTAAACTTCTCACACAAAAAATGTGATCGGGACATCCCTACACTAAAGCATCGAGAGAGGCAATAAAAAACAGAGGGTTCAAAGTTATCATACAGACATTTAACCCCCTGCAACCCTGCATTCTCATATGAGGATAACACGCTTTGGGATTGCTGCACCTTATACTTTATTCTGCTTAACTTTGACCTGCTGTCCTAATTCATGGACACTTTAATGTGCCATCTAATGGTTAAAAGAGCACAATACACTAACCCATGTAAAAAACAGATGGTAGCCATATCTGCTGAGTCAGTCTACAACTGATCCCTACTCAAAACTGGACAAGGTACAAAATTTGATCACATTTTATGTTAGTAACTTATCTTATTTATGCTTAATGATGTTTGTAGTTTGATATGGACACAAATTTAACCAATTCTAGCAAAAGCTAGGAGGCTGTTAACTAAGAAGTACTCATTTGAGGACATTAGGACTTTATTTTCATGTCGTTTGAGTGTGTTGGGACTTTATTATTTTATTATTACAGCATTTCACGTAGGCTAATTAGCTGTGACAGACTGTTCCTACAGACAATTAGATTTAATCATTAGATTTTCTCCATATCACCCAGCCCTAGCTTATTGCCATGCTAATTGCAACCTACTACATCCATGGTATCGCCTGATACAGCTAAGCAAGATGTTTGGCTGACTGGGGCGTCGGTAGCGTAGTGGATAGTGCCAGTGCCCCATGTGTAGAGGTGATGCCTCGCTGCAGCGGTCGCAGGTTCGACTCCGGCTTGCAACCCTTTGCTGCATGTCAACCCCCACTCTCTCTCTCTCACCCCATTTCACTCTGTCCTGTCCATTAAAGGCAAAAAGCCCAAAAAAATAATTTTTTTTTAAAAAAAAAAGATGTTTGGCTGACTGTTGCATAATATTCTCAACATGATGAAAATATTCATAAGGTATGATATGATTGTGTGCTAAGTTACAGTTGACTAATGAATCAAAACTTGCCAGCGTAGAAACAGTGGTTGCAATCTTCAAAACATGCCACAATTGCACAATGCACATGCATGCATGAGTGCATCATAGGTGCTACTTAAACAAACAGCACTAGACCCCTGCTTATGAGACACAAGATAAAACACTGCAGTGGTGAGACACATGTCAGAAATGAACAAAACCTCATATATATTACTAACAAAGAACTTTGTCAACTGTTCTCCAGAACCATCCACAGAGAGGGACTCATCAGAAATGATGGGGACATATAACTGAAAGGTGTACCTCTTAATTCATCATAAAATGAGCAATAAAACATGGAATGAAAGTCTAAGGTGACTTTCACAACCAAGATTCGGTTCAGCTGGTTCGGAGTGAGGACAGAACTGGTATATCGTTGCCTTTTAGCACTGGTCTATTTTGTGTTCACACTGAATTTTTTTGAAGAGTTGTAAGCATGGTTTCATATGGACTGCGAGGTCACTCAGTTATTGAACAGTTTTAGTGACAATCCCACATCACCAGCTTTATTCACATGATGAAACCAAATTTTGCTGAAGGGCAACAAGTCAAGTAGCACATGGGCAGAGGATTAGGTGTATGTTCTCTAGTGCCACAAAAAGCTCAAGAAGAAGAATTCCTGCTTTGCAGTTGTATGCCAGTGTGCACTTACAGTTTACATCCATATCGGTGAAAACATGATTGCTACACACAGCACAGGAGATTTATGCAAAGAATTTGGAGGCGTTAAAATTGATCAGGAGCACTGGCTGGTACAATTGTGCCGTTAGTATGTTTTAATGAGGGATTACCAATATACCTGGAGTAGAAAAGAAGCCAAGTTTGAATGTTGCGAAAGGTTGTGTTTTGACCCTCTTGCCGCCGTACATTTGTCATTGTAACCTCCAAGCTGTTAAATTAATACAGAAAGGAAAGACAGAAATCCTAAAAAAAAAAAACACAGTACAATCACAAAAAAAAGCCCACTGTTTTAACACCTTTTCACTTCCTGTTGTATCGGAGAAAATCCCCTCACTCTCCACTGATGCCCATACAAGTGTAGGTAACCAAATCAACTCTCACTAAATTTTGGTATTTATATTGATCACTTATAGTCAAAATTACTTAAATAATTTAAAATTGGTGCTAAAATCACATTTTTATCATAAAATCATGTAGTTGGTCCATTTTTGGCTATCAGACCTGAGTTCATTTAAATTGAACCATCTTCAATTCTCTTTAGATATTTTAAGAACTGGCCTGTTTGAGTACCAGAGAGCCGTTAAAGCTGCAAAAATCCAGTTTTTATCAAATCTTGTGTCAAATAATAGCCATAAACCTCAGTTTCTTTTTAACACTCTCAACTCTCTTATTAATCCCTGTGATTCCATTCATATTGTGCCTTCACCTACACTGTGAAAAATTTCTTGATTTTTTTTAAAGAGTCCTTCTCCCTCCATTTCCTGCTGCTTCTCCCTTATGTCCAGTCATATTTGAGTATTCTGAGCAGGTGTCATTCTCCCTTTTAACTGAAATATTTAAACATTTGCGGCCATCTTATTGCCCCTCAGACATCGTACCACCTCGTCTACTAAAGGATGTTTTTAATACTCTTGGGCCATGTATTGTTGACCTAATTAATTCCTCACTGATGTCTTACTGTGTTCCAGCTGCTTTTAAGCATGCTGTAGTACAGCCGCTCATAAAAAGGAACCATCTCGACCCTGCTGTTCTGTCCAACTTCAGGCCCATTTACAAGCTGCCTTTTTTTTTATCAAAGGTCCTAGAAAAGGTAGTTTATGAGCAACTGCAATCAAATATTGATTTAAATGTTATCTCTGAGAAATTCCAATCTGGTTTTAAATTTGCAATATAGCACAGAAACCACCCTTTAAAGAGTTTTTTATGACATGCTTTTAACTGTTGATTCTGGCGACTCTGCTGTCCTGGTCGTTTTGGATCTGTCTGCTGCTTTTGACAGGTTGACCACAACACTCTCCTGTCACATCTTAACTCATGTGTAGGCATTAAAGGTTAAATGGTTCCAGTCTTATCTATCGAATAGAAGTTTCTCTGTCCATCTTGGCCAGTATTTTTCAGCTGCATCCCCAGCTCCATATTGGGCCCTATTTTATTCTCACTGTATATGCTCCCCTTGGGGTCAGTTTTTAAAAAGCACAACATCTCCTTTCATTGTTTTGCGGATGATCTACAAATCTATCTGCCCATAAAAACAAACAGTGAGGCCTCTATTCAAGGGCTGCTGAACTGTCTTAAAGATGTTCAATCATGGATGAAGCTGAACTTTCTTAACCTGAACAAAAACAAAACTGAAATCATTCTATTTGGGCAATCCTAATTTTTTTAGATAGCTATGATAGTGTCATTGGTTTACTAGCATCCTATTGTCACTCCACTGTGAAGAACCTTGGTGTGATTTTTCTTGATTCTGCCTTTAAGCTAGATAAACAAATTAGTTAAGTTGTTAAGACAAGCTTCTTTCAATTGAGACTCCTGAGCACGGTGAAGGCCTACCTCCCTCCACATGACTTTGAGAGAGTAATTCATGCCTTCATCTCTTTGCATCTAGACTACTGTAATTCTTTGTATGTTGGACTCGACCAGTCATAACTGCGCCGTTTGCAGGATTCAAAATGCAGCAGCCCGCCTGTTACGTAACAGGAAAGAAACGGAATAATCACATCGCACCTGTACTGGCCTCCTTACACTGGCTTCCAGTCCTTTTCAGGATCCAGTTTAAAATTTTAATGCTTGTTTTTAAGAGTCTTAATGGCCTGAAGCCATCTTATCTGACTGAGCTTTGACAGCCTCACACCCCAATGAGAGCGCTGAGGTCTAAAAATCTATTACTGCTGGAGGTTCCGAGATCCAGGCTCAAAAGTAAAGGCGATAGAGCCTTCTCAGTGGCAGGTCCTAACCTGTGGAACAGCCTACCTTGACTTAAGAGCTGCCCAAACTCTGGAGCATTTTAAATCCCTTTTGTAAACACATTTCTTCTCTTTGGCCTTCGGCACTCGTTAAGCATAACATCTTATTCTTATGATCTTTTTATTGTTCACTGTATGATGCTATATTGTTTATTTTAATAGGCTTGTGTTTTTTTTAATTAATTACTTATTATATTTATATTGCATAACCTGTTCAGCACTTTGGTCAACTGAGGTTGTTTTAAAATGTGCTATATAAATAAATTTGAGTTGAGTTGAACCAAAAAGGTAAAGTGTAAAAACTTAACTGTGCGCATAAATCTTTGACTTTTGATTAAATTCTGTTTCTCTGATTGTCATGAGACAATTAATTATTGGAAATATATCCTTTTTTCAACATGTGTTCAATTAACTGTTGAGCTTTCGGTCTTTATTTTAAACTGTTAATAGTCTGAACAGTGAAGAGCAGACAACAATCTAACTGACTAATCAATGGCATTGTGATCGCTGTATTAAATGCTGTGTTAAAACATCCATTGCTTGGTCCACAGAGGGTTGAACATTGATAATTGTCCTGTTTAAAAAAATAGGTTGTAACGTGTCCCACATATGGCATGATTTATGGCCTGCTCCATTCTGATTGGCTGAATTAGCGCTTATTAATTTGTCATATTAGTGAGGAACCAGTTTACACTCCACAAGCAGCTACCTATAAAATTGCATTACAAACACATTTTACTGTGATCCCACTTAGACGATTTCCTTTTATATATCTGTGTCTTTCATGTTCCAAATCCACCAGAGTGTCTTGTTTCTTTTGTACTGGAATTAAAAATCATTAAGAGGTAATTATAGTAATGTGTTTGAGACTAAAGAATTGGGCTCACCGTGTGTGTGTGTGTGTGTGTGTGTGTGTGTGTGTGTGTGTGTGTGTGTGTGTGTGTGTGTGTGTGTGTGTGTGTGTGTGTGTGTGTGAATGAGAGATGAATGAGTCAGTGAAAACATGTGGGATGACAAAATATGAATTAATAAAAACACCCCGAAAGACATAGAGTCTATTCAAACCTGCAATAACATAGAGATGGTAGCATTTGACTTGGAGATTGGCAGGCAGAGAAGATGAAAGAGAAAAAAGAAGAAATACAAAGAGAATGTGAGGAAGGATAATAAGCAAAGAAATAAAAAGATATGCGAAGACAAAGTCAAACAGAATCAAATCTAGAGCCGAATGAATGTAAACACTTTCTCCTGCACAGTCCTCTGAGAGCTATTAACTCATCCTCTCCTTTTCCTCTTTTATTTTAGAACTATTTTCTCGGGATATTTTCTCATGAAGATGAGAAAAATGTTTACTTTGCTGGCTAAATTCCACAAAGTAACCAAACTTCATCTTTTAACGTGGCCCTCGTCAACACCAGAGACCAAAATGTGCCACAGAGAAAAACTGTTGCTTTGCTGTCATGAAAAATGTCAAAGTCAAATAAAAGCTGTCAATCATCCAGTCGGCACGATTGAAGTTTTAAGTCGTATATGGTTCAGACCAGGTCCAACAGGGTTTGGAAAATCTTCAAGGATTTTTTGTCCACAGGCTTCTCGTTTATTCAGTTTCATCTGCTCCTTTTATCATCCATATTTCAGCTGTTTACAGAGCTGGAGTGACCGCCATCACTGGGATTACCAGCATGCTAGATAGATCATAAGCACTGCCCTCACAGGAGACTGTGTGTGTGTGTGTGTGTGTGTGTGTGTGTGTGGGTTCAACAGCTGCTGTGTGCGCTTCGATGTGCACAGTGATAAGTGTGCCTGTTTGTGTATGAGTCAGCCTGCTTAATAATCTAAAGATTGTTGAGTACATATAAAAGTAGGTCTGTCATCTCATGTGCCTTTTTACACACTCTGACTTCAAATAAAAAGTCAGCTTTTTTTGTTTTCGAAGTTGTGTGCTCCATCCATAAACTGCACTTAAACACATCTTTTAATTTGCTGCAAAAAAAAATCTTTGTTGCTGCCACTAAAGTGGTTTTCATTCCCACTGGAGGACACAGTTTTTCTACTCTCACTCCATCACTTTCCCTGATGAGCTTAGTCACTCTCAGTGGGGGCTAAATGACATACATCATAGTACTGCTATATCATGTAAAGCAGGGTTTATACTTCTGCGCTGAATCAATGCCGTACCTACAGCATAGCCTCCCCAAATATGTAACTACCTGTCATGGCAACACAGATCTGTTTGGTTATTTATTTTCTGAAAACCATTTCCCTCAGTGGAAACGAAGCTTTTACTTTCTTTTAAGTCGCAAATAAGAAGCAAAAAAATTATGAAGACAATAAAGCCCACACACAAAAAAGCATTTTAAGATTTATCCTGGCCTCATGAGAGTAAAGGAAAGTCCTAGCTGTTGGGCTAGGAAAGGCCATGGGCTTATGCTACCACCGTTAGCATGTTATATAAAAAGTGTCTAGTACAAGACAGTTGTTTTGTCAACAAAACGGACTCCAGCGTTTTTTTCAGACCTAATTGTATTGCGGAGTTTTGCACAGCGTCGACCAGATCTTTGCTCTCGAACCACAAAAAAATGTGATGGCACAACAGTCAGCCTTCAGTACATTATTCTATGCTTTCTTTTGATTTTCATATTGGCTAGTCATCCTGTTTAATCTGTCTGCTGATTAAATTGGAACCGTTGAAACAAGTTGTAGGAAGCCTCTACAAGTAATTGGTTGCTGGCAGACACACTGTGCTGCAATAAAATGGTTAATTAGCAGTGCCGTGCACTGTAGAGCCGATGCGCTGCTGTTTCTGCCGGCCTGAATAGAATTTAATGTCTATAGCCTTACTGTTGTGTATAGCCTTTATAGACTAAGCTGAGTAGTGATGCGTGGGTCGTCGGGTTACAGGACCTGCAAATGGACCTGCGGGTCAGGCAGCAGTGATTGTCTGTTAAATCAGTCTGTAAATGATACTTTGACATTATTATTATAATCTATTAATCTATAATCTATTACTGTCATGGCATCCAAAGGTACTGATGCATTGAGCAGGTGACAGTCTGCGGCCGTTTTCAAAACACACTTGTGTCACGCACTCCAAAAGAAACTTGTTGAAACTTTAAACAATGATTTATTGTACAAAACGGGGGAAACAAATGTTGACAAAAACGGTTCCATAATTCATATTAAATTCAAAACATAACGAAAAAACAGCTACAAGTTAGACGGAATAGTGATAAAGTGGTAAAACCTGGCATTAATCCAAAGCCTTAGATGGATGTGCTCAAGCATGCTGTGCGCACAAGCTCCATTGGTAGGTGATACTATATTTTCACATTTTTAACAATGCAATTTAAAAGTTTAGATTTTTATTCATAACCTACATTTACCAACAAAAAAAAGACTACATCTAGCACCAAAAAATATGTAAAAAAAAAAAAAAAAACAAAGTAAATAAAAAAATGAATATCGAATACCAAATTTTCGTAACAAATACCTACCCAGAGAAACGAATATTCGAATATCCAAATATTTGGGTACAGCCCTAGTGGTGATGCTCATAGTTGTGTTCTTTTTAAGCCTGCAGGGAGTCTGACACTAAAGAGCCGACCCTGAACAATAACATATTTTAGGCAATGCTTATATTGATATTTGAGAGTACAAAAAGTTGTGATAAATTGGCCAGGGTTTGTTTTTCATTTAATAAAGGTTCTTTTTGTCAAGAATTTCTCAAATGAATGTAATACAGAGATAGCACAAAGGAATAGGGTATTTCACAGCTGAACAAAAAAAAAAAAAAAAAAAAAACTTTTGAAGAGAAATCTAACACCCGCTGAAAATCTGCGGGGCCCCAATGGTCTTACTGTGGTGTATTGCAGTAAACTGTACAAATGTCTAGTGTCAGTACGCTGTGACATCACTCACATCAGGGTGAAACTTTGAACCAGAGAGAGCAGTGAGACACAGCTTCTCAGCCAATACATTTTGATATGAAACCAAAATGTACAATAATTTCTGCACACCTGCCAACATAAATGCTTAAAAGAGAATATTTCAAATGTATCTTTTCAGATCTGAAAGATCTCGTTGGATATCTAAAAAAAAAAATACATAAATAAAATGTGTTTATCCCATGTGAAATGGTATTTTAGATGTGATGATTACTATGACACTTACATAGAATAAAGTCATTCCTGCTATGACACGTCAAAATGTTTGCAGTGACAAAGCTCCATGCATTTTGACTTTTAGCGTTACTTAAATAGAAGAATACACTGGGACTACTGGTTGAATGTCGTGTTGGGGGAAAAGACTTGATTTGTAAGTTTCCTTGATGCACATCCATCATCGTGTTCATGGTTGCCTTCCTCTGTTTTTAGTCTTACAAACTAACAAGGCCACTATGAAGTAACACAGTTGCCTCTCAGGTTACATTGTATTACTGCACACAGATACACACATGTACCCATTTTCGCTTTCTTAGTCTGTTTGCTTCCTCACTGTCCCCCCTCTTCTTCTCAATCCCCTTTTTCTCTTCTGTCTCACTCTCTCTCTCTTACTCCCTCTGTTTCTCTCCCTCTCTTTCTCATTCTCCCCACACCAAGCTGTGGAGAGGCAGATAAGGAGTTGATTTACCATCCAATTAAATGTCGTCATTGAAACATTGCTTCAAAAAAGCTCTGTCGTTTTCACCCTGCGCTAATTGGCCTTCCACTAGCATGTGCATGTGTTAGGATGTGTGAGAGTGCCTTTGTGGGTATGTGTGTTTTTGTCTTTTTGTGTGTACCTAATGCTTTACTTAAGACCAGCAGATTCAGACTGTGGTTGTTCCGCACTTAAAAAGAGGGTCATTTTAAGTTCAAACTAAGTGGTGTGTGTGTGGATGTTTTTGTCTCTTCTGGCAGAGTACTGTGGTTCATACTCTTTTTTTTCCTTTCTAAACATTCAACCGTCCAACTGAGCCAAGTTTTAAATTTTGATTTTACTACTTCATATTTTTTAAATTAACACTGAATAACTGCATGTGGAAGGGGTCAATGACAGTCACAAAGAGATAGTTATCACCCATCCCTGCAGCTCTTAAGCAGCTAAAACACTTCCTTTAAGACTTATTTAAGCTAACTGTTACAGTTTTACAGCACATTTAATGAATCTCAGCGTAAGTTCAACCAGGAAGACTTTCTTTATGCTATATTCATTCACAACTCTCTGTATCCCATTCCCACCGCTTCCTCAATTCAGCTCACTATGGGCGTTACCTCTGCTAATTAGCCAATGCAACTTTGCCATGATCTCATTTAGCCATTCATGTTGCTAGAGCCAAACTCTAAATCTGTTCTCCTCCCTGCTGCTGTCAGCTGTCATGTTAGGCAGAATCGTCGTGCCCTCTTCCACCCCATTCACCTCCAGTGACCTTATCCAGAGCCCAGGACGAGCTAATCAAAAGCACATTCCCCTTCACATCCAGATCCTCAGCTCCTTCCTCATCTCATCTTGTCTCATCACCACCATTACTATCAGCGTCTAGACTCCATAGGGAGGGCTTACTAATCTACTCTGTCTTTGCCACCCTCCTGGAATATATGACATCACAATGGGGTCAAATCGACAAAGACTTTTCACATTTCTCATACTAATGTGCACATGTAAATAAATATTCCTCTCTCCCAGTCTTTGCTGCCTGAACTTTGAGTTAGTTTGCAATTAAGTCTTGCTTTTCACATAAACTAAAAGCAACAGTGAGCAGTTGTTTTCAGCCAAAAAGCTTTAATAAAGCCACTTTGTGCTTCAGGCTCAACACAGAATGGCAGGGAGACAAGGTAAGCAGGTTAGCCTGGGGCCATGTGAACCACGTCCAGCAGCCTTGGGCATCAAGAGGCTCCTGAAGGGCTGATGCTGCTGTGGTCCAGTGCAACCCACAACACTCATGGTTCACAATCACGTTTTTAGGGGCGTTGTTTACTACTACTGCTACTTTACCACTAAATAGGTCTGGTTTAGGAAAGTAAAGTTGCATAGGTAAGTTTTAGGACAACAAACACGGTTTGACATCGTCATGTCATATACTATGTTAAGTTACATACTAACTTCAAGTTCACTTGGTTTTACATGAGGCACGGACAACAGTGTCATGGGGAAAGTCCTGTGTTTGTTTGACCCATCCACCACCCCAACATTCCCCCTTATGCAGACATTCACTCTTGTTACTACTTCTTTCTTTCAGACTTCAGGGGATTCATTGTGATCGCAGCCTTTTTGATTACATAAGTTATCTACAAACTCTGGTGCATTACTTTCTGTAGAGATTCATTCAAGCACTGCAAGACAAAGTTTTCCAGCCTGAGGAGTGAGTGACTAGTAAAGAGCTGACAGGAGTGTGAATAAATACATAAATTGGCCACATGGCAGACACATTACTTTAAATTAAGTTCAGTGTTGCTCTACATCTGCTGGATGTGATGGTTTACTACAGGAAATGTGCTGACATGTTCGCAACAACATGATGATATTTCAGGGGTTTCATGTCTGAAAAAAACAGTGTTGAGTTACCAGTTAACACACACACACACACACACACACACACACACCGAAACACAAAGTATAATAGTCTCCCTTTCTCCATCACTTTCTTTCTCTAGCACACATGCACACACACTGAAAAGTGGGTTTTTATAGAATTTTAATAAATCCGTGGGAAAGCGGTCTCAAAACTCATTTATCAAACATTTAACACTGACTTAGCCATTAAAGTGGGCGAGAGAGGGATAGAGGAGAATAGATTGAAGAAGAGGAGCTATGATCAATGCCAGTGGACCATATAATTGCACCAGGAGTGGTTTAGCTGAAAACATTAGCCTTGTTTTCTGATGGATCACATCCTGGAGCCGGCTAGCCAAGCTAAACGCCTCAATCTGTATTAGTACGACCCAGAGTCATCCGTCTACGAGCTGTGCCACTAAAATTAGCAAAAGTTTACCACACAATTGATAAGATGATAGCTAAAATGTTATATAGCCACTTTAAGAAAGGAAATGGTTGTTACTAACTTCCTCAAAGAACTTAAAACTTTCATTCTTTGTTCTTTATTTTATAAGCAGAAGTCACTATTTTTAGTCAGTAAAAGTCATCCTTTACAACCATTTTTTTTCCTTCTCTTGGCCTCCCTAAATCGATTTGCAGAGAGAATAAGGACATGTATGGTCACATATGAAAAGAACTACTGTACATCATCTCCTCAGCAACAACAATAACTGACACTGACCTTCCATTGAATCATTTTTTTTTCACCTAGTACACCATCAAGCGTGCCAAGACAGAGTTTCCAGTTCACTCTCAGCCCATTACAGCATCTTTTCTGGCTGCTCTTCTCTCAAAAATACTTCTTTGACAAGTGAAACCATCAGCTCAAGAACCATTTGTCCCCGCTGCTATGTGGGCATTTCACAATAATGTCACTACATAACTGGTCATGGTGTGTTCCAAACTTCTCATGCTCAGCTTCCTGTTCTTCATTGTCCCACATGCATATTCTGTGTTCTGGCTCTGTATTTTTTAGGTTCAATTTGCAGTGCATGCTGATCTTGTGACATGGCTGTTGATTTGAGTGTAGTTTGTCTTTTACAAATATTTCTATGATTCATCACTGCTGAACTGTCTCTGGTTGAGTTAAAGGCTCTGTACTCCCACACAGGTGCTTTTAATTATACTGGCTGATTAGACCTCTGTACATGTTGGTTAAAGCACTGCTGAGAGAAACGTTACCAACGTCACCAAACCCCATGAGAATGATAAAGTTTAATGTATCCTGCATTAAATAAAGTACAACAAAAGAGGTTGATTGTTAGTGCTTCAATTCTCTGTAGCAGGTACATAAAAAGACAAATCTCTGGATCACCTGATGACTTATCTATCTTATGCACATAACTTACTGAATTGCTCGACTGCAATTTTCTTTTGGCGTAAATTGTGCTTTAAAACATAAATTCTGGGGCGTCGGTAGCGTAGTGGATAGTGCCGGCGCCCCATGTGTAGAGGTGATGCCTCGCTGCAGCGGTCGCTGGTTAGACTCTGGCTTGCAACCCTTTGCTGAATGTCAACCCCCACTCTCTCTCTCTCTCTCTCACCCCATTTCACTCTGTCCTGTCCATTAAAGGCAAAAAGCCCAAAAAAATAATCTTTAAAAAAAAAAACATAAATTCTCTGCAGTTTTTTTTATAACTTGCACCAAAACTAGTTCCTTGACTCTGCCAAGAGATGTTTGTTTCAACCAATGAGATCAGGAGAGCCAAGTCCTTAAATCAACATCAGCTAGCTGTTTGGCTAGGTTCTGTAATTCAATGCAATCTGTCACTGGGCTGTTTTTCATAATACAACTAATAGCTCAGATTACATCCATCACTAAGTTACACAACAATTAGCAGGTTTCAGTCTCTATAGCTAATTTCGACAATCATGTCAACTGTACAGAAGGTCAATTTTTATGTAGGCTTAAAGTTATGCATAATTAGGTGCAGGCCCGTTTTTTTGCAATGTATCACTACAGTCTGAGTCAGACCAAATATGATCACTTCTGGCTCCAAAAAAACAAGATAGCCACAGCTGAACTTGAGCCCTATTATAGCCCTGTCTAAAGTTGCAGTGACTGGCTAAGTTGACCTCACTTATTGACTTCTTCATTTGCTATCCTCATGTCGACATATAGAGTACACCACTTTACATACTGTACATACCAACATACTGTTGGAGAAGCACATTTTCAGTCATCTGCTTCATTACAAACATGATTATGACAGAGGTTTTCTTACATCTGCAACAGAACCTGGATATTCCAGTTTCACTCAATTGCTAAACCACCAAGAAACTACTGAAAGCGGCAACAGCTTTATAGGCTTATGTGCTGTTGGTTCACCAGAAGTGTTCTATTATCTCATGCTGTAAAACTGTCAATGCAACCTATGGGTATAAGTATGGTATAATGATATTCAGAAAATTTAATTAAATGTTATTAAGATAAACAATACTGCTCGAACCACTTATGCAGCCAAGTAACAGCACTGTGGAGTTACTGCTGTGGATGACATCTGTATTATACGACAAGGGGAGGGAGATTCACCACTGTGATTAATTGCGAACAGAACACCTCCTACATACACTGAGACACACTCTATCTTTTTCTCTCTCTTTATACAGACATTCAGTGGAAAAGAAAACCCCTTTTACTAATATACGCGACACATAAACACATAGCTATACTAATGGAAAGAAAGGGGCTTTACATAGTCACACACTTGCACCTCTGATTTAATTAGGGAATACAGAGAGTGACTGACAGGTGTGTGTGTGTGTGTGTGTGTGTGTGTGTGTGTGTGTGTGTGTGTGCCTATGCGGAAGCAAAATTCAAGCTGAGTATATTTGATTTGTTCTGCTGGCAGGATGTGTTTGAGTGTGTGTGTTTGTGCCCACAGTGTGTGTGGTCTGTCTGTGTGTGGTTCTCAGCATGATGCCTGTGTACCAACTAAATAAGTGCCTCTTGAGAGAGGGGACGACGGGTGCAAGGTGGAGGGGTCCTAAGCAGTACAATAGGGCATTAATTGTGTGTCTGTGTATGTGTTCCTCTATACATTTGGGTGTTTATCTATGCACACATAATTCCCAGAGGACTGAATCAATCCCTTTGGTCCACAAAATCGATGGCATAAATTTAACCAAATCTTACACTGATGGGGCACTTTAAATAGATGACGGCAAACTTCTAGAAACAAACAAAAAACACAAAACAAAACAATGATGGCCTCTTATTAGAACACAGTTGGGTAAATATTGGGCTTCACATCTCTAAACCATGCAAAATACGCAACTAAGTGCCTTTTATAGCAAAAAAGCAGTCTTTGATAATACTTATTGTACTTTATTCTGATGAGTCGCAAAATAACTTTTTAACCTAACCTAAAAGACAACCTCTCCAGGATCTCTTCAGGTCGTAACCATTTATCCAGTTAGTTGTCACGGGGGGCTGGGGCCTATCCCAGCTGACAGTGGTCGAGAGGCGGGGTACATTCTTGACAGGTCGCCGGACTATCACAGGGCTGACACAAAGAGACAGACAACCTAACATGCCTGTCTTTGGACTGTGGGAGGAGGCCGGGGTACCTGGCGAAAACCCACGCTGATGGGGCAATTATGCCAACTCCCTCTTACTATAAGGCAACAATGCTAACCACTGTGCCGCCCCTTTCAGCATTTTTAACATTTTGTTAACTAGCTAATTAAATTAATTTCCTCCCCTCTCACACATGGAGTGTTACTGAATTGTGTAAATGTATTAAATGTCATCTCCATTGTGTACAGTAATGCTAGCAATCAATAAGCTTAATTTTAGCTACCCACAAATATACCCAAAATAGAGATGTCCGATATTATCGGCCTACCGATATTATCGGCCGATATTGGCATTAAAAAGTAATATCGGAAATTATCGGTATCGGTTTTTACTTTTTTAATGACACAACTTTTACACAGCATGCACATATTATACATCAAACTGTTCAGCTACTTCTCCTCTCACTCAGAATGTCAAAATATGAGAGATGTGGTGTACAGTTTTTGAGATATCTTTGTTTGTTTGTAATATGTGTAATGTTAGTTGCCTAAAATGATTTAGTTTTTCTTTTCTTTTTTTTTCTGAGGGGGGGGGGACCCCGCATATATCGGTATCGGTTGATATCGGTATCGGAAATTAAGAGTTGGACAATATCGGTATATCGGATATCGGTAAAAAAGCCAATATCGAACATCCCTAACCCAAAACCTACAAAACAATCACCCACATCTCCTAAAACGTTAAAAATTAAAAGTTTTAATTTGTCCAACAGGAGGAGACTTTCAACTTTCAGTGTCCTTTGAAGTTCTCTCCATTTATACAGTGCAAAGTAGTGAAAGGCTGTCTTCCCGACTTCAGTATTTACTCGAGAAAATCAAGAGACAGCTCGTCCTGGGATCTGCTCTGATGAACTGTAGTTTTACATTTGAGGAGAGATGTGATACACTCTCTTCAGTGAGACATTTGAAACAAAAATGAGAGCTTGTCTTTTGCGTTTGCTATTGAGGACCAGCCTCCTTTTTCATATAGCAAACAGTGATGAGTACAGTATTTTCCTCTTGTAATGGCACATTAGTTTTTCTTTGCTTTTTCAAGGCTCTCCTGAGTCCATTGCATTAAAGACATCGTCGTAAGTTGAAAACAGTGTGAGAAATGTGACCTCAAGCAGATAAAGACAAACATTTTTTCCTGGCTTTACTTCATTTACTTTTGTTATAAAATTATCAAACTGTATTGGTAAATAGGTTTTGCTGCTGAGTTCAGCTTTTCTCTAACAAGATTATGTGTTATTCATTCTTTCAGAATTCTTAAAGTACAGTACCTGAACATAAACAATGATGAGTAATAGCAACCCTGTGCTAACAGATCAGAAGCTCTATTTTATTAAGTTAAAAAAATGCAGCCCTGTCGCAAGAAGAAAATGTTACATTTACATTTGTACATTTCATACATATATCAACATTTCTACTGTAACATAGTAAATGAGCTGACTTTGACATCAGGGGGTGGAGGGGATGGTGAATGATGTGCCACTTGACGAGATGTCTGTGAAGCTGCAGACCACCGTTTAAGTTGCTGTAGCCCCTTTAACAATGCCAGATTTTTGGCGAATGTTGGGCTGTTTTGCAGGCAAGCTGCAAGCGTTTAGACACACAGAGCCGGATTGGTGAGTTGAACTGAGGTGCCCAATTTTCCGCCACGTATGAGTAACCATATTGGCACAACCTTTTTGGTTTAAAAAGAATGAGGCACCCTTCCATCACGGTAGGGGCTGTTGATGACTTGTGGGAGGAGCTGTTGATGACGCCACATGTGCGACCCACTGGCTGTGGACTAACAGGAAACAGCTAATAGCAGGAATGAGCAGCTGGTACCAAGAGGGAAACGCAAACCTGAAAGACACTGTAAAGATGACCAAGCAAGACAAGGAACTGCCTGCCCTCCTTACCCTCACAAACAAAGAGGCCATTAACCGTCAGATGATGGGAACGTTGAAGGACGGGCCAACTTATGAGAGAATCGCCGAAGGACTGACCAGCCGCAGCTTCCCTTGGAGTATGTCACTGTTTACGTCATATGCTGAGCTACACAATTTGTTAAAAAAGGCACATTCTGTATGAACAAAAGTAGGCACTGCACTTCCCTATTTTGTTTTTATACTGCCAATGCTGAACGAAGACTGATTGGGCTTTCCTGCAAATTTGCACAATTCCTATTTAAAAAGGGTTTATGTTTCCAGCTGGAATAGTGACACAAAATGGGGTCGCTTTTTGCTGAGCATTACGGTTCACTGGGGTTGTGTCAACAAAACCACATATTTAAGCGAAAACATAATCTTTTCCTAGCCACAAGACAGCGTTTTTTGCGCCTGTTGAAACATAAAGTTTTCAAAATATCAGCTACATAATAAAATACAAATAGTACAAATGGTAATACTAGGTCAAGATTTATTGCTGGCAATCAAGTTGGAAAATAAGAACCAATGAAGCCATGATGCTAATGGCCTAGTTTCAATTGAGTGTCTGCCAAATCGTCGATATGGAGCAACTAAAACAGAAGAAGACAGGAAGGTTTTTGGTGTCCATTCTTATTTCCCTATAAAAAAATGACCAGACTGTATGGCTGATTACCAACCTTAAAGAATAATCTTTACATTAAATCTGTCTTTGTATCACATTGACATCTTTACTCCATACCTCCATCTCTGTCTCTCCGATGTCTGGAGCAAATACAATAAAACATGTTATAAAAAATGAGCAACATCTGCACAAGTATACCTAACAGAGACACATCAGCACCATCACAGGTGTCTGCAATGGCCCTCGGCCCACACCAGACATGGAGCTATAAAATGAGGTGAGACGTATGCAACTTCACAGGTAAGCTGTCTGTGTTAACACTGCAGCCAAAAGCACTGCTGGACTATTTCACACCACAGTGGTGCAGGCACACTCGTAGGGTGACAAGTGAGCAATCTTGTGACACATGAACACACACTGCACACTTTTGTCATTCATAGCCTCGGCTCTTTTCTTAATCAGATGGAAATTACACCTAGTTATATGATTTCTCACTTCCCTTTTTCACTTGTGAGCTTAATTACGTTTTTTTCTTAGTCTGCTTCCTCTGTTTATTCCAAACAAACATTGTTTCCAGTGAAAATGTGTGATTACTTCAACAGTATAAACTGTAAATGAACACTTCTCTCTCTTAATCTCCCTCCTTGACTCTTCTTCTTCTATTATTTCCTCTCTCTTTCTCCATATCTCCCCCACTTTACTTTCTTTCCTCTCTCTCACTCATTCTCCCTTCTTCCTCTCTTCCCTCTCTGTGCAGTTTAAGTCTAAATCAGGGGATTTGGGGGTCTTAAGAGCTGAGGTGTAAAACACCGGCTGCTTCTCTGTAAGCTCCTAAGAGGAGAAAATAATCCAACACAAAGTCTTTTTCTCAACAGCAGCTCTCCTCCCCCCTAATCACCCTATTAGCTTCCTCTCCTCTCCTCAAAAAAATGTCTAATAGGAGACCAAACTGTTTTTCTATAAGCTGATGATTTGGTGCCTGGAGTCTAATAATTTATCACATACACCAAATAACGCTGTCCCGTTAGTCATCAGTCACGGTTGTTTGCCTGAGTTTGTGAGTGTCTGTTTATTCCTATATTAATGTCCATTTAAATCATCAGCGCTGCAGCCGGCTGCACGATGACGAGGCATTTGTTCTGATTGCAGGATGCCTTTTGTTCAATCAACCAATCACGCCTCATGTTTATTGATACTGAGCATTTCCATAAATCTGAGGATTTGTGCTGAGGTTCATCTCTCACTGCCAAACTCCTGTAACATCAAGGAACAATATACAAAACTGGTAAAAAAAAAAAAAAAAGAAAAAGAAAATTGGCAGAGAAAGACTGAGGGAGCCATTTAATCGTCTATCTTCCATGTAATCTCTCTGATGCATTCTCTGCTCAGTCTCCCCGAGAACTAAATCATAAACAGAAAAAAAAAGAAACAGAAAATGTTGTTTCCTCTCACTTTCTTCCCCGGTCATATCTCTCCTCCCTCTCGCTGTTTCTGCAATGCTCTCTCGCCCATCTCTCTCATCTTCCTCCTCTCACTTCCATCCTTCTCCCTCTCTCTCTTTTTTATATTCATAGGATTTTAAAATGTCTGTAATGGCCCTGGTAGATCAAAACACTCCTTCTCCCACTGTGTGTGTGTGTGTGTGTGTGTGTGTGTGTGTGTGAGAGAGAGAGCGCCTGCTCTTGTGTGTGTTTACATCCGTGTGTGTGTGTGTGTGTGTGTGTGTGTGTGTGTGTGTGCGATTTGCATATCGTGGCTATGCTCTGATTGGCAAACTGGCAACGCGGAGCCCAGCGGGGCATTTTTTATTAAAAGGCCCCTACCACACACCCACACACAAGTACACACACACACACACACACACACACAAAGTTACGAACAGCCACTGGCCTGTATCAGAACCTAATGAATAATACTAAAGAGCTAGCGGTAGGGGTTTGTCGTGTATTGTTTTGTAACGCCAAGAGTAATAAAGACTTTTATTACCATATTTTTATGGGCACCAGACATAAGCTGTTATGGAATAGTCTGAAATCTTATTAGCCGTTCAGACTGAGTTTTTTTATTGTCTAAGATGAAGTTGCCTTGTTATTCATTATATTTTACTAGTCAAGATGTATAACTATTAACTGGGATGTTTTAGTACCTTAACATCCTGGAGAATTAATATCACTGCATTAAACTGTGCGGCATGTCGTTATCAATCACATATCAGCAATGTGTTCAGAACAACATAAAATCAGTTTCAATTTGGAAATACTCTGGAATGATCCTAAAAAATGTCCTTGCTCCTTTATTAAATTACATTAAGTATTTTAGTCATATATTACCAAACACTAAGTTCTTTAATGTAGTAAGTGAAGTAGCCTGCAGCCTTGTGAGAGCATGATACATGGACTTTCCACTGGAGCAATATAAAATATTTTAGAAGAGAGTGGGCAATCCACTTTATCTGGCAGTATATAAAATGTTAAAATGTGCTTGATGATAAAATGCTTACATGTTTTAGTCAGCAATAATAATTCAATGGTATACTTTACAGAATAATACAGTGGAAACCTCTAATAGTCATGACATATGTCCAGGTCAAATTGATCACTAAAAGTGGGTGATTATACATTTGTATGTTCAGTACAGTGCAGCTGTTTCATTACTGAGATCACTACAATGGAATAAAGCTCATGAGTATAAAAACAGAACAAACACTGTGGATCCACAAAATCAGGCTCCTATTCATTGTCTATGGAGCAGCTCCAGACTTTGTACCCTAAAACACAAGTTGGAGGCCTGCTTCTCTAGTTTCTGGCTATGAGAGAGAGCAGCTAATGTTCACAAGCACTGACTTAACTTTCCTAGGCCATGGGAATAACATTAGAATTCTTAATTTAGGTGGTGTCTCCCTTAAGTGACTACAAGCAAAAGAGTTTGCTTGTAGTGATGGACCCAGAGAGAAATAACACCCAGCCCTCTGCGGAGTCTTTCAGTTCACTGTTTTGATTTTACAGCCTGTACCTTACTGTTTTGTTTCACTCTCAGCGCTCTCATCAACCTTGTTTCTCCTGGCAGCAGCAGGCAACTGTTTCCCAGCAAACACAGACATTGAATGACTGTTCTTTGAACCTCTAATAAAGACGTCCTGTTATGGTTGCAAAATGCAGTGGAAAATGCTTGTAGTGGTCACATCTGTCCTGGTCAAATTAATCACTCTAAGCAGATGACTGTCACAAATAAGTTTTTTTTTAATTTATTTTTCATCCAGATTATCATCTAATTGGCATTTTTACAAAAATATAGAAAAATAATGAAACAGAAGGTTTTGCTATTTATTATTTCCTATTTACTATGTCAGCCTCAGCAGTCTCGCTGTGCAGTTTCTTTAACACAATGATCTCTCTCTCTTTAAATGTCTCAAACCAGCCGACGGAAACTTTGAAACAGTCCTTTCCCAGGCTTGCTGCCAATTCTTCTGCTTTTTCCCTTACTAAGGGCCCACTCAAGGGGGCATTACATGACTGGGCAGTCAGCTCTCAGTAAGAAAGTGGCCATATAGGTCAACAGAGGATGAAGCTTATTATAACCCTTACTTACATTAATTATAACTTGGCACCATCTAATGGCAATAATTATTAAGAGAGCAGAGAAGGAAGTGACGTGAGGGTACAAAAAGTGGAATTTGACCTATCCTGTTGTTTAAGAATGAGAGAGCATTGGACCAGGCATTATCAGTCAGTTAAGAATAAGTTATTGGTCGACTAAGAATTTTCAACTAAGAATTTTCTTAGTCGAACAATAATTGTCATTTAGGGCCTTAAGTTGACTAGTCACCCACATGTTTACAATATCAATTTAATTATTAAATACTATGTTTTGGGTGGGGCAACACAATGGTTTAACTTGAAGGTCTAATAAAGAGTAGTATAAGCAACATTGTTAACACTGTGCTATATTACAGAGAAATACAAAACCGTACTAATGAACCTTCATTAATATAGGCCTAAATTTTATCTACAAGTATACGTCATACACTGACTGAGCCGCCTGTTAATGACGCTGTCGGCAAAGCAGTGATGATTGTGCTAAGTGGCGGCAGTAGCTCAGTCCATGGGGACTTGAGTTAGGAACCGGAGGGTTGCCTGTTCGAGTCCCCGTCCGGACCAAATATGGAGCGTGGACTGGTGGCTGGAGAGGTGCTGGATCACCTCCTGGGCACTGCCGAGGTGCCCTTAAGCAAGGCACTGAATCCCACGGGGCACCTGACCAAGGCAGCCCCCTCTCTCTGACATCTCTACATTTTGTGCATGTATAGGTCCTGTTTGTGCATGTGTGTGTCTTTCGGACCTGTGTGTTAATGACAAAAAGAGTGAAAAAATTGAATTTCCCCTCAGGGGGATTAATAAAGTACATTACATTAAATTAATGGGCATGTAACTACTTACATGTTCCAGATGATACGTCATGTTTGTAGTCAACAAATGAGTTTACAAACCACCTTGGGTTCATCCTTCTCAAAACGATCCCACACTTTAGATTTCTTGTTGGACATGTAATCAACTAACCTGTATAACCAGCCCTGGAAATTAACCTGAATGCTGAACATGGCCACTTCCTGTGTCTGTCCATTCAAATTAAATTCAAATACATGGTCCAGTCATCTAGGTTTTGATTTATTTTGACAAGACACAGCTCCTGATAGAGTTTCATGTTTTGCTTTGTGTTTTTTTTTTTTTTCAGCGACTAAGCATCCAATGTAATCTTGCCAACTAATAACCTTTCTGGTCGACTAATATTTAGTCAGCTATTATGGGGCAGCCCCAGTGCACTTGTTTTGTCTCCATCACTGGCAGCCATGCTTGTTTCTCCATGTTTGAGTAGACCACACAAGGTTGCCTGAGGAACACCAAATTTCACTGCTGCATTTCGTTGGCTCGTTTTTGTCAGTTTGACATTAACTTCAAGGATACTATGATCTTTATTGAGAGAAAATTACTTTCTTTTCCACTGTAGGATTTCAATGTGCAAGCAACCTCAGATACCTATCTAGAAGCACACAGGTAACTGAGAGGCCAACTATCATGGGTAAAGTAGTTACCATAGCTTCATTGTTTTTCAAAATGCTGTCATGTATGAAAAGACCCAAAATGAAAACTGTAAGTGGCGTACTTGATTACTGAAGGTAAATTTTCTAAACTGTATTTTTATAGAAATAATTGACTATTTTACACTGGGCTTTCACAGTTTTACACATTGATACTTAAAAGGATCTGAATATTGCTTTCACCACCGCTTATAAGTCTTTTATTAAAATGTCACGGGCAACTTCAGTTTTACACTATGAATTAAATTCTTGACTGTGTGAACCAATGACATTGGGTACATGCTCCTGCAGACCCACTAAGCCCCCAAATCACTCCAGCAGAGGATGTGGAAGCTGCAGTAAAAGTGCAGGGATTGACTGCTGTGACCCCTGGTCAATGATCAGTAGGAGCCGCTGCGTGTTGAGCGCTCAGCCCTGCCCCAGCTTGAACCGTGAACCTCAGATCCACCGCCGTCGTGTGGCTAGAAAATTTTTAATAACAGCAGTTTTATCTGACCGGCCTCTGAAAAAATGTCTAATTCAGGAGGTGTGAGGGGGGTTTTACTAAGGAGCAAGATGACAGCACTCTGAGGGGCAATAATGCACACTATCAGCCTCTTCTGGTGACAGCAAAGATCAGTGCTGATCACTGCAGCTAATCCAGTCAACAGAGCTGTAATGTTAATCCTCAGGGTAAACAGTTCATCTCAAATCATATTCTGTCTGTTATAAACAGCTTCACTAAATAACTAACTGCTCTGTGGCAGCCGCAATCATAACACCATCATACTGTGTGTGTGTGTGTGTGTGTGTGTGTGTGTGTGTGTGTGTGTGTGTGTGTGTGTTCTCTCTTAGGAAAAAGCAATCTGTGAAACGTAAAGGGAAATGTAGCAATGTACTTTTGACTTTGTCAGCAATGTTTTAGTTGATGCTGACATGCTATTCACTTTCTGCTTGTACATGGTGGTGTAACATGACATAACATCACCACTTTGTTATCTAACACCACACCACTCACATGAACTCATTATCACAGAGCACAACCTCGTCCGAATGATAACAAACCTGAAGATGATCTAAGCTTTTACAACACTGAACTTTAAAATCCACAGGGACTAGCCCGGCCTGCTGCTCTCTCTCCTCTGTGATCTCTCTTATCACAGGCAGCTACTTCTGCGATGACACCCCTGCAGCACCTCGCTGATGGGAGACCTCCCCTATGCTATTTGGCTAAAGTATATCTCTCCTCAAGCACCCTCTTCTCTGTCTTACTGCAGCCACTCAAGAGTAGTTTGATTCATTGGACTGTGTTCTTTGTTTCTAGAAGACGATTTTATGATCATTTTATTATCGGCATAAAAGCTAAATCATATCATCTCCCTCTCTCTGCAGAGGCAATTAGTCCGCTCTATGAAAATCAAATAAATTAAAGCGTTAAAAAGCTTTTATTGAGTCACAGAGGAGCTCTGAATTTAGACGACTGATACAGTATCGACACTCAAAGTTTCCACAATATACTTTATGGCTATATAAATGTATATGCACTGATATAGTGAAAGATGGCGTCGTGCGTGTATATTCGTGTATGTCTCGGTCGTGAGTTGACAGGCAGCCTGAGGGAAAGAGAGGCCTGATGGGTATTATGCAAATGAAGCCAGCTGTTTGCTGCATTGGCAGACTCCTCATAACTCTCTTCTAGTTCTGCTGGAAGTGAGAAAATATTTTATCCTCGTTTCCTTCGTCGCCGTGTTCTCTCGCCTCTCCTTTATTTCCTCAGAGAAGGTATTTCTACATACCATGATATTATACACACCCTTCTCTCCACATTTTACCATTATTCCCCTGCGCCCGCCTGACTATCCATCTGCACTGTTACAGTAATGAATGTACAAACAGGGAAAGCTTCCTTAAGCATTTGTTGACTTCTACAGTATAAAGTAAATTATTCTGAGGCTCTGAATCCACAGCTCACTAAAAAACAAACAAACAGCTTTCCATGAATAGGTCTCATGTTAATTCAGATATTTTACTACTGCAGACACTGCAACTTAATTTCAGTCAGCTGAAACCTCTCTTCCCTTTTTTCTCCCTCTGTCTCTGATGATTTCTCATCTCACTGGACAAAGATCACCACTCTGCTGTGGGTGCAGACATTGTCGCTGATGTGTGTTACATAGTGAACATCTCAACAGATTTATTTTTAATGCTGTTTATCACATTTTTTTATATAATTTTCTTTACATGGTTGTGCCTATAACTGTGTGTGAAAAACATCTTATCCGTATTAATGAATTTTTTGGAGACACAGACAGTGACATTAATATCAAGTTGCCTATCTGTCAGACACAGAGCACATTAGCATTCATTTAGACTTGTGTTTCTGTTCACCAGATGAACGTAAGTCCAATATTCACTTGACTTTAAGCTCTGTTTTGGTCTCTAACTCCTTTGGGAAACATCTGGCTCTGACGAAACAGAATCAGCTATACTGGCCAAGTATGTGTGCATATACAAGGAATTTAATTCTGCTCTTTTGTTGCTTTCAATTCACATACACAAAAAAGGTGTACAGCTAAAAACGGGCAACAAAGCTGAACACCAACACTTGATTACTATAAACATTTGATTAGTGTTGTCAAAAATTTTGACTCATCAATAAGCATCAATTCAGCTTCAATACTGATTTTTGCAGTATTAATACATGACTATTACACACAGATATTAAGGTGTGCGTATATTTATTTATCTGTATGTATGTATGTATGTATGTATAACAGCTGCTGCTGCCTGCTGTTTGCTGCTGTGTGGGATATATCTAACACTTTTTACAAGAAAAAAAAAAAAGATGCATGATGTTGCTTCAAACAAGGTTGATGAGAGTTCTGAGACTGAACCACAATATAAAGTTGCAGCTGTGGAACCTTAACAATGGGCTGAGACACTTAAAGGCTCCATAGATGGTTGGGTGACATTTTTCTGTGGGTTCATCTCTACAAGCAATTACTTTAACATGACACATAGTAATTTAGTGCATCATTAATACAACAATTTTGATTAGTGCAAGCAGCTTTATGTGCTGTTTGAATAAGTAAGAAGGTTGTAAATCTCTACATCTGCAAACTCACCACTGTAGCTACACGTTACTATTCCTAACCATGGCAGAAGGATCTTAATGCAACGACTTCACAAGCATTTGTAAATAAATCAGTGCAGCTCATGCTGATTTGCACTGGCTTATCCAACTCAAAGATGTTTGACGTAGCAAATGAATATGCAAATTAGCCTATGACATCATCTGCCACCTTCAAGCACATTTACTGGCACATTCCCTCAAGCATCAGTGACACAGTGTGTGTATACATATCTATATATATACCCTTTAACAACAAATACATGATTAAAAGATCATAAAAACAATTTTAAACTTGGTTTGTATCACAACCTAAGGTTTCAAACTGCCTTGTAAAAATGGGCTCATCTTTTCTTTCCAGCTCTTGCTACATTGTATAACCTGTTCAGTATATATTGCTGGGTGCTTTCTGAAAGCCGTTTCTGCTGAAACATAAAGAACTCTGACAGACCAGAGGGCACAAAGCTAGATGTAGTAGAGAGTAAGTCCATCTAAATTCAGTTTAACCAGCTTTCTAAGCTGACATCTGCTTTTATAAATGTAAATTCCCACGTTCACTTTTACCAAGCCGCTGTGTTATATAAAGGCAGGATCTTTTCATGCAAAAAGGCATAAATGAATGCTTTCTCTGAGAGCAGAATTGATTTGGTTGGTGTTAGCCTCATGGTGATTACTGACTGGAGGTCTTAGTCTACCCTGCTTCTTATTTACCGCTACATTAGTGGTGAGGCGCCGCGTGCACCTCTACACACGACTGACGGAAACACCACAGCAGGCCTTCAAATCAGTGTGAAATTACATCAGCTGTATACTTTGAACTACATGTAAATGAAACTTGTCACAGTGCTGTTGAAAATGTCACCTGTCACCTCCGTGTTTACCTTCTCGCAGCCTTGCTCACAGGGCCTCACAAATATACTTGTATATCCACTTGACTTGAGTTGTTTACCTGAGTGAGAATACAGTGGAGACAATTGAATGTCACTAAAAGCACAGTGACAGCTTGACTTTATGTGAAGCAAGTGGGTTTTTTTTTGTTTTTCTTCTAAAGCATAAATGTTTATGGGGTCTTCTGCTTTTTTTCCTAGAGGATAAAAGATAAGCATTTTGTTTCCCTATTAGTACATTTTTATATAGGCCTATTGAACTTTCATAAATCACAATAGTCTTTTAAAAGGTGTTTTTTTTCATATTTTGTGAATAACTAGAAACATAACTATAGACTTTTTTGTTGATAGTTTTGTTAAGGACTTAAATGTTGTATTAGCAATTTCACAAATTATAGGAATGCTTCATCATCCAAATGACCACTTATTAATCGATGATTCACCCTGTGTTACACTGAATGCGTGAAGAAAACTGTTATTCTCATATGCCTCCACAGTGAACAGAGAATCCAAAAAAGTTCTTGATGAACTGAAGTCAATCAGACGTGCTTCTCGTTCATGTCTAACACTGTTTATGTGGAAGTGATTAAACTAGTAAGGTTTTAGTGAAAATGCATATGTTTGGGAGGTATCGAGCATACAACTGGATGCATGAGACTTGGGTTATACTGGACGGGTCGAGTTAGAGTTTATAAACAGATACTGTTGTTAAACGCAGACCCCTATGATTTCAATTAATCAAGAATGCTGCTGTTTTTTATTCTTCATCATGAAGGAAAAAGTTTTCTTCACAAATTCAACGTTACACTTATAGAGTATGTGATTCTATATTTAGATTTTAGCAGTGGTGGTAGTTTAATATATTCTGGTGTTTTCTTTTATATTGTATATTCTACAGATGTTATATCAGCTGTGGCTCAGGAGATAGAGCAGGTTGTCCGCTGATTGTAAGATTGGTTCGATCGATTGACTCCTCCAACGTGACTACGTGTGATAGTTTAACTGAGTAGAAGGTGGCACCTTGTATTGCAGCCTCTGCCACCAGTGTATCAATGTGTGTGTGAAAGGGACATGTACGTAGTGCTTTTATTTTAATTTTATATGGACAGAATATGCTCAGGTTGTTTGTTGTGTTCTGATTTGAGTGATTGTAGTTTATTTCATTTGTTGTGTTTATTTTTTACTGATATACATTTTGCTCTTCTAGTGTAGATATATATAATAACTGTGTATTTACCTTTTTATTGCAATGCCTGGATAACCAGCTGCTGTAACACAAGAATGTTATGTCATGTAATGTATGTATGTATGTAATGTCATTTGTGGGGCTCTTATTAGTAGAATATGATCGAAACTGTTGTTTAGCATGTGCACTAACTTGACTGAAAATGCTTAGTTCACACCAACATTGGTTGCTTGTATATATAAGGAAACTACGGTAATAATAGCATCAACACCATAATATCTCATACTGGATCAGTCCAAAGTAAAATCATGCAATGCTTCACTTAGAGCTGCTGACAACAACTATGTGTGTGTCTGTGTGTGTATGTGTGTGTCCACAGGTAGATTTAAGCCTACTGTAACTGTTGGGAAAAGATCAATAGTGTTATCTCTTTCTCTCTCTCTCTCTCTCTCTCTCTCTCTCACACACACACACACACACACACACACACACACACACTTGGGAATAAACTGCTCTAATCAATAATTCTATAGTGCTAACAGAAAGCTTCCGCAGCAGTTTAAAGGCTTATTGTGCACATGGACACACACACCCTCAACGCACACTCACAAAATCACTGAACACCCAACAACATAACTGTGAGCCAAACACTGAGTATTTCAAACACATTCATTGCACCTGAACTAATTTGAAAACCGTTAAATGGAAAATCAATCTTGCTGATTCGCTCCACAGGAATTTCTTTTATTGCTTCTGCATTCATCTGATGCATTATAGGACTACCACTGTTACTCCTGTTACTATGTTGCCAAACTTTCAGTTGACACATCCACTAATCAAAAGGGTAAAATGTGGACATTTTGCCCTCATTTGCTGGCACAAAATTAGCAGCAGGATTCTCAAAGTCTTCTATTTGGTCTCTGGTTGTCTGGTTCAATCCCCTGATTTGCCGCTACTTGCTGTTTAAGCTGCAGAACACATCCAATAACTCATCTAACCAGAACAAATACAGCGATGATAAGGTGCTGTAATCAGTCAGTCATTGTCTTCCTCTATCCCTCCTTACTCTCTCTGCCCCCTCCATTTCTTATCATCAGTCTCCCCTTTTTTTCTTCTCATCTCCCTCTCTTCCTCCCCCTCACTCCTGTATTGAGTTTACATTTTCCTTCCAATAAATTCTCCCTGGAATAAATATGAGAGGAGTGAAAACTAAACGGTAAGCAGGCGATAACGGAGCATCCATGGATGTGTGGGTGAAAACAAAGTGAAAGAAACCACTCACGGCCATGAATGTACTTACTCTCTTTCTCACCCTCCATAAGAAAGTGTTGAAAGTAAAGTATATTTTAATTCCCTCCCTGTCTCCCTTGCTTTCTCCTTCTCGGTGCCATATGCTCAAAGCTCCATCTCGGGCTCATTTGGAGTGCTACACACACACACACCAGCTCTATCAAAGCACAGGAACAGCTGGCTTGCTCGATATGGATGACTACTCGCCTGTCAACCAGTTTCGCACAGCACACACACACACACACACACACACACACACACACCATCAAGCCTGGTGTTTCTTGCTGTTTTGAAAAGGAAAGTGACAGAGAGAGAGAGAGAGAGAGAGAGAGAGAGAGAGAGAGAGAGAGAGAGAGAGAGAGAGAGAGAGAGAGAGAGAGAGAGAGAGACAGTAGGTCGGTGAGTTAAGTGAGTGAGTCAGAGTGAGAGACTTGTGGAGGAGTTTGGTATTGTCAAATTCATTTGACATTTCAATTAGCCCAACGAGTGAATATTCACCATGATATCATTTAACGAAATAATACAGAGGACTGGATTTGAAAAAGAAAGTTGCTGTTGCTTTGTCAAAAAAAAAAATGCACTAAAAAAAGAGAAGCACAGACAGCTTGTGTCGCTGTTAAACAACTCCACTAAACACTGAATACATTTTAGATTCTATTTTTGCCAGCGAGGTGTGATTTATACCTTTATATTTATACCCTTAATGTTAGGTGCCTTGAGGAAGAGGGAAGTTATTTTAGTAATCATGTCTCCAGCATAAGTAACACCATATAAAGTCATTTTAAGGGACAGTTTGGATCTTTGAAAGTGTATGAGGTACTTATCCATATTCAGTGTAATACACACAGAGTCTGCACGCTCTACTGCTGTGGATGGAGTAAGCAACAAAATGTACATGACCAGGAAAAAAGGTGCATCCAAAAAAATCAATGCTAAGGTTCAGTGTAACTTTAAGCATTGAACAATAAAACTATATGTTTGCTGTCGTACTTAAACATTGCAAAATAAAGCATTTAAGATGCTTTGAGATTTACATTCATTGAAGTGGTAAATCTCTTTTTCTGAAATTGAGGTATTCCCTGTTGCAACACCATTTTACAGTAAAATATAACTCAGAGAGGGATCATTCCAAATTTTTACATATTTCACACTATTTGGGTTTCTTTATTTTTCCTGATGTGTCAAACAACTACAAATGAAGTCATAAGAAAAGTGCTGCTGCATTGCAACAGGGTTGAAACTCTTAAGAGTGTTATATTTCAGACTGCACCTCTAATTAAAGATGTCACAGAAGATGCCTCAATTATCTGTCATCATCAAAACCCATGTTGTTACATCAGGGATCGGATGTGGCCAAAAGAGCAACACACTGACAGTCACTTTGTGACGAATGAATCTTTAAATAATAACTCTGAATAATATCAAAAGCTCAGACTATATCAAATCAAAGAATATTAGGATTACATATAAGCATCTCCTTCAACCTTCATGTACATTTCTTGAACAGATATGCCAAATGCAAAATTAATTTTAATGCAAATTGACAATAAATGTGTATCATACTGCATCATACCATATTGTTATTTAGAGAGTTACTAATATGTTTATTCAAGAGTCTGCTAGTCGCTCTTATCAGCATTATTGTTAATTGAGAAGGATTTGTAAAATAGCTGGTCCTCTGTAAACATTTTGCTTGTGTGTCTTATGGAATAATAACTAACACATGGGCTGTTGTGAAAATTTTAAGAGGTATATCGAAAAATACATTTAAGTAATCAATAATTACTTTGTAAAAAAATTAAATAATAAAGTAAATAATAGGTGATCTGTTACTGTTGGGATAATTTCAACTGTTCAGTAAACCATTCATTAGTAAACAATATGATATCGTTTAAGTCACAGTGGCTGTTCTCTTACCTCCCCTGTGTGGCTGAGACTCAGTTTTGGCAGTTTATTCTTCGCATTCCCAGAGTTTCCTCCGTAAGCTTGACTGTTGTTGAATCCCTCAGTGGCCACTAGAGGGGGTTTAAGCTGGGGAGAGTCACTAGGCGCCTGGTCCTGGCCATCCATTGGTCGAACATAGGCTGTGGGCTTCTGCTGGACTGCGATTGGCTTCCCTGATAGGCTACCAGGTGGGAAGGTGGGGGTAGTCAGTCCAGATGTGGGAGTGGTTAAACCGGGAGTGGGTGTTGTCAGAACTGATGTGGATGCCAAAGGGGAGGAGGATGTAGAGAGGTGAGAACCTGTCTCATTTTCAAACGGGGAGGATTTAAAATGTCCACCATTTTCTGTGTTAGTGGAAGACTTAAAATGGCCACCATCCATGGTGGAAGATCGAAAATTGCCACCATCTGTAAAGGAAAAGGGAAGAGGGAGAAAACCAAAAAGAAAAGTGAAAAATAACCAAACAACACCTGTGATGGTGGAATATTGGTCTGCTCTGTGCTGTCAAAATCTAATGACGGTTGAACGCCAAAAATCCTCTCTCCCAGATGGATGGAGCCAATCACAATCAAAGCAAATTATGTGTTGCTTGGTGGTTTGGAAATCATCTGAAAGATGTGGTTATCATCAGATGCAGATGTTAATTTTCAGAAATCCCGCCCAAAAGGTGATAGAGTCTGTTTTGCACTGAAATTATTCACTGAAATTATTCATCAGCACTCATGGCTCCAGCAAATATAAAGTTTATCCATGAATATCAAAATAAAAGGATTCTTTTTTGAAAGTCAGGTTTTATCAACAACATTCTGAAATATTTCCCACTACCATTGAAGGAATAGTTAGACATTATGGGAAATTCGCTTGTTCTCTTTCTTGACGAGAATTAGACGAAAAGACAGTTACCACATCTGTGTAAAAGCACTACATACAGTATAAAGCTAGGGCCAGCAATTTATAAGCTCATGCCATGTTCATGTCATAATGTTTAGACCCTGGGTCCTCAACAGGGGTTCCTCAGAGCTACTGCAGGGGAGCCCCCAACTCACTGTTTGGTATTGTTTAAGTTTGAATAAAAGCTTTTTTGTCCCCTAATTAAATTACTTCTAAAAGACAAACACATTAAAATCAATCCAACAAATTATTAGCTAAGATAAATTGGCCTATTCATAAAAAAAAAACATAATTTATACAACATTAATATTTGGCTAACTGCTATTAACTCTTACACAATTATGTGTGCTAGCTAACGCTAAAGCATTGTGCAGCACTTATCCCTAATGGTGAGGTAAATTAGTTAGCTAACATTTACAAAAAAATTACATACTATTGAAACATACTAGCCAATTAGCTGTATTATTATTTCTGGTTTACAGACTTTGTTGTGGGCCACAATGGATCATTTTGTAACTGTACGAGCAAGAGACTTTGACATACTGTCCACCTCAGAAATCACCAGCAAAAATGCAGAGTGTGAGGCTAACCTGCTTAGCCATGCTACAACTGCACCTGACTTGGCAGCTGCAGGTAAGTACAAACAAGACAAGACAAGCAAAAATTAAGAGTATTATCTGAAGTACAAATCAGTTTTATACAATATGTGTAGTAGTGTTAGCCTGCTCCGTCTTTCTTTATTTCCTTGGCCAAAAAAACCTCTGGTTTCAACTGTAATTATGGGAAACCAAATTGCAGCCTACAAGTTGCAGTTCAGAAATTGATATATCTAGAATTTGTGAAAGTGACAGCAGGTCCCAAATCTTAATCATAGATGTGTCAACAAACTGTTGGCTGCAATGCCAGAATCACTCAGCCTAGAAATCAGACGAATCTGCGAGCTCATATTTTACTTGCTCTAGCAAATGCGTCTGAATGCCTCCAAACAGATTTTCATGGGAAAATCAGGATCACAGTTGTTTATGGGTGCATTTGAGACAATGACTGAAAACTTGTGGAATCTTCATGCTTTACACAAAATATGTGACATCCTTTTTGGCTAGCACACTCACTGTGGGGGCACTATCGCGAGCATAAACCTAGCTTATTAAGAGGAGAGCTGTTAAAGCACTTTAGAAAATGATCCAGATGGCTGCAGCTAATACGTAACTTTCTGTTTAACTACTGTTTGCAAATTCTGATGGCAAAAATAACAACACTCATTTACAGACATATCAGTGCTATGCCATCACAGCTCATCTCTGCACACTGTAGTCTGTTTCCATTTGTCCATCAGCGCTACATCACATTTGTTGCGCTGATTGAATGTAGGTCTATACTTTTGCATCCAGAGGCATTTTGGTCTACAATCGATAGCAACGCTCCTTGGAAGGGATTTCGTCTGCCGATGTCAGGCTAAAAATCATTGGAAGTTAAATCTGAATAAAATTCAATAATAAGTTACACTAATAAAATTAATGACGCTGACTCAGAAGCTACTCAAAAGGTCGTTTCACAAACGACTCAAAATATGTAACATCACAAAATTAGCTATTTTAGGATATTTAAATAATGTGGATACAAGACTGGAATGCCTGAACACTCTTTAGTCTGAATAAAGTGTGGTTTTCCAACATTGCACTAATGCAGTATTACCTTAGCATAAAGACTGGAAACAGGCGAACAGCTAGCCTGGCTACATCCAAAAAATTCCACCTATCAGTACCACCTTGAGATTTAACTTGATAAGTACTAAAAGTTAGAGGTGCTGGTGGGCAGATTTTTTAAAAACACTGGACAGAGCCAAGCTAGCTGTTTCTCTATGCTTACGTTTTTTTTATGTTATGCTAAGCTAAGCTATCTGGTTGCTGGCTTTCGCTTAAATACTTAGCAAACAGACATGAGAGTAGTATCAATCTTCTCATCTAACTCTCAGATTAAAGGCAAATATGTGTACTTCAACCTATTCCTTGGATGCCTTTTTGCATATGTCTTACCTGGGAGAGGAAGGGTTTTGGAGAGGTGGGAAGAGTGTCTTCTCCCAGAAGAAGAGGAAGAGGAGGATGAGGAAGAGGAGGAAGGGCTTGAATCCCCCTTTAGACCAAGTTCATCTTTAAGGGAGCTAAACAGGTCTTCATGCCTTTGCATTTGCTGTTCCTCTAATAAAGTCATTTTTCCTCTTCCACTCGTAGCTGCTGGGACCTGCCCCTGCCCATTCTGTCCCGACCCCAGAACGAGGCCTGCTCCCTGGGTACTCTGTGAGTGGCCTGCCCTCGACCAGTCCATGGAGCTTCGAGACTTTTTCAAATTCTGATGTGGGATTGTTGTGGCACATGATGATGATGTGGTCGAAGCAGGAGGTTGCATTGAAGTTGACGATGAGGAAGATGCATTTCCCATTCTCTTGTCCCCACCTCCCTCTGCTCCTCCTCCTGCACCTGTTCCTCCTCTCAGGGCCTCATTGAAAAGCTGGGACTCCATAGCGGGTCTCTCTGTTGTTGAAGTGGTTGGGGTCTGCAGGTTGTTGCTGCCTTTGGGGATTCCCACCAAGTGGCTCTGGTTAGAATGGCTGGTTAACAGGTCTTTCATTTCTTCATAGGAGCCCAGTGTGTTCTGGACGCGGCTTGCCAACGCATCACCTTTATTAGTCTGAAAGGAGAAAAGGCAGAAGAAAAAGACAAGAGGGAGAGAGAGAGAAGAGTATTATTAATTAGATCTTCCATTTTTCCATTTCTTTCAGCTTGATGAAAAGCCCTCTTTATTCATTCGGAGAGCAACAGCGAGAGACGGATAGGGTGACCACTGACCAGACATCAGGACGAGATGATTAATTAAACACATGCCACCCTTAAGAGGGTCCAGTCCAGGCTGAAGCAGTAAAATTAATGGGGCAGGAATCATTATGAGCCTGACCCCAGATTCTCAAGCAATCACGGCTTGGAGGACGGTGCGTGCCGTACTGATATATGACGGTATAGCACCTTCAGCTGCTACGTGCTAATGCGGAGATGTTCCTCAGAATAGCTCAAGAGTACCCTTTGTGTCAGTCATTGACAGCTTCTTTAATGATGAAACTACACGGTTTGATCATTTGGCGTTTCTGAAAGGACAAGGGCAATCAGCGGGGGTTTTCAGCAGATCCATATTTGGAGTCAGAAAGCCATGGAAGAGGGGGGAAAAGTGAACACCAGCAGATTTCTAGCCCGTCCTCTGACATTTCTTTTCTACCTGAGTGACAATTGTGAAGCAAAAATTAATCATGAGCCAAGTCTGAATTATGCAAGATCTACAGCCTGTAATTTAATCATGACATTTCATTAGACAAATGACGAACACAGGAAACACTGAACAAGATCAATGTGAAACGTGGCATTGTGATTTTATTGTACATAACTTCTGCGGTTTGATCAATAGATCCAGCCATGAAGGCAAAGATATCTGACAGCCTCCGCTAGTCAACCCTGCAGTAACATGGAGTGACAGCATCAAATAAAGCTACAACAGCTTTAAAGGTTGAAACGTATGAGAAGGAGTGAATGAGACCCTTTATCTAATTTTCAAGACAGGGTGAAATTGCCTGTATTTGGAGAGGTTAATGAATTCATGAATAATGAATGTATGTTCATAGGAAGTAGGAGCTTAACTAATCTTAGGTAATATTTCTGGAAAGAGCATCAAGTTACATGTAATAATAATGAATAATCCCCACACTGATTGTAGCGGAACTTAACACCAATCATGCAAATCTGTCTGAGGCTGTCAGGGTCGATTTGCAACTCACATCTATTTTCACAGTGGTCAGAAGAATAAAACCACACATCTTGTACATCACTTGCAGCTTCAAGGAAATAATGTATCAGATAATGAACATGGTCTGTGTTTTTCTTATGCAAACAGCTCCAGTCAATATCCAAATAATACCGTTATAACAGGCAATGATCCATGGAGAGGTCTTATTGCTGAGGAGGGAAGTCTCAGTGTGTGGGTTTGTATGTGTGTGTTAGACACTTCACTGCCTAAAAAATTAGTGAAGCCCCACCCTTGTATTTGCTCTACTGGAGGGTAATGTAGGCATAATTTGATAATAATTGCTATATTTCGATGCCTTTTTTTTCATTATCAAATTGATTTGATGGTAATCTATCAACCAGGTGAACAGTGGCACCCCAAGGGGGAGCCAGCGCGTGGGGTGGAGGGCCAGAAAATTAGCTTTTAGCGTCTCCAGACAATGCACCAACCAGGTAATAGGAGGTCACAGTGGTGACTGGTGCTGGCTGGATTTCCAAAATAAGAGCCCCCAGATGTTAACAGGAGTTTACCTAGACATGTCTGGACTATGGTGGATTTCAAAAATAAAAGCTACCAGATGGTGACAAGAGTTTACCCAGGAGCCTTGATCAAGGCTGGATTTTCAAAATAAAAGCCCCCAGACAGTAACAGAGGTGCACCAGAGGCCCTGAGCAGAGCTGGATTAAGTTAAGTTAAGATTCCAGCTTTTCTGGCAATGTATGTATTTGATTTTCTAAGGAAAGGACAACAAGCCTATATGAAGAACAATGAATCTCCTAACGTGTTTAGATACATAACACCTTGAAATATTTTATTGCGGAACTCAAATTGTTAACTATACCCATATTAGTCTATGCATATCAGCTAATTTGTAAAATTAACTGTCAAATAAGAAACTAAAACATATTAGTATGTGCTTCCTTAACTCTCTGTTTAGGCATATAACTTTTCAACAAGCCTATACTTAAACAGCATGCGCAAATTGCTGAAATACATTAATGACTTTTGGTTTTGGTTTGCCACCCCAAGATGTTGATGAACCTTACAAAATAAATGTCTGGGAGCACCACTGCAGATGAAACTGAAATAGGTTATTTGGTTAGTAGTACAAGTTGCACAACCACGCTCGCAAAACGGGCCAACATTTGCCGAAAATCTGGCAGTGTAAAAGGGGCTACCGATTAATTGTTTAGTCTGTAAAAGTAAACAAAAATGTTGATTAAGATGCTAAAGGGGGTCAGGGGATCATCAAAGTCATCAGGACCTGAATGACTGAACAAACTTTCACAACAATCCATCTCATAGCTGTAGAGATATTTCAGCCTGGACAAAAGTGGTGGCCTGACTGATATAAGCATTGCTAAAAGTAATTGAAACTATTAATAATCATCAAAAGATGCCAGTCAATATCATGTCCAACTAACTGATTAGTTGGACAGAATAGGCTTGTGCCAATTTGAAAATTTTCCAACTGGTTTGATTTAAAGCCCAATATCTAACTGATATATCGAATTATATACCTAATTTTACCACTGGGGGTTGCATTTGAGTTACTTTTCCCAATGAAAGCCCATTATAGGTGTAATGCGCTTCCAATCCACTAGGTGGCGGTAATCCTGTATTAACCACCAATACACATAAGGTTACACAAGAAGAAGAAGATGCAGAAGGACACCAAGGAACCTTCCTCCAACTCCGCTTTCTCAGTGGAGACACGGCGGTTGAGAGGGCCAAGCGAGAGTATGTTCCTTTTGTAGTTCCAGCCCCCCAAATAGTACCAGGAATTTCTTCAGTGGAAACGGGTTAGTAGGGCAACAAACTGAATGACTGCTGACTCCCTCGCACTTTTCCCCGCCCCCAATGAAATCTGATCTCTCGCAGCAGCAGACAGCTGAGCGGAGGGGAGCTGCAGAGTCCCTCTGAAGCCTCTGAGACAAACTAAACAAAACACTTGTCGGCTCCTCCACTTCATTTATAAACAAACATAAACCTTATTAAGTTGCCATAATGCATGTTACAATGCAAGATAAGTTGAATATAGTCCCTTGACACGCCACCGATGTGAAAAGCTTTTTTTTTCTCCCCTCCAGTTCATCCGGTTGACATGAATTAAACCGGGTGGATTTCTTAAACCGGACCTAACCGGTTAAACCGGAAATCAGCACAAAGGACAGAATGATTTGGCTCTAGAGTGAAGCCTTATCTTGGACTGGACAGAATTCCTCAGGGATCTCATGTGATTTAAGTGATCTAACCCAACCTAGTATCTATGTTACATTCAGTCTTTCTACTCTATCTTGTGCAAGATAATGAAAAGTTGTGTTTCTCTCAAATTTATGGACACTATCTTAAGGATTATCTAGTGGCTGACACATAACTTATATCTCTCAAGGGCTGTTTGTAACAACCACCAAAATCAATAGCCAGATGAGTCTGACTCAATGTGCTTTTAAAACTCCTAGTAATACTTTCCAATATAGCCTCTTAGCTTGGCAGAGGATGAAAAGAGAACTTCAAATTAAAAATGGGATCAGTGTCTTAACCAGATGACCTCTGTGTTTGATGAAATATGGTATGTAATTTGTGTTGGAATTTTCACTTTTTCGATTAAGGACACTGCAGATTTGCAGAGGACTCGAAATACAGAATGAAAGAATATCTCTGCAACAATAAAAAAAAAAAATAATAATCATAGGTGAACCCTGGGTAAAAGTCCTGAGTCTAAGATCACAGTTCCCTGTAGTTCTGTAGGCCACAAAAAACACTAAATTCAAATGTAATATGTGACTGAAAGCGAGATTCATCTCTTCCAACATGTCTTTCTTCGCCTCACCGTATCCTTCAGTTTTACACTCTAATAAAGCAGCAAAACCATGAAAATACCAAAAAAATGAAACAGGGCAAAGAATCAAGCCTTATTTACAAAAGATTCATACAAGAAAGGAGAGAATTGCTTTCAAATAATCTTAACAGATGTAATTTCTGTGTGTACACACACACACACACACACACACGCACACGCACAAACACTACACACCGTGGCGAGCCAAAGTTAGCTGTGAATAAATTAGCTCATCTCTTCTCCATCTCGGGCTCATGAATAAAAGATCTGGTGGCTGAAGAGGAACAGAAAACACATTTACAGAGAGGCAAAATGGAAAACAGTAGAGAAGGAGAGGATGAATACCTATGTGTGTGTATGTGTGTGTGAGAGTGTGTGAATAGATCATCCCAAATAGCTGCTAACAGCATAACGCTCTTTAACAGGATTAGAAGAGGGATTAGCTAATAGCTGACAGAGAGAATGAATACTGGTGAGAGAGTGTGTGAGAGAGAGAGAGAGAGAAAGACAGAGAGACAGAGAGAGAGAACTAGAGTGACGGACACACGATAGATATACAGGTATAGAGAGAGACTGATGGTAGAAAAAAAATGAACAAGAGAGACCGGGAATGATAAAAGTTCTATAAATCCTGTGTGATAATGAAAAAAGGCTGATATAGATCTCTAAAGGAGCAGTTCAGTAAGTTCAGTCAGCACTTAGACACAGAGAAAGTACAGTGGGGTCGAAGAGGCCTTGGTAAATCCACTGAATTGTATCAAGTAAAGCAACACACTCAGAAAAAAAGATGAAATTGTAAGTGTAGCAAATAAATCAGGAGAAGAAAGTAGCAAGGTGTGCCAAAGCCGTTTTTCAAGTTTAGCAGCAGTGAGAGATAAACTGGGGGAGTGTATGGAGGAAAAAGATTAGTTGGAATATGAAACACGTAAACATGTTGTCCCCTGTGAATGATGCAGTCACCCCTTTAGGCCAGTCACTTATAAGATGTATCACTGCATACTTTAGTCTGGTCTTAATCAAATTCTTCAGCCTTTTTTAAAATTGATTTTGGCATTTTTGGAAGTACTGAGCATGCATTTACTGTCAGTGATCTTGGATCAAATTGCATCTTTACTAACTCATAATAAACTCTATGTTAAAAGTGCTACCATCAATATTCTAAGCATAAAATGGCTCCAAGTTGTGTTTAAGTTGTGTTGTTAAGTAACCAAAATCCCAAGGCTTGCCAATGTCATCTTGACGTAGAATGACATTTAGCTCTAAGGTATGGAGAAGAAAATGTCTGCAAAATGTCATGAGGGTAATGTCCATACGACAAGAAATTCTAACATTCTTAGATGTTTAAAATACCATCAACCTGCTTGTCATTCCAACAAAAATTTAAGTCTGGCCACCATAAGAGTAAATATTGGCTTATATTCATCAGGTGGTCAGAAGCACCACTCCAAATAAATGTTAATAGTGCTTCATAGTGCTGCTGGATGTGTACATAGGCCAGTTTGCTAATGTGTTGACCATATCAGTTTTATAAGGTAATATACCAATGTTTCACCAGGTTTAGTGTCTATATGTAGCGATATGGAATGAGGTTTTAGTATAAGATAAGTTTTAGATTATTCTTGAACTACAATACCATTTTTACATACCAAAACATATGTAGCACCAAAAAATGTGAATGACTCTTTTTCGAGGACGTCAGTAACCGTCCACGCTAAAGCCTGCCCTCTTCCCTTTACTCCTCCCCATACTATAAAACCATTCTGTCCGCAGTTAT
>CM048923.1:34454154-34594154 GCA_026686955.1 Epinephelus cyanopodus | reverse complement strand
CGTCTGTTTCCTCTGAGAGGAAGCTTTTGTGGGAGCTGTTTTGGACTTTTCTATCACTAAATGGTCAGAGTGCCCTGGAACAGAGCAGACTATCTTAAAGAGAAAGGGAAAAAAATGTGATTTCATTGGTCAGGCTGGAGGCCAGGCTGACCACAGTTACAGTGCTATTTCCAACTGTGTTATACTTCTGCCATGTGCCTCTCGAAAACATTCACTGAGCCTGTGCCATGTGCAGTCAGTTCGCGGAAATAAACCTCAGTGTGTCTGAAATTCGTGAAATATATTTAAAAAGTGGCTGCTCGGTTTTTATATCAGGTCATGAAACAGAAAGACATTGACAAGAAAAAAATGTGTGAAGAGAAGAAGAAAAAGAAAGAATGTGTAAAAAGTGGAAATGGATGGGGGGAGTAGTTTGGACCAAAATAACTTAATGAAAAGTAATGAGTCCCATTTCCCTGGTAAGCAGAACACATTGGCCTTTAATAACTCCTGTAGAGGTATATATATGATGGAATGAATGGACAGATGGAGGGAGGGGCAGAAGGAAGATGGAGAGGAGGAACAAAGAAGGTACATGTGGATGAGTTAAAGCGAGCCATATCAGGACAGAGAGAATGTTTCCTCTTATCGAGTTACTCCTCATTGAATAATGATACAGGAAACAGATTAAAAAGATGAAGAGGAAGATAGGAAAAAAAGTTGTTTGTAGCATTACAAACATAACTTAATCAATGTCAAATTAAATGAGGTGCCTTGGTATAATTGTACTAATAAATGAGATCAGGGAGGAGATGATTGATGATCTATCTTAAACAGGTAATGCTAGTGTTTCTGAAAATTAAGACCACATTCCCATTAAACTGAATGCCTCCTGGTGCAATCCGCACACCTCTTCTATTTTTTATCCAGATTAAATGTTGGAGTGATCCCTCCTCCGGCCTTTCACTGCCTCCACCATCTGCTCCTGACACAAACTGTAAACTTTTTGCAACCCATTTGCCAGAAGGAAATGTTGGTTTGTGCTGTTTGTTTCTGCAAACCGCAGATCCGTTACATTCGTACATTTCATACCTATCATATCAGTGTTTCTAAAGTCATTTAGCTCCGATAACATGTATATCTTTTGTCATCAAGAGTAAGAAGGGATGGCTGATGTCGTGACAACTAGGTGCAACAGCTTATGAACTGCAGACCATTGTTCAAGAGAAACAAACAAAAGTAGCTGTTTTTTAGTGAGATGATGGCGACCTTTGAGGCATCAAAACTGGGTGTGTTTTAGCAAGCCACTGACTGCATTTCTAACACAAACTGTGCCATGCATACTGGTCGTTTATTTGTGAGAAATCACAGCATTTCCATTATGGCACCAAAAAAAAAAAAAAAAACCCCCAGGTATTTTAAGCCAAAACAAGATCATCTGTTACATATCTGTCTAACTGCAGAAACATACAGTGCCAAAATGTATTATGGCGAGTGAGATGGCCTTTTGGCCTTATTTATGGAGGAAAAACAGCATCCCCTATATGCTGTGTACAGAAACATACATGTGTTACCAGCAATGCAGCAGGGAGGAACAAGATCTAAAACACAAAACATTTGGAAAAATGCCCAAAATGAGATTGAAAAAGAAGTGGAAAAAATACATGTAAATTGCAAAAAGCACTGCTGCCAAAGGATTAGCCAGGCAAGCAAAAAAAAAGACAAATGACAGATGACAACACAGAAGTGTCAGAGGAGTGGAAATAGACTGAACCAATTAGACAACACGTGGGAGGACACAAATGCCGCCAGATCAATAGAGATGTTCTTAAATAACACAAAGATGAAAATGTCAAACTGGTGAGGAGATAGATGACAGGTAAGACAGGAAAAGACAATTAGAGTGAGAAGACCATGTAGACAGAACCACTATCAATCACCTGCAAGCAAGCTGTGATGTATACACTCATCAGCCAAACCATTAAAACCACTGACAGGTGAACTGAACAACATTGATCATCTTGTTAAAATGCAATGTTCTGTTGGCAATCCTTTGGTTCTGACATTCTGGTTGCCACCAGACACGCTCCGTACATCCGCGTACATTACATATTTTTATCCATTTAATTGTACCACTTTCTTTGTATTAAGGACACCGTTATTTGTATTCTATTTTTCTTGTTGTATCAGTTTGGTGCAACAACAGCCAACTTTCCCTTTGTTGATCATTAAACTTGACTCTAATCTTTGGCTTGCTGGACAGGTTTATATGCAGAAGAGCGATGATATATTTTATGTTTGTTCAGATAATGATTGTTTTTATTGCTTGTTGAACTCGGGATCAGCTCACTTTTTGCTGTGGCTCAGGGTTAATGAAATGTTCCCTGTTTTTATAAAGATTATGATCTTTTGCAGGTATCAAGATGATGCAGTGTGTGTGTGTGTGTATATATGTGTTTGCATACTTCAAGAAAGAAGAGTATTGTTAGCTCAAATATCCTGTTTATATATTCCAGAAAAGCAACATTTTCTGGTCATGTGACTGATGACTATTGTCTCTGAATATCAAAAATAGGGGCAGTGTGACATGGTGGGAAGTTTCTCAAGGAACAGCAATGACCTGTTGGGTGAGTGTCATGTGACTGGTCGGGCTAAAGGCATCAGTAAGCCCGTTTTTGATAGCCATGAGAGTGTTGCAACTGTTACTGTGAGAAGGTAATCTATGAAGAAGTGCAGAGAACAACTGCTCTTAAAAAATAAATAAAGATCTCTACAGGGCAAAACCCAGTAAAGCCTCAAACCTGTCATACACCACATTTCTTTTTTACCTTTATTTATTTTGACAAAGCAGTATTTCATCACTGTAATCAAATTCTATCCATGCAAAACGAATTGGATGTTGAATAATGATTATAAGCAGTGGTGGAAGAAGTATCCATCTAGTTTAAGCAGCAATACCACAGTGGAGATAAACTTTGTTACAAGTAAAAGTCCTGGACTCAAATTTTACGTCAGTCAAAGTACAATGGTATTAGCATCAGAATATACTTAAATTACCACAAATAAAAGTACCTGCTGTGCAGGCCCAATTCAGAATAATAAATACTACATTCCTTGATTATAAATATCGACACATTAAAGCAGTATATGATAACTTCTATAAAAAAAAGTTTCTGTCATATTTGCTTAATACTGTCACTTTATCCACACAATAGTACAGCAGTAGACACATAATCTATTGCCTGTTTCTCCCCTCAAATACTGTTCGTCTATTAAATGAGAAAATTTGTGACCTGTCCCATGTTGAAAACAATCGAGCCAAAACCAAGCACTGCCCACCAGCTAAGCAAACTTACTCATTTTACAGCTAAACAGTGCACTAAAGTATGTTTCTTAAACATCTAAGGTGAGAAACAGACAATGTAGTGACATTGATTCATATTTAATCAACACTGCCCTGTTTGACAATTTGACAAAGGTTGACGAGCCGTGATTGACATAATTGACAGCTGACTCCTCTGACACCGCTGACTTGTTCTTTTCCTTCAGCTGTGGTGGATTTTGCAAATGCCATTAGAGGCAATAGGAGGATGAGGAACTTTATTCTCCATAGATTATATGCCTCATGCACTACTGTGTGGATGTAGTGACAGTTTCAGCAGATATAACAGACTTATTTTAATAAAAATTACCAACTGCAGCTTTAATGTGTAGGCATCCCTAATGTAGCTGGACAAACCCTAACCATAACCCTTTAACTATTTTACTGCCAGTAGCGTAATCTAATTCTAATAATGTATGATGTATGAGTTAATTACTGTTGAATATGTTGTATTTCCCATTATTAATCTGAATCTGTGAAAAGTAACTAGTGACAACAGTAACAGCTGTCAGATGAGTTGAGTGGAGTGACAAATACAATATTTTCCACTGAGCTGTTTTGGAGTAGAACCATAAAGAAGCATAAAATGGAGACACCCAAGTGAAGTACTAGACAACTTGAGTAAATGTACTTAGTTACTTCCACCACCGACAAAGTAAAACAAACTTGGCACATGCCAACCTTCCTCCACAATATGGTGTACCTTTCGTAAGTATTTATGCAACATAACCACCATTAAGAATCCCTTCATTACATGTCCCTTTTACTGTCTGCATTACTGTGTTATTAAACAATATTTTGTTACTTGTTTATATTAATTTGTAGGTCTGTCACCCTGCTAAAGACTTTCTCCAACTCAGGAGAATGTTATAACTGTTACAAGTGGAGGAAGAAACATCTCCAGTGGAAAACAATGAGACAGACATGACGTTAGATATATTACTTACACTGCTAACCACTGCTCACAGTGTATGGGGTGTGTGTATTACATGCAGGAAACAATTAAAACATTATTGTTGGACCTACATGAGAAAACTAACAGATGTAGCAACAGAAAAAGAGAGTTATGATTCCACCTTTCTCAACAACAGCAATGCCAAAAGAATTTCCTCCAAACAGGCAGAGCTTCACAGGAAATAATCAGATTTCTTCACACAGACAGACGTTCTCTTTTGTTTGAATAAACAAAGATTTTAACATCCAACACTTGATTAACCAACTTGCCACGGAGGAAATGTTTCCAGTGCTCCATCAACACGACAGGCACGAGCAAATTCAACTTTGAATGAATTTCAGAACCGAACAACTTTCAAGCTATGAAAACACTGTCCTCTGTCACACTGCCTCTTTGTGTTGTCGCTCTGTGTGTGTGTGTGTGTGTGTGCATGTGTGTTAATATATACGCGTCTCCTGCCCTCTCCATTTGTCACTGTGTCGATGGAGCGTGCGGCACAGTCACTCCCGCATTTGTCAGTTCTCTAGCGTGTTACACACACACACACACACACACACACACACACACACACACACACACACACACACACACACAGACACACACACACGCAGGGTCCCCTTTGCTTTCTTCCTGGCCGTCATTAATAAAGAGAAGTAGCTGCACACCTGTTCACTGACAGCACCCTACAGAGAGAGAGGGAGAGCTGGGTAAAAGTGCAAGAGAGTGTGACAAAGGTAAATCTTGACAAAGGTAAAGGGGGATGGGATTGTTGGGACTGAATAGAGACAGAGCTAAGAATTAATGAGTGAGACTGATGTCGCTTTTCAATGTACACCTTTTTACGTAAATATGTTAAAAGCTTTCCATGTAGGTCTCAAGGTCATAATTTCTTTCCTCTAAATCACTTATTAGGTCCCCTACATTTACAGATCAAATTCAGTTAACTCATTAAAATCCCTCTCCACAGTGTCCACTCATCATTTTCTGCATCTTGATAAAAAGTCTGGTGAGCTCATCCAGGATGTCACTTTAGTTTTCACTGTGTTTTAGGTGTGCTTTAGGGACAATACAAAGTTTTAGTGGATTTTTTTTTTTTTTTTTGTTATTTTTGCCTCCCAGGCTACATAGAAACTGCTCTAACCAAATGACTGGTGGTTTGATGGCAGACATTCCCAGTAATGTCACAACCGCAAATTCTGACCTTCTCCATGTGTCTTAATGCTAAAAACTGTTTTCATTTACATTTAATATTGTCTTAGAAAAGAGATTAGAACTGGATATGTATCAAAGATAAGGCAATAAATGGGGCGTCAGTGGCTTACTGGATAGAGCAGGTGCCCCATGTACAAGGCGCAGCGGCCGGGCTCAAGTCCAGCCTGTGGCCCTTTGCTGCATGTCACTCCCTCTCTCTCTCCCAGCCTTTCACATTTAATTGTCCTATCAAAAAAAAACAAAAAAAAAACAAAACAGATAAGGCAATTAAGTGTTTTGTTTAGTCTAAATGAAACAAACTAAATAATTTCAATATAATATCGGCACTGATCATGTTATTTTTACAAAATCAGTATTGGTAATAAAAGATTGGAGGAATCAAAACAACAATGGCCAGGTTTTTCATCTATGTTGTTCACTGTTGCCTCCACTTTCCAATGTATAAAGTGTGGCGATCCTGTATATTTTAAAAATATGTATTTTTTTTTAAATTTTTTTTTTATAAGACAGTCAGCTGAGCTTGCTCACCTCCAGACACTGAGGTACCTCCAGTATCTGGAGGTACCTCAGTGCCAGCCAGTGGGATCAGCTGAGCCCAGGTAGACCGGCCCCTACATTATGCCATTCCTGGAAGTATGGCAAGAGTTGCCGGCAAGTGAGAAATGAGCCAGAAGTCCTCTGCGGATTCGGGGGTTACTTTCTGTTTCATTATTCCTTATTTGGAACCTTCGGACCGGGTTAATTTATTGTTTTGAAACTGAACTGAGTCAGAGCGAACTGTGGATTTTCTTTACCTCCTTGTTTACGAGAAAACCTGGAGTGAAGTTTTCTTTTGTTTAGGGAACTGTGGATTGAACTGAATTGAACTGTGAACTGTGAACTGTGTGTTATTTGGAAATCCCAGAGTGGAGTTTTTTGTTTGAACTGGACTGAACTGACTGAACGTAACGGAACATTTCTTTTTAAAACAATTTAATTTTGTTGTTAACGGACCTGTTTTATGGGTTGTATGGTTTCTTTGTGGGATTTGACTGAGTAAAAGAAAAAATATTTGTTTCATGTGTCAAACCGCTACAAAAGATATAGGCCTATTTTGTTTGTTAAAGACAAGGAGATATTGAATTTGTTTACATTTTGTGCTGCTGAATCACTGATAAGCTTTTTGGATACTATTTAAATAAAAAAAAACAAACCTTATGGGACAACTTGGATGCATTCTTTTTTTCTTTCTTAATGCTTTGCAAAGGATCGGATTCGGTTTCAAAATAAAGGACTTGTATCAGATCGAATGCAAAAAAAGATGTGATCGGGACATCCCTAATTTTTTTGGATTAAGACTAATTTGAAAGGTTTTGTAACACATAAACTTTACATTTTTGATAAACTCTTGCCATTCTCAACAGTGTTGTTTCTGTGGCTGTTGTGAAAATAAATAAATCAAATCTGAAAAAAAACAACAACAACTATATAACCCTATATACTACCTGTGCTGTAGAACACAGCAAACACACAAAGTAAGCAACTAGCTAATGGTCATTGTGGAGCATTCTGCAGCTAAGGAGCCAGGTATTTTCTTCAGGAGTTGATGGAGACCAAAACAGAGCTAAAAGGAGAGTGGATATTCAACCTGTTCTTATTCCCATAGTGTTAAATATGGCAGCTTGGTCAGTAGCCAGTGTCAGTCAGTGTCTTATTCTGATGTGCAGAGCATCTTTCAATGTCTGTATGAGACACACTGGGCTCTCAGCTTACTCCAACTTAAACCCATCCACAGCAATGAAATGGTATATAAAGCAAGAAAGTCTGAGTGGTGGAAGTTGCAGTGGTAGATGGGTCAAACAAACACAGGACTTTTATCCAGGAGAGGTTTGCACAGGGTCTGTGTGAAACATCTCCTGTTTACTATTTTTTTAACATCATTATGTAGTTAACATCATGTGACATACTTGTTAATTTACTTGCTTAAGTAAAGTTACGTAACAAACATACGTTTTTTTTAACCCAAACCATGATCTTTTTACTGAACCTTACCAAGATTTGTTGCCTAAACTTACAATAGTTTCTGTGACGAAACCTACATTTCCTGTGAACCTGGAAGTTTATTTTGAAAAGACATTATATATGTAACAAGTTAAACACAGACATGTTGTCCTTAAAGCAGCTGTGCGGAACTTTTCGTTTTCGTTGATTATAGCGCCCCTTTGGTCGAAGCAGTATGACACCCACAGCCCGGTGTCGTAAAGCCGGCAATTACCGCATGCATTTGTTTTGGAGAGCGAGAGGATTAACTAACGTCAGGTCAGTCCAAGTAAATAGTGGAAACCGCAAAATTACTCAGTAAATTCTCCTGTCGTGTTTCTGTTCTTATCTAATCTGTTGAGTATTTTGAGCTACCAAGGCTACCGTAGTAGTGTGAGCCTGAAGTTATTCTGGATAATGTAGTAACCGTTGTTGTGCTACTGAGAAACAATGAGAAGCAGCCGTGTACGTTCGGTGTAAGGAGGAATAAACAGTTAACAATCATCTGCTGAGTCCGCATTATGTGAAAAGAATACTCCGAGGGATACACCAGTGAGCAACAGCTGCAGCTGGCTCTGGGACAGGTATGCTTGGTCACTCGGGTAAACACAAACAAAGAGACGACACGGACGATATTACTCACCCGACTGAAAGCTGTCCATCAGCTCCTGCAGGCCTGGAGCGTTTTTTCCAGTTCATCTTAGGAACATGAAAAAAGTTTCAATCACGCCAGGATTAGTGATTGCTGCAAAGTTTTCATTCCTTGTGATGCACTCTCTCCCCAATGATGGGAGCACCGAATCCCACTATGTGCAGGAAAATAGTAGCGGAGGATTCAGCCTCTCTCATCTCTGCTCAGCATTCAACACATGGAGTTCCTCATCTGTGTGCTCCGGCTCAAACAGGTATGGCTCTGGATCTGTGTCCGCTATAAGAAACTCTTCAAAATCGCAATCAAAGTCGTCCATTGCAGCTGCTAAAATCCGGAGATATCGCTAGGCTAAATAAACAGCTGAGTTTTGTTTACAAGCTACGTCTGTGCCTGCTCACCGGTGTATCCCTGCGCGGATCACAGCGTAGGATGTACTGACCCTCTATCAGCGCAATGCTAAACGCTGAGACCCAGCCACTGGACGTACAGACACAAAAAAGATATTGATCATGTTGTCTCAATATGAAATGATAGAGAAAGGGCATAACTCCCAAATCGTCGGAGTATTCTTTTATGTGAAGATACACAGTGAAGACATGACATAACCCTGACACAGAAAAGCTGTTACCTGCAGCCTAACGCTACTAACGTTAGGTCAGTCCAAGTAATTAGTGGAAACATGCTAACATGCTAACGTTACACATAAATTAGTAGTAAAGTAAGACCTGTTCATAAATGTTCTGGTGTAGCTCTGAATTTCTTATAAACTGAGGACAACTGCCTGCTGTATATTTGTGCTTTGGCCCATCGGGCTCTAAGATAATGTGATCCTCTGCCTTCTGCTTAGAAGTAGCAAATTTATAGCTCATTGCAACTTCATACGTTACAATATATGGCTTTTGTTTGATATCTCATGTCAGCAAAAAAAATTTGTAGCATGTTTCTGATCCATGATTTGTGTAGATAGCGTGCATCAGCTCAGAGGACTAACTTGGCTCATATACTATATCACATGAACATGGCTGTCACCGTAGTTGTCCCACAGAAACTCATTCAAACTCTTAAACTCTATATGGAAAAAAAAAGTAACAAACGGCTGCCAAATCCGATTTAACTGACAAAATGAGTCAGGTACAGCCCGACACAACTTCAAATAAATACTGTTGCTCCTTGCTTACTGGATGTTTGTTTTTAAGTGAGGGTTTAAGCTGTAGCGAAAAAACTTTCTGACTCTTCTTTTTTCTCCAGCAGTGCCAATGCTCCCTCTTAGACACCAGGTGTCAGGCATCACAGATCAGTCCGACACGGCTCTGTCAAGTTTTATAAAGCCATTACTGAACATTTTTGTAATGGAGACCCATGTCTGAATAATGGGGAAAAAAAGCCATTTCTTGAACAGAAAAATGAAGCCAGCAGATTTCATGTCTGAAAGAGGACAAAGGCTTTGCCTGTGAGACTTTGAGTCTGATAACAGTAAAGATTTTAGATCAGGATAAGAGGGAGAAAGAGACAACAGAGAGAATGAACACCTTTTCTTCCAAACTTTTCTCACACACTCCACACACTTACGACGGTGAAGGAGAGAGACAGAGAGAGACTGAGATGTAGAGACTGCACGAAAAGCCAGTAGAATAATGAACTCCTACACCTGTCACATGCTGCTGACAGTCTCCTGGCAGCTTCACGTTCCTCCTCTCTCTGTCTTTCTGTTCCTCTCTCAATCTCTAAATCTGTTCTCTGTATCTACCTCTCAGCTCCACCTACTGTACCTACCTACCGCTCGTTCTCCATCATCACTTCATATCTCCCTCTTTTCTCTCAGTCTCCCTGTCCCTCAGCCTCTCTACCTGTCTATCTATTGAATATTTTAAATCAGCCGCAGTGGAATTGCTGAACAGCAGCAGGAACAGCCCGAGAGCACGTCTTAATCTGACGCAAAACATGTCAGTGTTCTGCTCCCTGCTTAACGTGAGCTGTCAGTGCCTTTAAAGTAGAAATACACACGGAAACACAAACAAAATCAAGTGGTAAATCATCGCATTTCTAACAGATTTCAACGTCCCTTTCTTCTTAATCTGGCAACCCAATCTGGGGCTCTGACACAGTGAGGTTGACACAGTCTGCCTTAAACCTCAGTCTAATCCTTTAACAGAGCTACAACAGACTGAGAAATCACCTCTGAGGACACCGTGCCTTGTTCTCTCGCTGTTAAAGGTCAGAGTGAAGGCAACAGCATTTATTTTCAGGACAAAAAGAGATGAAGAAAGTATGAGAGAGAAATGGATGGAAATATCGAAAGGAAAAGAAAAAGGAAGAGAGGTTAGTTGAGCAAGGTCAGTGCATATCAAGGTCTTTGAGCAGAGGAAGTCAGAAACTGCAGTTTGTGCCTGTGTGCGTTTGATAACTGTCCTCCAAAGATGAAGAGGTGCTCCGAATCAAGCACATTTTAACTGTCCTCACTTGAAAACGCTTTTTCTTAAAGGTTAGGATTTAGGCAAGGTGCTAAAAGTATTTCTTAAAAAATGTGTGTATTAGAAACTGTGTGTACCTGACAGGTGGATATTGGCAGGCATTAGGTTACTGGGGTTTTCCTGAGCGTGTTTGTTTATGCCAGTTCTTCTGAAGTCTGACATACAGGAGGGGGACACTGTGCTGCCAAATCTGACAACCTTACTCTTGTCCGGTCACCTTTATTACCTGCTGCTCCTCCCACAGTCACTGCAAACACACACACACACACACACACACTGCTGACATGGTGGATATGTGGAGTTCCTTGTCCTTTCTTAATTGTGACTTTGAGGTACTTGTACTTTTTATGCTACACTTCCCAATCACTACATTTCAGAGGCAAATGTCCTTTTTTGCTTCTCAAACAGCTATTGCTACATTTTATATAACCTAAAAAAGTAAAGCCTTTTGAGATGGTTTTCATTTACGCAGGGCCATGCCGCCCATAGGGCAGGTTAGGCAAATGCTTTAGGCGCCAGCATGACAGAGGGCGCCAGGGAGTGAGGTGTTTTGTTTTGGGTTTTTGTTTTTCTTCTGCTGCCTGCCTGGCATCCTTTTGCCTCTCTGGCAGGCAGCACCAATTTCGCCACATTCCCTAACCGCGCCCCTTCCCTCCCTCCCTCCTCCCCCCGCTATCTTCTGTAATGTGATGCTGCTGAGTGACAAACTGACAGTCGGGTGCCATCGTCATGAAGAGGCTGAAGCCCTCTGGGGTGCAGTACAAAAACAAAGAAAAGAAGAGGAGGAGAAACGTGAACAAGCCCAAGGTAATGATGTGATGTGATAAAAACACTTCATTTAAAATGGTAGAAACACAACGTAAGTTACAGTTACTGAAGCACTCACAAGCTAACTAGTGATTAGCGATTAGGCTACAACTGTGTAACATCAATGTTACTGTGACTTCATTAGCCACTTGTTTTAGGAACACTTTCAGCATTCAGCTAGAGTTAATGTCAGGTAATGTTGCTCCCATCTTAGAGAAAGTTGGAAAGAAAGACTCAAAGTATTTGGGGGAATGAATAAGCAACATAATTTAATATACTGGCCTAACTTTTCTTTTCATGTTTGGTGTGCTGCTGCACAAACCACTCACTGTTTACCAGCCAGGCATATATTCATATACTGTATATTTATGTTTCCCAATTTCCAGATTTGTGCATTTTGTGATGTTACAGCTGCATTTTTTTATATTTTGTCTGTTTGCTGTGTTTAAAATGTCATTAGATCTAGGCAGGCTGTAATGATAGGTGCTATTATGGTTATGCCATGATGGTTTCACAATCAACAGCTATTTGATTAATATATTGTAAAAGCCCAGTTTGTCAATTATACGTATCTCCTCTTTTTAGATGCACTTCTGAAGTATTTGTGCCCCATCCCTGGGCCTACTAATGTAACTGCAGCCACCTCATCCACCTCAGCACCAAGTGATGCAGCCTCAAGTGCATCTCCCTCCCACACACAAACTGCCAGTGGAGAAATAAGATTATTTAGAGAATGTAGACTGTTAAGAAATTAACAAGGTTTTTATTTATTTATTGTGAAATGTAAGTTAATATAACTTAAGTAATGTTCATGTTCTTTATTGCAAATGCATTTGTTTAATAATTAATAAAATCCAGACATTTTCTTAGGAAGTTTTTAAATTTGTTTCTTCAGTAGTGTTTGAAAATCGAGGTTTGAACCGAACTGTGTGTCAGGGGGGGCGCCAGCAAATATCTTGCCTAGGGTGCCAAATTGGTCAGGCACGGCCATACATAACTAATGGAAACCAAAAAACCAAAAAGGTTAAATTATCCACTACTTCAACATGTACTAACTCCCAACTTGTCAGGGAAAAATTGTCAATTTCAGCTTGTTGTTGTTTTTTTTTTCAAAATAAACAGCCATGTTTACAGGAAGGTTTCATCACCAAGAGTGTTTGAGGTTGAGGAAACAAAAAATGTTTGGTTAGGGTTAGAGGAAAGATTATGGTTTGGGTTAAAATTATTAAATTTGTTACGCAACTTAATTTGATGACTATGTCACGTGATGTATGTGACTACATAAGGTAATTTTAAAAAAAACACAATGTCACACGACACAAACAGCTGTCTCCGGGATGAAAGTCCTGTGTTTGTTTGAACCATCCACCACTCCTCCTTGCCACCTTACTCAAGACTTTCTTTGTTTTTTTAATACTATATTACTGACAGAGATGGGTGTTTACTGGATGTAGATAAAAGCCTGGTGCGTGTCATACAGATGCTAAAGGGTGCCTTGTGCGTCAGAATCAGACCCAAACCCAAACCCACTGACCAAGCTGCCACACTTGACACCCTGGAAAAGAGAACGTGCTGAATGTTTCACCAAAAAATAAAATTTGAGAAAAGTTAAAACAAACAAACAACAAAAACAACTGGCATAATGTTGTCTTTTCTTCTTCTTTGGTACTGCATCAATAATCTCACAACCCCTCAGAGTTACCTTGAAGGGGTAAAGATGTCACATAATAATAATAATACATCAGTCACAGGGGGCATTTTTCAATGTAAATGGTAGTTTTACTTCTGACACTTTATGTACATGTTGCTAATAATATTTCTGTACTCTAAAAAAGATTTTGATAGCAGGACTTTAACTAGTAAAAGGTGTATTGTATATTACTGGATTGGTATATTTACTTCAGTAAAGGAGCCACTGCTCATGGTCATGTCTATTGTCAGCAGATGGAAAATTCTTTCTCCACTCTCCACAGCTCATTTCTCTGGCATTCAGTGAGATAAAATCACTGCACTGTTCCATAAATAGCACTTACACTGTCATTTTGCAGCATTTTGTTTAGTGAAGTGCTGCACAAATTATCATTGTTATTTAATGAGATGCATGTAATTGACAGTACAAATGTTTAATAACTCATGCGCTCATTATGGACCGTGTTTGTTTGTCTGCATACATCCTTGATGTAATTAATATGACAAGTGATCCAATTAAAGAGCCTGGGTGAGGACAAGGAGAGCTCCGCAAAGTATTTATTGACTGATAAAAGACTGAAGAGGGTCGTCGAGAGTTCAGCAACAGGGGGCGTCTTGGAGCTGGTATCCAAAAAAGAGTCCCCCTGAATATCTGCAGGATAAAATAACTAGTATTTGGGGATAAAGTGGCAAAAAGTAAAGGATTAGACATATAATTGGAGTCAACCTGAATAATTTACTTGCTTTAGCTTTCTGGTCTTTTCCTAATGTCTCTCTGAGTTTGACATTTACTCGAGACAAACTTAAAATTCCCCTTGAAAACATGCCCTAAGCAGATCATTTGAAGCTGGCTAAGAGATCCCCCCTAACTTGTTTGTTGACTCACATTGAGAGCGGAGAAAACTTTGCTTTTGGACCATTTCCAGTGTACTTTTCTTAAAGGCGTAGTTTCTGTCATGTTGTTTGGTTTGTATCATCTCCTTTGAAAATCATAAAGCTTGAGGCTCCAATGACTTAGCCTTTAGTTGACATCTATTTGATTTGAGTAATGAGACTGTGAATGCTGAGTCATTACTGACTGTATATGATTCAGTGCTGGACTTGAAAGTAGTATGAGTAAAGACAGACAAAATTCTATTACTAAGCCACTTAAGGCTGCTACAATTAATATTTTTATATTAACAGTACATCACATGACCATGTGTTGTAAAAGGGTTCATTTTTAATGATGGGACCACAGAGAATAAGCAGTCTGCAGTCTGGAGTGTTTGAGCATCTTTCAGCCCATTGTGTTAGGTTTTCTGGTGTGAAACTTTAATGTTTATGTTCGGTCTCACAGCTCTCATCAGTGTTATCAGCTTCAGCAGGCAGCTGTGTTCAGTGAAAAGGCTCTAAAACCCAACCTCCCCTCATACCCAGCATTGGACAGCAGGCAGACAAAGTTAGCAAGCAGCTAGATAACAAAGTGGAGCATTTAGATGCTAAAAAGACCGATTTTCCCCCAGGAGTAGGTGGAGACCAAAACAGAGCTGAAAGTTTAGAGAATATTGGACTTAATATTCATCATGGGGACCTAATGAATGCTACTGCTGCTCTGTTTCTGCTGGATGTGTAAATAGACAACTTTAAGCTAACATGTCAACCCTATCAAAAGTTAGTGGGTTATTAAATGGGCATTATCAGTTGCTTTTACTATAACCATAATGCTTAAGATGGGGCAAAGTGCACCTACCAGTGGTTAAGAAATTCTTATCTAATGTTGTGAAGCGATCCCAGTTCTGTTTGATTTCACACTCAGTTTCATTAGGTTTAAGCACCAAAACTATGCAGTTAGGTTTCCGTAAAGTTCATTGTTTGAGTTAAAGTAGTTGACGTGACGTGACGTGACTTATCTACCCACCTCGGCCTCATTGCCTATGTGGACTTTGTTGCTTTTTATACTATGTCACCCCCCTCTGTGGCTTCTGTCATAATTACTATGTCCACTCAAGGTAGCTGCCTAACAATAAACACAAATGTAGGAGGTACAGGGCTGTCTAAAATCTATGCTTCCAGTGACAACTGATAACAGCCATTGTATGGGCTGATAACATTCACAGCGCGTAAACATGTTCACTTTATCAGTTTAAAAGGTGATTGTCGGTTCTGTGTTTGGGCTGCCCCCAAGTGTCCAGTATGAAGAGTATAAAGGAGCAACAGAAGTTGTTTAATCAACATCACGGAAGAGTGTAAACAGGCGTCCTGTACTTGTTACCACAACTACCTGTTAAAGTTGAGTTCTGTATAATAGCACATTAAGTACTGGACGGTTCAGTATAAGATGACCTTGGAGAAAAAATAGTAAGATTAAGCAGCATTGTTTGCTTGAGTGTGTGCCTGTATTTTATTTTAGTGAAAAGAAAAAGAGAGAAAAAAAAAAAGGAGTGGAAGATCACTCACTCAAAACTCTAATTGGCTTTTTTCAATAATTCGCTTAAGTGATGTCTTGTTTTCTTGACATTTCTGCTACATGTAATTTAAAAAACTTTTTTTAACAGATTTTAACAGTGCTCATGGTCTATGACTTGTCATCTCATGGTCTATGACTTGTCATGGTGGTCAGAACAATTTAGTTCTGTGTGAAAAAAACTTCGCATTTTTCTAATGGTAAAATTCTTATTTTTTTACTTGCAATTCTTGTAAAAATTTTTCAAATTTTAAAATTAAAGTAAAAATGAATAGATAAAACAGACAGATGGATAAATACTTTATTGATCCCAAAGGAATGTATCTACTTTCACTGTGTGTTTGCCTGTGTGTGCCTGATGGTGCTCATGTGCACCTGTTTCTCCTCCTCTGCGCTGCAAAGAGGAAGTACTGTCCTAATTACTCCGAATTCCCAGTGGATGATCCGACCAGTTTACGCTCATCACAATAAATTACACTCAGCTCCCTCTCTACTGCCACACCAAGTCCTTCTCACTGTCTGTCTCGTTGTGTACTCACACTCTTTACTACGGCATCGCTTTTACTTATAACATTTCATTATGCATTTCTCTAGGGGAAACATTCAGTGGGGAAAAAACTGCTTACAGCCAGACAACACACACATATATTGAACACACACATTTAAATAAGAGCATGATGTATGTATAGAACACTGTCAACATATGTGTTTTAAGTGACACCCCTGATGAGAAAACAAATGCTACATGCTGATATTGTCAAGGCCATTTATCATGCCTTTCATACATTTTCTGTAAATTTTTTGTTTAGAACCACACCACGGACCACAGTGCTACATCTGTGTAGGAGTGTATTTACATGCACATTATTATTCCATCTATACCCCATCAACCAAAATATTCTGGCTGAAAGGTAACTCATGTAAGCAACGAACTGATTGAATATTCTGGATATTAACATTTCTTATCAGGAAGCAGCACTGTAATGTGGTGGCATCTACACACTTCATTCCTAGTATATTGTAACTATACCTGTACAAACCGCTGGTTGTGCATGCTTTACTCTGACAGCTGTCATTTACCTTAACATTACATTATGTGACAGTTTGCTGATGTGAGCTGGCTTGATGTACTCAAATACAGCACAGCTCTGAAAACATGATGGCAAAAATGTCCTTCTTGGAGCAGCACTGAGAGTGATGTTTTTATTTGCTTTTCAATAGAGGAAAATGCCTTGTGATTTCCTGATGGAAAGCTTGACCACACGAGAAAACTAGAATTACCACCTCATGACTGGGTGCCTCCGCAAACCAGTCAAGTTGCACTTACAGTTTACATCTATGTGTGTGAAAACATGGACACTTTACACACATCTTACCGGACAGCTCAGATCTATTCCATCAGCACAGTTTCAAGGTGAACACCCAAGATCAGTGTCACCAACTCAGCATCTCACCGAATGTCTCCCCTTCTATTCCTAAGTTGTGATGTTGAAATATGGCCAGAAAAGTGTTTTTGCAGAAGATTATGATGGCACAATAAGGTGACCTTTGATCTTTTGGATGGATACATCATCATTTTATTCTTTTAGATATCTGTGTAAAATTTTTATCATAATTAGGGTCTGAATTCTTGAGTTATGGCAAAAAAAGCTTTGTGAGGTCAAAGTAAGGTTGACCTTTGACCTTTTATGAAAACATGTGGACTTGTGCCAAATTTAAAATAATTCCTTCAAGGTGTTCTTGAGATATCACGTTCACAAGAATGAGAGAGACAAGGTCACAGCGACCTTGACCTTTGACCATCAAAACCTAATCAGTGTATTGTTGAGCCCAAGCTGATGTTAGTGCAAATTTGAAGAAAAGTCTTTTTAAAATATGGGACACACAAAGAGACAGACAGATGCTACAGACAACCCGAAAACATAATGCATTGGGCCATGGCTGTTGTCGATATGGAAACACAGAGGAAATAAGTCAGACTCTTAGGAAGTTCACAAGGAACTGAAGCAACAGGCCTATATTAGTGGGTCATGACAGTGCTTTTTGTGCATTTCAGCATGATGAATAATGTAGGAGCCAAAATTGCTGGCTGCAACCTGAAAATGCACTGGACTTACCGGCTCCTGCATAAAATCTGTCTGGCCTATATTATCATGAATGTTAGAGCACGGTTATGACCCGGACATTAACAACACATGTAAGTGCACAAATATGAGCCATATGTCAAATAAAGCCCAGTCACCAGGATAAAATGTTAGCATTGTATATTTTTGTCATTTCCCTCTGTGTTTGTGGTAACCAAACTGGGTATTTTTAACAGGACATCCAGACATTTCCATCCGTGTTTACAGAGATGAAAAAGTCAGGGATTTTTAAGAAGATGTTGATATGTTTCCAGCCATTAGAGATGGGATTTATTGCTCTTTGAAGGGAGCCGGATCTCAGAGATCTGTTCCTTTCAAAGAGCCATTCAAAAGACTGGCTCATTTTTACATTTATTTACTTTAAGAAGCCAGCCTGGGGGTAACTCATTTTATCCTGGAAATAATCACTGGGAGGAACGATGGGGTGAGATTTGGATCAGAATAATTCAAACTCAGATATCCCACCAATATATATTCTATTGGTGGAATATCTGAGTATATTCTGAAATATTGATTATAACTTCATTTGACATGTGTGGACTAGATTATAAAGTCTGATCTGGATTCCTTGTACTATTCCACAAGGTGGCTTCATATTCCTCTGCTTTGACAGTGAGATTACTAATTTGGATTTACCCTTTGTATAAAGTGTGTGTGTGTAAATAAAGCTACCTTGACTTATGTTATTCATGCAACACCTAAAAACTTATAAATACACAAAAAAAAACTGAGCAGGCTACTTTTTTTTTCTTTCAACTGAGGCACTCACGTGAAGGCAGTGTGCACAACTGTGTGCGATATTTGCATAACAAATAAGCACCGCATGTGTACTCTGCTGTGCTCCTCCCCTTGTGCCTGTTCTCCGTCTCACTTAGTGGAGGAGCAAAGGAGGAGCTTGTGTATGCATCTGTGTGAAACACAGCGATAAAAAAACAAACAAAAAAAACCCGAACGGCTCCTAACTGCGACTCGGTTCCCATCGTTCATGTTATTGAGCCGTTCAAAAGATCCGGTTCGTTTGTGACCATCACAACTCTACGAGCCGTGTTTGTGCCCACAAAATTTTTAAGCCAAAACATGATGTTTTCCTCACCCTAACCAAGTGGCTTGCAGAGACGTACAATGCCAACATTTCTTCTGGCAATTCGGTTGGTAGAATATTACTGTAGTATAACACAGACAGCAGAGGTCAGTGAAAGTCACATGGTAAACAATTTGTTCTAAAACCCCTGTAACTTCCTGAGCCTTCCTCAAGAGGCGTAAGTGACACTAACTTAGTCTTACTTTTTAATGAATGGGGTTGCTTTAGTATTGTGCAGTTATTATTTTTGCACTATGACGCAGCATTGAATATGTTAAATATTCACTGTCTTCCTGGTAAGAAAAGTAAAGAGAGTGAAATACAAGATAACACAAATTCAGTGAATTTTTTGGGCCTTAAAGTATCTGGAAAAATATCATAAAATTAAAAATAAAGTTAACCTCATATTTAGAGTCATGACAATGTTCACAAAAAAGATTATTTTCATTCAAAAAGAAATATAATTGGCAGCTGACTCATGACATTTCAGTGCCTTTATTCATGGGTTTGACATCATCTCTGGCCATGGTAATCAACTTAACTAATGTGTGGTTATTACTATTTTTGCTATCTCTTCCATGTAGCTGGTGAGCTATCTGCAGATGTCAGGCTGGTGTCTTGTCAACACAAACAGTGGAACAGATGAATTAGTAATCTGATTATTAAAAGCGATGTCTGTGCCCTACTTGTTTGAAGTAAAATGGCATTGACAGTCCATAGTAATGCGGTGTATCCTATATTTCATATGTACAAAACAATCTCTTCTTGTTTATCTATTCTGCACATGAAGGTCTGATGCAAGTTTTGTTTCAATCAGGGTTTAGTTTTACTACAATGTGCAGAAAAAAAAGAAACTGATTAAAGTCGTGAATGGTCCACAAGCTTGAAATAAAAGAGATAAAAAGATTTGTTTTGTTGGCCATATCAGCCAGCTCTAATTACAGTAACACTCTATCTGTCTTGCTATCTTTGTAATGCAAACACTATTGCCACATCAAAGTTTTCCTCACAGAAACCAAACCAAGGACTTTGCTGATTAAAAAAAACACTCCCCATAATGGACTAAAAATCTACTAAAATGCACATGTCACACTGCCTGCAGAACTGTATTGTGGATTAAAAAAAAGTAATACATAGCTGACTTTGTAGACCGCCCTGATCTGGGTCAAGGGGGGCATCCTCATTTCTATAATGCACTGTATATATGGACCAAGGTAATCATTAGTGTGAAAAGGCTTTCACACACCAGTGAGCATAATGAAGGATTACGGAATGCTAACATAGTTCGACCTGTTACAAAATGCAGTTTTGAATAGCACAGTTGCAGGTTCAAGGTTGTTTTTTTTGCAAGTGCCCTCAGTGCTGAAGTTTCAACAAGCAAGACACCCAGTCCCTGCTTCCTGCAAGGTTGGATGGTGACAAAAGAAAATGTGTTGTGGAGTATGTTTTGTAATGGTCTTTTATGTTTCTGAGTGGTTTCTGTTGAAAAAGAATACTGGAGCGCTTTCGATGAACTGTGGAACACAATATTTGAGTGACCATGTGCACTAAAAATACATGTCTCAGTGCCATCCAGAAGCTATTTTAGCTTCCAAAGAAACTCATCACAGACCCTTCACATACTGATGAACAACCTTCATTCTAAGCCCCAAAGAAACAGAAAACGGATAGTTAACATGTGCATTGATGGCCCTAAAGGCAGGAAAATACAAAGAGAAGCATCACAAATTAAAACTTTAGGTGTCTAAATCACGTTATTGGACACATTGTTTGATTGATAGCTGACCTGCCTCAAAATAGCACAAAATACAATAGCAATATTCCTATATCTGGCCCACATATCATTAAAACCACCAATTGCTTTGAATTTTTGACTAAAAACGTTACATTTTTAAGCACCTTCAGCCCTGAGCCCATCTCTGCTGCTGTAAATGGCTACTTGAGTGATGTCCAACCGCTCTTTTAGCTACTGAGTGGACCCATCACAGACCCCTCACACACTGATGAACAACCTTCATCCTAAGCCCCAAAAGAATAGAAGGGTAGTTAGCATGTGCAGTGATGGCCCTCAAGGGTGAAAAAAAAAATGGAAAGTGCCACAAATGAAAACTTGAAGTGTCCTGTCATCTTCATGGCCACACTTCTTGACTGACAGCTGATCTGCCTCAAAATAGCACATGCTAAAATCAATATTCCTATATCTGGCCCACAAATCATTAAAACCACCAATTACTTTGAATTTTGGACTAAAAATATTTTTCAGCATTTTCCAGCATTTTCAGCTCTGAGCCCATCTCTGCTGTTGTAAATGGCTGTCTCAGTGTCTGTCAATCTGAATAATGCAAAGTGGGAGGCAGGGGATAGCCAGACAGCTGAGGGGCTTTGTAATAGTGTCACATTGGTCAAAAATAAACCATTATAATGGCTGAATGCATCATGAATGGGTGTCCAATACACTCCTGATTAACCGACAGAATATGTTTTCAATGGGGAAAAAAGAAAGGAAGCGGGAAATAAGACGACACTAAGATAAGAAGTAATGAAATGGAGGAGGGTAAATAGAGGTTGAGAGATGTTTGACTTTTCTGCAAAGGGGAGAGTGGGGAGTGACAAGAGCAAACGAGAGATGACAGAGAGGGGTGTTTTCTTGGAAAAGACAGATGAGGAGATGGAGAAGAGTGGCAGGAGGAAAGACGGAGCGGAGCAGGAGGGGGAGAGAGAGATAAGGAGCAAGACAGAGAGGGAGAGACAGCCTGTCTTCATGGTGAGCTGTGAAAAGAAACAAGTTGTCCAGGAAGATTTATTCTGCTGAGAATGAAATAGGTTCATTGGAGGGAGCAGTTTCAAAATCAACACATATTCCTAGAAACAAATATTTCCATTTAAAACTGAATTAGAAAAATGTATTTCTTTAAAAAATATTACACTTTCCTCTGTGCCAATTCCTCTTGTGAATGGATGCCACGTGTCCCTGTGAAAATTAAAACCAGCTCCATCTGGGCTGTAATTACGCAGTTATTTGCACAAGGAGCTATAAACTTTTATGTGTTAATGGCTCTTATAAGTCATGATCCATTATCGGTATTTTCACCATTTTCCCTGAATTTAACTCCAGCTCCAGGATCACAGTGAACTCAGTGGAGGAAAGCTTTACCCCAGCAGCTGGTGCAATTTTTAGTCCTAAAATGTTGCTCAGATATATCTAACCATGAGGCCTGTCAGGGGAAAACACATCATCCTAGATCGCAATTTTAACCCGCTGTGGTGCTTTCAGACACCAGCCGTCCTGGCGAGACGCTTAAAAAGCATCTCAAAGCTCTTAACATTTGGATATCTGTCCAAGTGAAATAGTACAGATTGCAATCAAACATTTTTGGTGCAGCTTGGTAGTTGAAAGTATGTCAGTGTGCGAGTAATAGGCCTGCTGGTGCTGAAATCTATGACTGTGGTGGACTGGGCTAACCTGCCACAGTTAATGGGCATCGTAAACTACACAAATCCTGGAAAATAGTGAATGGGGGTTTGGTGCCTTGCTGAACTGGCACCTCTCCAGCCACCAGTCCACACTCCATATTTTGGTCTGGACGGGGACTCAAACAGACAACCCTCCGGTTCCCAACCCAAGTCCCTATGGACTGAGCTACTGCCGCACCTAGCTATTTGGTTGGCTGGCTAACTAGCTCACTTTTATGTACAGTATTTACCTTTGGACAAGTTCCTCATTGGTACCAACAGTTTTGACCTTTCCAAAATGCAGCCAAAATGTCATTACTGTCAGTTCTTGTCTAACGTGTTTTTATATTTCCATCAACTTTCACTTTTACCACACTACATTTCCTAAAAAAATATATACTTTTACTTAAATACATTTCTATATTGGTGTAGCCTAAAAATATTTTACGCCAGTATCGATGTCTTTCTGTCCTAAGATTTTTTTTTACTTCATTAATTACAAAATAAAATCAGAATGTTTAGTGAATCAGTGGTCCTAGCTTGCAAGTTAAATCAGAGGTTAATCACATAAGTGCAAGTGCAAACAAAGGCTCTCAAAGTCACAGTTAAGTCTGGAATTCCAGTCAAGTCCTGCATGTCAGATTAGATGCTACATGCTAACGACTACATTCCACTCAAAGATGAGTCCGATGTCATGACAGAAGCAGAAAAGGGCGTCCCACAGCAGAGAGAATGAGTAATGATTTAAGGAGATAAAGATTTGTGACAGGTAACTGTGCAATGACTGCTCCACAGCAGTGTCAGCCCTGGATAGTCAAAGCTTTTCTTTACATTTCTTTAAGTTGTGATGAAGACCTTATTTTTCTTCAAGTGTAACGCATGCTCCATTTTTAAGGTGGTGTTCAAATTGTGAAGAGGAAAACTTCATAATCAACAGAATTTTTTTAGCAGCATTTACTTTCAATTCTTGAGTATATTCAATATGATACTTTAGGACTTTTACTCAAGTAATATTCTAATAGGTGATTTGTTTTTTACCAAAGTCATTTTCTGGTTAGATAGCTGTTTTTTTATGCAAGTTTGGCTTTCAGGGGCTTCAGTGCCACCATTCTTTTTTAATTGACATGAGTGGAATATGACATATCCATGGAGTACACAGCGGCAAGGCTCATGGGATGTCAAGCAAACCAGGTGACATTACACTGAAACTGTTTTTATTGACCTCTGCCAGTATAAAGTAGCATCACAGCTAGTAGGTTTTATGCTTTCCTAAATTAGCCTCCTTGCTAATAGAACTGGCTAGTTTAACAGACCTGGTGTAGAAACAATATACTACCTCATGCATATCTGTTTTACCCTGGCAGTCATGTGTATATAGAGCTTTAGGCTATCTAAAGTTGTATTATTATATCAGTATTATATTGTATTATATGTATACAGTCAATAAACATGATGGTGGCTAAGGGATTTGTGCTGCAACTGCAAAACCCTCCCACTATTTTGCTTTAATACAACCAAAAAATATTGAGGTGTGAATTCCTAAAAGCCTGTGTTTCTTATTATGCTGCAATTTATCTGCAGTAACATTATTTGTTAGTTCTTCTCAGGAATACAACCTGCCTCTGACCTTTAACCTTCCTGCTGATGCATCATGCAGGATTTGAACTGTATTGTGCTGCTGCACTCATTGTAAGTCACTTCAGAAAGGACTGTGTTTTCTCAAACATCATTAAGCTGCAGCATGACACATCAGGGAACAAACTCTTTCAGATGACACTCCTTACAAGCTACCAACTCCTATATTAAAGAGACAGGATGGCATTTCGAAAAGTACTCTGTTACTTTCTCTTTGCCAGACAGAAGTTTTTTTCTTTAAAAAAAGAAAAAAAGCCAATGTCAGCGGAGGGAAACGCAGAGGAAATACGAGGAGTAAAAGAGCTGAAGAGATATATTGAGACATAGGAGGGAAAAGGAGCAGAGAGTGATTCTCTCTATGCTTCTGAAGGACAGAGGAAGAGTTGCAGACACTGCACTTCCAATCAGATAGGAAAAGACCCAGTCATCAAGGTTTAGACTGAATATATGTGTGTGTGTGTGTGTGTGTGTGTGTGTGTGTGTGTGTGTGTGTGTGTGCTGGTATGGGGAAGGAAAACTGCACCATGAGAGTACAGTACGTGTATGTGCGGAACTGCGCTGTGGTTGCATATGAGGGATGTGTCACTCTGCGTCTATGTAGATGATTTACTGTGTGTGTATGTGTGCGAGACAGAAGCTGTCAAATCAGCGCTGACACACAGCAAGTACATTCTGAATAATTTATGAATATGTAAGATCAGATCTGCAAATTGATGGATTCTGCAGTGAAATTAGAGAAGAAACCAGGAGTCTTGGGCACGCTGAACTCTGAGATGCTGTCAAAATCATGAGAAGCTTAATTCAGTTCTTTTGCGTGGCTGTTCATGTGCTCCTGCGTGCTTAATATGCATTCAGAATATTAAGTATTATATGAACTAATAGGACCAGAACTGAGAACATGTCAGATATGAGGTTAAAGCATGTGATTATTACCTAAGATCATCAGAGCTGCAGATATCAACAGACAAGCAGTTGAAAAAGATATATTTTTTGAAGTTTTGACCTTCCAGTCACATCTTGAAAGTGTTTTCTGCTCTGTTCTACAAATGAAAGGTGGATTCACCTTCTTCTGCAGTCCTTATAATCGTACAGTAAGATATAGTTCAGTCTTATCTGAGCAAATGAGCAAAGCAAGCACACACAGCTTATGCAGCGTGACTAAAGTCAGCGCAGTCATCTTAATCAAAACGGTATTACACCCGATATTCTTGAATAATGATGGCAGGTTTACAGCAAGTAAACATCCTCAATCACTATTCTCCGCACCATGCTTACCAAATATTCTCTACAGTATTTAAGAAGTTACAGAGCTGTTGAGCAGTGAGATGGAGATGTTTGGCTGAGACTGAGTGTGTGTGTGTGTGTGTGTGTGTGTGTGTGTGTGTGCAAATTTAACCATCTCAATAGCAGACTGGATGTAGCAGAGCTGAACAGTGCCAAATTCTGTGGCACAGCCCGTGGGACGAGCGCTCTCTCTCTCTCCTTACACACACACACACACACACACACACACAAAGGACACGCTGCCATATGGGATGTTGGTCCAACTTAAACATCCATCTTGACTGACACCTCCTCCCCTGTGTGTGTGTGTGTGTGTGTGTGTGTGTCTGCATGTGTGTGTGTGTGTGTGTGTGTGTGTGTGTGTGTGTGTGTGTGTGTGTGTGTGCGCGCGCCTGTTGAGAGCTGGATGAGGGAAAGTAAGACGAAGCAGATTGAAATGGTGGGCTGAGGACAGAGAGGGAGTTGGGTATTAAGGGGGTTGGAAGGTCTAAGGTCAAAATATGGGAAGTTTAGTTTTTCCCAACTCTTTTACTTTAGGAGCGCCTCATTTACTCGCCCCTGCACACCAGGCGGATGTGAGGACATTTGGGAACAAACCCACTGGTTCCAGGTGGTAGAAGGAAGAACACAATCAAGTGCATCTTAAGTAACTTAAGAGGTACATTTGCAGCTCATTAGCATTTAAGTGAAGTGTAGGAAAGTAGCAAAAACATCGTCTCTACTTCTGTACTTCAGCATATGTTTAAAAGCATGTTCCTGCATATAGACAATGTACAAAATCCTGACAATTATGTTGGTACTGGAAATAATGACTTTGCAAAGGCAACCCACAGTTTTCACTTGCCCCATTGTGGATTACCATGGTATAACAGATGACTGACAGTGCCCTGCTACAGTCAAATGTCAAAATCCCTTTCTACATTATATCTGATTGAATAAACATAACTCAGTGAACTGCAATGGTCTTTGCTCAGGATTCTCCAACTGGAAAAAGATTGCACAAGGTCTGAAACGTGTCCTGAATTATCTGCCTAAATCAATTTCTGAATAAACTGAGGGCATAAAATAGCCCATGCAGCTGCTGATTTATAAGGCCATATGGTGTCAAACTGCTAAAGTTTGAGTTTCCAAAACTCTTAAAAATCACGTGTTTGACTGAGGACTTTGAAAACCCTCAGCTAAAACCTAGATTCCCAATCAAAGGGAATCTTTCATGCACTGTAACATAGTGGAAATGATATAATTTAGCAATCTGATTTCAACAGAAATCTGACTCACATTTAACCTTTCAACTTTAGGGTTTGGTTATTTATTGAAGATGACCTGGACAAAAAAAGTCAGGGGACAACTAACGACAGTAGGATTTATCCTCTGGGGATAGGAATATCTGCATAAAATTTCATGACAATCTATCCCATAGACATTTTTCTCAAAACCACAACAGGCAACCTGCTGGTAGCACTAGAGGAAAAGTCTGAGGATCACCAAAGTGAGTATGATTCATTCTCTGGGGATCAGGAATTTCAAAACTTCATGGCAATCCATCGTCATGAAGTTGAGATAATTTAGTCTGGGCTTAAGTGGTGGACCTAACGACAAGTCGACATTGCCAACCCTGCAACCCAAGCATGGATTAAAAAGTTTTGAAAACAGAGACAATAAGATGAGCTATCTGTCATGCAACCTCTGCAAGCAAAACATGAACATGATTCTTTATAATTATAATTAATTATAATTATTAAGTATACATTTCAACTTTAACATTTTCAAAATTCATACGTTATTCCTATGGTCTAAAATACATGCCAAAATATTGGCAAACATTAAAAAACTCTCCAAAATCCAAATGGTGGAGAGCTAAAACTCAAAACTCTGGAGCTGTTCCATAGACAGTGAAGTGCATCAGATGGTGGGTTGCTGCTGCTGCTGCTTGCTGTATGTGCTTGAAAATGATTTGTAAGTCTGAAAAGCTGCAAATCAGAATGAGACTTGTTGCATAGAGATCATAGACCGTCTCATCTAGCTGCATAAGTGTAAACCAGCAGGTTTTTAGAACATTGCAGAACAACGCATTGCAACTAGTTGCCTGTTTAAACTTGTCGCAAATCTTTGGTCCAAACCGGGCTTAAGAAATCACAAGTTGAGACTTACTTCTCTGGTTTCTGACTTAAGAGAGTAGCTCCAAGTTTACAAGAATTGATTGAACTGTCTTAGATTATGAAAATAACATACTGGAATTCTTACTTGAGGTGGTGTTGTCCACGACATTTTTTGCATAGTCACAACATCCCTGTGATGGTTAGCTTTAAAGAAGCAACTCAAGTCTTTGTGAATGAACACTGATTCTTAATACCTTAAGTTTTTACATTAAAAGTTGCAGATCCTTTGGAGGAACATACATTTTATAGGAATACTACCCCCCCCAAATTATCATCTGCACATCAGTTACTCACTCTGTGTTACATTGGATTAGGGAAGAAAACTTTGTTTTACTTGCATGCCTCCACAGTGTACAAAGAATCCAAAAAAGTTGAACATTCTCAATGAACTGAGGTAATCGGGGTCTGCATTTTGCAAAGCAAAAATATATGTTTACAAACTCTCACAACACCAAATCTGATTTATCAAGATGTATCCTCAGTGATTCCCTAACACATGCATTATTGCTAAAATTGTAATATTTAAACCATTTCTGCATAAACAGTCTTATATACAGATGAGTAGTGCAAAACTGCATGTATTTTATATGTACTGAGTGTAAAACTGTGTAAATCAGACTCAGATTAAATCAGATTATACTGCACAAGACTAGTGAAATTTTGTAAATGGGTGTTTGATATTGTCCTTGTTGTTTAACACAGACATCTTTGACTTTAATTCATCAAAAAAGTTCTGCTTTTTTGATGACAGAAACAAATGGTCATCTGGGGGGTGAAGTTCCATAAAAACAGGAAAATCTCATGTGCTGTCTGAATGTTTGCAGTGTAACACTATCCTTTAACATTCAGTACTATTACATATTCAATTCACTCCAGTCTATTTAAATGTCTGACTTTTGGATTAACTTGATTGCACTACAAACTAAACATTTACATCTTTTATCTCTCAAAACTGACTGCATCCCGAGAGCTTTTGGTATGTGACCCATAAATATTTTTGGAAAATGATACGGCTCTTGTAGTTTAAGTGTTGTTTTTTTTTTTTGTTGTTTTTTTTTTGGTCTTTTTTTTTTTTTAAATGAACAAAGAGCCCTGCAGCATGTTTTAGTTGAAAGGAGCTGTTAATCCCCAAGTTGCCTAGTTAGATCAGGGATAAAATCAAGACGCACTTGTCTTCAGAAAATATCTTCCCTTACAAAATATCAATAAACCATCTCATAGTTCGGCAACAGAGCAACAAGATATAATCGGACAGCTGAGATTACTATCACACACACTCTCCCCTACGGCTACAACATAATACAGAGATGATAAAACTAATCTAAAACATAGAGAAGAGGAGAGACGAGAGGGGAGAGGAGAGGAGAGGAGAGGAGAGGAGGAAAAAGAAAGTAAAAGAAAGAAGAGGAAGGTAAAAGAGGTGAGGAGAGGAGAAACAAAAAGAAGATAAGGACAGAAAGATAACAAAAAATAGTGGGGAAATGATCAGGAGGAGCAAGCAGAAGAAACTAATTGAACAGCGATGAGGTGAAGAGTAGAGAAGAGAACCAAAAAATGAACCAGAGGAAAGAGAGGTGTTCCCTTTTACACTCTTAATTGGTTTACGAGAGGCAGAAAATCCGCTCAGTCCCATGAAATACTAGGAGCTGATGACAACCTTGTTCATCCAAAAAGTCACCCTTTTTGAGTGATACCAGTGCACTACACACACACACACGCACACACACACACACACACACACACACACACACACACACACACACACACACACACACACACACACACACACACACGAGTGACACAGCTTTAAATCACAACTTGTTGCCTGGTGACAAATGTAACTTCATTGGGGATACGATGCAAAGTAAAAATCTGCACACACACATGCACAAAGAAGAGTCATGCATGTACATGTGTAAATACATATATACTCACTCTCCTCTGTGCAGATTATACATGTGTTTGAGCTACAACTGGAGAAGGAACACAGCTTAGTTTGCACCCCACTCACCCAACACAAACACACACACAAAATCCTCAGGTCTTTGATCAGGTAAATAGGTCAGCAGAGGATATGTGTTCATGAATGAATGTGTGTCTTTGTTTGGATACAAAGCCAAACCTGAGTTATTTAAAGGATTGCAGCCACTGCAAATGTCTGATATTTTGCTGCATACTTGCTGCATTATTGCTGCAGTGGTGCTCAGCCTCTATAAGGACTGCATCCTGTTGATCTCATAACAGAACACAGCAGAGGGCCTACATTTAAAAAAATGACTGGCTTTTGTGTTATAGTTCAACATCATTTACCACAGCCCTTACAGTGGAAAACTTGTCAGTAAACAATAGTGTGTGTAACAGCAGGTATCAGAAAACCATTAAGTCACCTATAATATTTTCATTTTCTACAGCGGAGAAAAGATACTGAGATAAATTGATGTCATTAAGTGCTAATTAAGTAGTAACACATTTTCTTTATAAAGGCGTCTGCAGAACATTCATATCTGTCAACAGTTTGATTTTTAGCTGGCATTAGAGCAAAATTACAGCATTTGCTTGTTTGATCAGCAGTTTGGCCGTTCATTCCCAATGTTACCATTGATGCTGTAGTTGGCTGCAATAGCACAAGATGTAGCCACTGTTAGCAGAAGGGCTAACATTAGCTTGCTTTTGCTGCTCCTGGACTGCATGTAGTGTTTGCATAGGATCTGGAACTGATTCGGCTCTTTGGAGACAGAACAACATAATTTAACATTATCTACTACTGTGTGCTAACACATAACCAAACTATTTGGCACAGTGGTGCTTTCAGCTAAATGCTGACAGCATGCTCACAATGACAGTGCTAAAACACTGATGTTTAGTGTGAACGTATTAAAAAAAAAATGTATACAGCAACTGAAACAGGGCCCTGTACATTCCCTTAAAAGTTGCTCCATCATGCCAAAGAAGTTCAAAAGTTTGTATGAAATTACCCAGACAATCAGTGCTGCTTCTGCACTGTATGGCCCGTTGAAAAAGCGCACTGGAGACTTCTGCTGGCTAAGCCGGCTACTTGTGGTTCAGCACTCTGCTAACTAAAAATGAGTAAAACATGTGGCTCTTCTAGACTTCATATGATATCCGAAAGAATGGTTCTAATTCTGATAGTGAAACAAGTAATTTGGGGGGGGGGGGTGATGCTCAAAAGAATGTATCCACTGATTTACATGTATCTTAGTTTCTATGGGAGAAAGTGTTTTTGGGCTCCATTGCATCACATGACAGGTGTAGACTAAAGGGCCGTCCACACCAAGAAAGATAACTGTAACGTTAAGTATAACGATAACAATGGCAGCATCCACACCAATGAACGATATCGTCGTGTTGCTAGGTTACGCCAAACACACACTGCTCCTGCTCGGTGCGGTCGGCAGGGGAGCAGAGTGATGGATAAAATGGATATTGATGACCTGTTATTGCTGTATGTTGTGAGACAGAAAAAGAAAACCAATTTGCCGCTTGCTCCACCTGTCTGTCTGTCTGTCTGTCTGTCAGCTCCATCTGTCATGAGACAAACATGAATGAAGACGTGCAGTTTATTGTGTTTCACCGGCGACGAGCTGTCATTACGCGCGACAATTACGCACGGCTGCGCGCTCTTTATAACTCACTGTGTGAACCTATGTTGCATAATAAAGATTGCCCCCCTCAGTAAACTTCATCCTGGCTCCTGAATTTTATGAATGGAGGGGAAAAGAGGAGACGCATTCCCCTGCAAAATGTATTTTATTGCAGTTATTTACCCGGTATTTGCAAAACAAAATCACTGAAGTTAAGGTTCTGTCACAAAACTATATTGTTACGGATCTTTGCACATGTTTAAGTGGGTGTATGGAAATCCCGGAGCTTTCTTAGTGGGTACACGTGATGTGATGAACGTCTCGACCTGTCATTTCGGATGGATTTTGATTGGCTGTCAGTGTTTCTATCGTTCATCAAATCGCTCTGAAAGTGATCCAAACGATATCGTCCACCACTATCGTTGTCGTTATAGTTATAGTGTGGACGCTGCCAAACACTTGAGTTTAGAACGATTTTTAAAACTGTATTTTTATAGTTATATTTATAGTTATAGTTCTTGGTGTGGACGGCCCTTAATTCCAATGTTTGGCCAACAGAAAAATTACATTTAAAGTCCAGCACACTTTCGGAGAGCCTGCTGTTTAGCAGGTATAATTTTTTAATCATGTTCCCCACTTTAGTTTAGCATATAAGCATGCTAATATACTTAGGACTAAACACAAAGTACAGCTGAGGCTGATGGGATTGTCACTGGATTGTCAAAATCTAAATTTGTGAAAGGATGGAAGGAGGTAGTAAAGTATTTAATTTTCTAAAGTGCACTAAGAGAGAGCAGACCTCATCATCTCTGTTGTGCGAAAATGAAAACACGTAGCAGCTGTGAAGCTAATCTGAAACGATATGAAGATAAATTTGAATCACTAAAATTTAGACTGCACAATGAAATGTATTATCAGGGAAAGAATGGTCGTGCAACATCCAAATGAAAACATCTCAAGCTAGAAGATTATTATGAATGATTATTATGAATGTTTGGTTTGTGCAAAGGGTGTGTCACTCAGATTATCACTGGCTGATTAACAGTATTCATTTCCTCTCTAGTTCTCTCTGATGTATAACTCTTTTGGTCCAGTAAAAAGGTTGAGGGAGAAACAATATCAAATCATTAAATCCTCTCTCCCTTCCTTTCTTTATTCTCTCCATCTCGTATTGTTCTTCTCTCATTTTCTCTTCCTGGCATCGGCTCTGTGTTGACATTATTGCCATCATTAATTGTAGCCTTGTCTGTGATTGTGTGTGTGTCTGTGCACTTGGGCTTCTGTATCACTGTCCCTGCAGTCAGCTTGAATCACTGCAGGAAACCCAGTTACAGTAGCCAATTAGAGGCCACACACAATAATATGCCACATACACACACATTATTTGTCTTGTGGGCTACATAGCTAATGTCTGCCCAATATGTGACCATCAAAACAACATTTCACATTCTCTCACAATCTCTTGTTGCATTTAGACATTAAGTATTTGTTTCTTTAACCACTGTGCCTGTATCTCTGTCTTTCTGTCTGTTTGTCTGTCTTGCTCTTTTTGTGTCTTGATTTTTCAGACAGTGAGGAGCCAATTACCGTCCAGGGGTCTCCAGGCTCCTTCCTTCCTGTCTCCTGCTGGTTGGCTGAGAGCTGACCAATCAAAGGTCTCATGGGGGGCAAAACGCTGACCCGAGGAAATGTCATCTTGCTGAGTGAAGATGTCACTGCTGTTAAATTTAACATGCTGATAAAGTACACACTAAAGCCAGTCTTAAGCATATATATATATATATATGTATATATATATATATATACACTGTAACAAATTGCTGTAATATCTACAGTAAAATTTTACAGTATCTTCTTGTTTTGTCATTGTACAATGTTTAACTGTATACCGCAATGCATTATGGGTAAAAACAAATGACAGTAACCTGCTGCATAACTTCCCGGTTAAATATTGTACAATTTACAGCAACTGTGTTCTGGCATGTAGATTATGTGTATTACAGGTAAATATTGTTGATATTCGGATTTTGGCGGTTAGAACTTCCGAGAGGGGAGGAAGCAATGGCGGAGCCTGTATAGTCACCGGAGCAAGGCTAAGAATTCAGCGGATTGGTGAGTAATATTTGTTTCAGTGATGGTAATTTTCCATAACTTTAGCTAAGACAGATGTAGCATTTAGCACGAGGGCAGTTTGCATCGTCTTCACATCGCATTTCTCCGATAAACAGGCAACATTACAGCTAAGGTAACATGCATGTATGCACTCGGCTGCAGAACGGGGATTGGGGTATGTTGATGTCGGCAGAGAAAGTTGTATTCGGTTAAGCAGAGGGAAAGAGCCGAACAGCTGGCCAGAGAACAAGCAACCACTGCACGTCCATGAATGGTGGCTAACTGGTTGTGTTGTTGTGGACACTGCACGGCAATGGCAACAGTTTCGCAGCGGATAATGCCTAATTTAGGGGCTTCGATTTCTGGCCCCGTTCGTTACTATGGCATGAAAAAAAACGCCGTCGGATGGATCTAAACTGCTCGAAAACGGCTCCGAGCTCCACCAAAATTGTCTGGGTGAGTCTATGAGCGTATTTAATCCTAAAAATAAGGTCCAGGTATAAAGAAACCGAACTTCTGCTTTAGTTCCTCTTTAAAACAATTTTCCGTCTTTCCGAACCTGGGTTAAACACCCCCACCTCGCGCTCCTCTCCTCTCCTCTTCTCTCGTCTCCTCCAGCATGTGTCGCATTATCAGGATTATTAATTTATTAATTTATTCAGTTAAAATTGGCTTTGCTGGAGTGCTTCGTGAACTGTGGTTCTGTGTTTGAGAGCTGTGCCTCCTTCGGACAGTCACCCAGCTGAACTGCTGCTGCAGCTGCTGGACAGGTCCTCTGCTAACATAGACACAGTCCCGTTAGTTAAAAATAATAAAGTAATAATCTACCATGTCTTGTGTTTTGCAACTTGTGCATCATATTGTTACAGAGCTGGAGGGATCCACACACAGTGAGCACCACCACTGAAGCCCACGGTGTCCAAACACAATTGAAGGGGATTTTGAGGTAAAAACATTTTGTACAATTTACAGTTTAAACTGTGACAACGCAATATGAAAACACCCAATGCATAAGGTTTCTTTTCTTTGGATGCAAGTTACAATGTGTTACTGCCACATAACGTTTGTCCCCCTGAGTTTGTTACAGCCAGTAATGTTAATCTCATTTAGAAAATAAATAAAAACACTAAATTGACCTTTGTCTAACTTCATGTGAAAAGTGGTGACACTAGACATTCTCTGTCTGTCACACACACACACACACACACACTACGGTGCAAAATGAACTTTTTGTCCACCTGTAAATGGCTAGTGAATCCTCAGATTTTACCAGCCACTGGTAGGTGATAATTTGCAACGCTGACATAGTGTACGCTCTGGAATAGGTTTTCTTGCTCCATTTATCACCTGCTTTGATGAACAATTAAGTTTTGAATCATGAACTTCATGAGTCAATGCATGTGTGAATGACTGTGAGGCTAATTCAGCATGACTTGTTTTGCAACTTGTGCATCTTTTAGCTACAGGTGTAGGGATGCCAAGGGAAGCCACATGCAGTGAGTGCCACCACTGAAGACCTGAAGTAAAACACAGAGGAGAAGGGGATTTTCAGGTGATAATATTTTTCATTTGACTATGCAGTCTGTTGCAGTGAAAGTTTATTTGGGATTCAGTTTGTGTCCAGGTTACCTTAAGTAAACTAAATTTGCCTACACACACTTAACACTATACTATCTCAGCCAAGAAATCATGCATTCGGTTGTGCATGTGTGTCTGTCATCTCACAAACTAGGCATCAGGCTAGAACTTTATGTGTACACTCATAGCTGTATGTCAAAAAACCTTCTGTGGTTAAATTGTTTCAAAGCCATTAGTACATGTTAAAATAAATTGATATTAATGTAAAAAAAAATAGCTACTTCCCTAGTATTGCACGAGCAACCTGTAAAATGTAGAGAGCTAAACTATGCACATTTGTTGTTTTTTTAGTTGTTGTTTAAATAACATTTTTCTTTTCTCTCTTTCATTTTGCTCTACGTAGGTGAGAAATGTATCACTGCAAGCAGTGTGCCCATGAGAGTAAAACTTTAATAGGTTTTACTAATCATATGAAACTCCACAGTAATGCAGCAAACTGCCCTTTTACCTGTGGTGTACCTAATTGTACTCGTGCATTCAGTAAATTTGCAGCTTTCAAGTCTCATTTGTACAGAGATCATAAAGGGTACAAGTCTGACAAAAGTACTACAGATGAGCCTACTGGTACAACGCTGAGTTGTCAGATTGAATTTTGTCAGGGTATATTTACAAATGTGAAGGAGTTGCTTAATCATCTGAAAGGTCATATAACAGAGGGCAGAAAAATAACATGTCCCTTCAGGGCTTGTGAGAAAACATTTGGTGTAAAATCGACATTTGCATCTCACATTTCGAGAACACACAAAAAAAGTTTGGCAGGAGAAATACGTGAGGTGGTGTTTCCACACCCAGCGCAAGAAACACAATTTGAAACCCCTTCCCAACCTGAGAGCCGCCCTCTACCTCTCTCTCCGAGTATGATGGACATACAGACACAGAACTGGATGATGTTGTGGATGAAGACCTCTTTTTAAAAAACTTGTCTCTGTTTTACTTGAGGCTTCAGGCTAAATTAGTTTTACCAGCATCAGTAATTCAGACTATAATTGAGGAAGTCCAGGACATCCATGATGCTGCTCAGTTGCATATCTTTTCCAAACTCAAAGAGAAATTGTCTCTGCTTGGGGTTCCTGACACGGATATTACTAATGTCATTGAAGAGCTCACAAAAAATGACATTTAAAAAAAGGCAACAACATTTTGCGTACAGATCAGCGTCGCAAGTCAGTATTCAAAAACCACTTCAACTATGTTGCACCTCTGCCTTTGTATTTAGGGGTAACTGACTCAGGGAAAGAATGCTTTGCACAGTATGCCAATAAAAGAAACTATTACTTCTCTCTTTGAATCTGAGGCTTTCAGAAAACAGTATGAAAAAGTCCCATTCGCCTCTCGTCCCCTGATGTGTTGGAAGATGTATGGGATGGACAGAATATGACTGATCATGCCTTGCTTAAAACAGAAACCTCATCTTTAGCCTTGATTCTCTATCAAGATTCTTTCGAGGTAGTCAATCCGTTAGGATCAGCCCGAAAAAAACATAAGGTTGGCAGTTTCTGACACTTGGTGATGTTTTGCCCTACAACAGATCAAACATCGACCACATGCAGCTTGCTTCTCTGTAGAGAACAAGACTTCAAGTCATTCGGACAGGAAATGGTCTTCAGTCCACTGATAAAAGATCTGAAACAGCTGGAGGACAGTGGCATTGTTTTGAGTAATGGCAAAGTCATCAAAGGTTTTGTATGTGCGATAGCTGGAGATAATCTCGGCTCTCACAGTATTGGTGGCTTTGTGGAAAACTTCAGCAAGAGTTCCCATTTCTGTAGGTTTTGTGATGTAGACAGTAACATTTCAGTTGAGTCCACTGTCCACTGGGTCAAAGAGAACAAAACAATCATATCAGCAGCATGTACATGAACTGAGAGCAGGCAACACAGATACAGTGTGTGGCATAAAATTTGACTCTGTGTTCAACCAGCTTTGTTACTTTCATGTTTGCCAGCCTGGTCTTCCACCATGTCTTGGACATGACCTTTTTGAGGGCGTTGTATCTGTTGACCTGGCGTTGTATATCAACCACTTGGCAAACCAGGAAAAACAGTTCTCCTTTGTTGAGTTGAACAGAAGAATAAGTCGGTTTGCATATCTTGGAAATGAAGCAGATGACAAACCTCCTGAGTTCAGCCCCGGTAGTGAGAAGTTGAGCGGTCATGCTGTACAGAATTGGTGTCTCTTGAGAGTACTGCCTCTGTTAATTGGTGACAGGATCAATAATCCTTCTGAAAATGGTGTCTGGAAGTTGATTTTGCTCTTGAGAGAGATAGTTGCTTATGTATGTGCCCAGCAATTACTGCAGATCAGATTGCCTACTTGAATGTTCTTATTGAGGAATACATTCAGTCCAGAGTAGAGCTGTTTCCACCGTCCTCTTAAACCTAAGCACCACTATCTCTGTCACTATCCTGAGCTTATTCTTCAGTTTGGACCTCTCATCCGTCTTTGGACATTGAGATTTGAGAGCAAGCATACTTTTTTTAAACAGTGTGCCAGGAACTACACAACTTTAAAAACCTGTGTGCTACTCTTGCAGAGCGACACCAGCTCCTCCAAGCATACTTAGGTGCAGGAAGTTTTTTCCCTCCTGTCATACAAGTTGAAAAAGGAACTGAGTTCTATGTTGATGACTATAGTGAGAGAATCAAGGTAGCAACTGCACCATTTAACTTCACACATGACTCTACTGTAGCCACATGTGCTGTCAATGTCAGAGGGACAAAGTACAAAAAAGGAATGCATGTTGTTTTAGGACAAGATGATGAGGGCCTTCACATGGGTGAGATCATATTGATTTTGATCCATCGTGGTGACTGTGTGTACTTTGTTGTGGGAAGGCAGCAAGCTGTGGATTTTCCTGATTTGGGTGTTCACAGTTTAACAGAGGTTGTCCAGGAGTCAGGCTACACCTGTGTGAAGCAAGAACACCTGCTTGATTATTATCCTTTAATGGGGTACAATCTGAACGGTACATCAGTAATCATTACCCATCACTCTCTCCCAGATATATACTAACATGGCAACACCAGGGGAGGACATAAAACAAGCTGTTGTCAGTATTACCCAGTTTACCAGAAGATAAACTACAGTCCCTCCTGAACAAGCTGGAAAGCTTTGGTGTGGAATCCCTAAGTGACCTGCAGTTTATTAAAGAGGAGGATCTTTCTGCTAATATCACACCTATCCAGTGTCGGAGGCTTATCAGTGCATGGCAAACCGAAGGTATTTCTCAGATATTGCTTATAAAAACAATGCACAGCAACAACAAAAAAAGTTTATTAAAAGTTTGCATTTTGTCTGTAGATATGAAGTAATGCTGTCGGTCTTCTTTTTCCCTTGTAGTGACACTGACTGCCATCGAACCCTCTGACTTAAGCCTTAGTACCGTCACACAGGATCCTTCATCTTCTCAATCCTGCTCTACCTCCAAGTCCGTCGAGCTATGATAGCTCCGGAATGACAGTGAATTTAAGTGCCTGGCCTGAAAACTTCACTGTTCCTTGGAACAGAATGCCTACTGGTATCAGAAACGCCATTGCGCAGGAGACACGTCCCTCTGCTAAAGACCGCAGGGAAATGGTACGAATAATTGTTGATGAAATGAGGCTGAGTGAATTAAATCCATCAAAGTCTCAGTGCTTGACAGTGGCCAGGAAGATTGTAAAGCAGCATCCCAAAAGCTTTGCAGATGTCATGAAAGATGGCACTCTAATTGGCAGCGGCTTTGGATCCCTTGTGACTCAGTTAAAAATACGGGTAGAACATGTTAATCGTGGAAGCATTCTCTCTAGACGAAGGAAGTCAAAAAATGTCTCAAAATCACCTGCAGATATAGCTAGAGGACCAGCTGACCAATATGGCTGCGTGAGATGGCAGCCTGACTGTCCAGCGGACGAAACTGAAGAAAGTCTCAAAGATAAACAGAGAGAAATGAAAGACCTCTACGGCACTGAGGGGCCATCTGGCAGAGAGAGGACATTTGACTCACTTAATGAAAGCAACCTACTACTTACAAAGAAAACTATCAATGCCAGCCCACCCCCTTCGATCACTGAGCTGAAGAATGAGTGGCCATATCTTTTCACACCAAGAGAGCTTTACAGCCATTTCCAACTGCTTACTGACATTGACATACTGCATAAAATGGAGCAGGCCATAGAAGACAAAGGGAAGCTGATCCTCAAGTTTTTTGAGAAGAAGCCATCAGGGCCCAATGCGGACGAGAAGGAGCGCATCCTGGTCAAGTACAACAACGAAGACAAGCGTGATCCATTCCCATGTGTGATCCTCCTGCTTATGGCACACTTCAAAGAGAACCCTGACGGACTCATTTTGCAGACAGATGTAAGTGTGAAATTGTAGTTTGCAGAGATAGCAGAAGTACACATTCTTTACTCAAGTGGAATGACCTCTCAATTATAAAACGAAAAAGTCACCCTGAAAGACATTTCTGCAGCCCTTTTCTCACACCTACCCTTTCTCTTAATTTTAGAGGTATGCTATAAGTTGTATTGGGTCGTTAATGATGATATACTCAAAAGTGAGACTGAAAGTAATTGTCTGTCTATTTTTTCTGTTTTGTTTTGTTTTTAGGTGTTGGGAACCGCAGCTGACGCCGAAAGAACACTGCTGCTTCCTGATTCTCCAAGACTAATTGTCTTAGGTATGCTATACAGTATTTTTAATGCCTACACACTAGGGTGTGTTTGCTTTGACTGAACAGCATTGACTGGATACCATATCTCCAGAACTAGGGGAGGGAGCTTCTTCAGATTTGGCACAAATGTCCATTTGGAAAAATGGATGAACTTATTAGATTTTGGAGGTCAGACGTCAGGGCTACTGTGACCTATGTGATGTGATGTGATTTGGCCAAGAATCCATACATTTAATATGACAAATGTCTAATAGTATAAAATGAAGTGACATTGCCATTCCAAAAGGTTCAAGCTGTAACAGCTCAGAACGCAGGGAACCCAAATGCACGACCACAGGCTGAGTTCAAAGTCCAAAAGGCTTTATTCGGTGTCAAATATTTGGCGACTTCCGGGTGAGTGAACGCTGGCGCGACTGGCTGCCGCTGCTCTCCGGTAATCTTTAAGTGTTTATGGTTTTATGGCCTCAATGTAGCCTGAGTGGACTATTGTGATAGCACTTTGTGGGAGTTGAAGCGTCTACCTGCGTTTGACTACCGATCCAGCTACCGCTCCTGTGTTCTATGTGCTCGCTAGCCAACACTAGCCTACCTGCTGGAAGTTAGCACCTGGCCACAGACACGATGTGGGCCAGCAAGCCTCTCATCTGGTCTGCTCTTATCTGGACTTTCCTGTTGTTTTGCCACCACCCGATGGCAGAACCGCTCGGGTATACAGCTGCAGAGCTTCTCTGGATCTGCTGGCATCTGCCCGTGCCTTCACCGCTGCCGCCGGTACTGCACCGCTCGCTCTCCTCCCCCGCCAGAGATACATCCATCATGGGTCTCGCAGGAGCTTCAATCATGACAACTCCTCCACAGCAATAAAATCCTTCTGGTCCACTACTCGTCGTCCTCTCAGAAATTCCGGCAGGGTTGCGGATAGTCGTGCATTAGCTAGCCTGGTTAGGTCGGCTAATGCTAATGCTACCATCAAGCATGACAACACCACTGTTCGCTTCGGCCATATCTGAAACATTGCCTGCTGTCATGGAGACCACTTAGTGTTGTATCAGTCAGCTTTACTGGCCAATCATATCAACACATAAAAGGAATTTAAATGTTGTAAAGTATTGCAAAGACAAAGACCATATCTAGGACACATTAAGGAAACAGTTTATTGTGGATATGCTTATGTGGAAAGCAACGAGATAAAAAACATTAACATATAAACCATATGTTTGTTTATGTTTAGGTGAAGTGCTCACATCAAAGGAGTGGATGCTGAGCATCGAGAGGCAGGTGGTTGTGCCTCCACACCCCAACTTTTCGGCAGGACTGGCAGCGCAGTTTTCGTGCTACTACAACTTCAATCTGGTGTACCAGGAGCAAGCTGCATGCACCCTGGAATTCATCCAAAGGCAAGTAGATGCTTGTAGTACTTGTTAAGTTTGCTATCATGACAACTGGACAAGATATTAACAAGACATTATTTTGACTTGTTGACTTGACAGTTTTTAAGTTATTAACGTACAGTCTTGTGGCAAGAAATACAAACTACCCTTTTAACTGTTATGACCCTACATAATGTGTGTGTGTCAGTGTTTCATTGCATTGCAGAGATATTTTCTATTTCAGCTTGCCTATGTGCCTGGACTGCAAAAATGAAATGAAGAAATAGCATAATTTTGTTGCAGATTTGCCCATGGAAGGTCAAACGATTGGCTTGTATTGTATGAACTGATTGATTCTGCTGGCTTGTCAATCAGCTGTGAGCACAGTTTTTCATGAAGTTTTGTTATTTTCTTATTTTAGATGTTTCGTTGGAATCAACCCCAGCAGTGGCACGAAAACAGCAAAGCTGAAGAACACCATCAATCCTCATGTCTTGTCCCTGCTGAGCGGCTGATGGACTATGAATGGCTTTCTGCTTAGGATCCAAAAGATAAGGACTGTTCTACATTGTTTGATGATGTTCTTTTATTGTTTAAAAGCAATGTGTTGTTTTAAGAGCTGCAGAACAAACTGTCTTTGTTCAACCTGAACATTTGCACTCACAAAAAAACAAATACAACCAAGGAGTTACATTCAGCATGCACAAGAATGCACACACACTAGAGTCACACACTCACAAGCAGCCTGGGATCCAGGTAAACCTAGTGTTCAGTGTTCAGCCAGTGACATGGCGAGATGCAGACAGCTGGCAGACGTGTTTCCCAAAAATGCATATGCCTTGTTTTTGTATTTCTGCACCACAGTTAATAATTTTGGACTCAGGTTTGCATCTATATGTTTGGATATTTTGGGATGAGATAGCTTGGTCTCTCAGCCTAAAAGTGTACATAGTTACTCCTGTAAAGATGCTCCAGGTAAGGAACAGGGTTGGTCACTGAGTATTCATTCAGTAGAATAACAGTCAAGCCTCACATGGTTTATCTGATGAGGACTGTTCTCCATTTTGTGATTATGTTTAAGGGATAGTTCAATTGACAATTTGACAAAATGTTGAACTATCCCTTTCATTTTTCTTCATGTTACTGTACACGCATCTTTTGCACATCTGTTCAAAAAAAGAATGCTCTAAGTTTTAATAAAAGTATTTTGTAGCAGCTCTGACACTGTGTTATTATTTGTTTCATTCACAATCTGCATAATTTGCAAAGCAGCTAATGTAAAAACCATTATTAACTGTAAAAACATTTTACAACAACATATTGTATTATTTATTTACAGGTATTTACTGGCAACTTTAGTTGCCAGGTAAGTACTGTAATTTATTAGAATACAAGAAACAGTTGTAAACTAGATTACATTGAATTGCTGTTTTCTAAAAAAGAATACAGTAAGTAACTATAATTTATATACAGTAAAAACTTAAATAAAACTTGTAAAAAATTTACAGTAATATGTTGTAATAGATTTTTACAGTAATGAACTTCAATTTTACAATACTTAGCTGGCAACTTTTTTGCCAGTTATTTACTGTAAATTCTACAGTCAATTCTTTACAGTGTATATATATGTATATATATATATGTATATATGTATATATATATATGTATATACCTTGATCTGTGGAGAATAAGGACTGTTGCTAAGATACAAAGTGGCCACCAATCCATAAGTACACAAAGTAAACAAAGTTTAGCATTTAGTTTTATCAGATGCTTTCACTAGAATGACACAAGTGAGCTTTATTTCTGTGCCCAGAGGATAACTGCACCAGAAGCAAGGTAGGTATGTGTTTTTGTCTTTTTCTCCCAGTGTATGTGTATGAGAGTTACATGTTTCTTTCAGGACAAGGTGACACCAAAGTGCTACCAATCCTTTTGCAACACAGTGCCAACTTGATCGCAAATGTTATTTGCTGAAAAGCTAATGTATTCCTTTGAGGTGTGATGCATCACCAATCCATCATAGTCTTTTTAGAAGCAAATACTGTTATTGGGATTAGTAGGGGAGCGAAAAACCTCTATTAAAGCTGCATTTGGCTTTGCTCCAGACTTAGGATTTGATTCGGACAAACAGAGCCACTCTACATCATAATTTTAGATGCATTTTTCTTAGGCAGTAATGGATAAATCAATCATTATAGTCACAATGGAATCAAAGGCTTTTCATTTGATTAAGTGACTTTTAAAGTTCCTATGCACAAAAACAACCTACATAACTATGTTCTGGAAAATGGTGTATTTGAAAGTTACTCAATCACATTTCAGTGGGCAATCTAGACTAATGAAGCAGTTTGGTGTCTTTGAACAGTTTTGGTATCTGACCCACAAATTTGGTTCACCTTCACCGCTCTCATCAACCTATCTTCCAGTGGCAACAGGCAGCTGTTTTCGGTAAAGAAACTTGTATCCACCCTCTACACACTACCTGGTCTCACAACCCATTCTCACGTATCGACGTTTGGTCATAGTCTTTGCAAATCCAGATACGACACGCAAGGTACCCTGGGTGTGTTGGTTGTTGATGTTCTGGGACGCCATGTCAAGTGCTCTCTGTTACATGCTTTGTCTTCTTTCAAATACACTTCCGTTTTCACAGGAAATGTGCACCTCACATATAGTCTCTTTTAAAATAAATGCACTGTGTCAGTACAACACCGCAAATTGACTTTTTTTTTTCCTTCAACAACAAACGCATGTGGTTGGGTTTAGGCAACAAAAAAAGAATGGGGTTTGGCTTAATAATCTTATCTTATGAGGTACAAACACTGCTCTCCAAATTGAAAGTCTGTTTTTGTTGGTCCCATCTACCACCCCACCTGCCCACCCTACTTGGACTTTTGCAGCCTTAACTTTAGTTCTTGTCCCGCCACGTTTCCCCGACGCTGCCAGCCAGCGTTATACTATAACATCAACTGGCCGATTATCATGCCAACATTAAAGGATGGCTTTCTCCATGGGTGTCTGATGCCAAGTGTCACTACAACTTCAGAGAAAGACCAGGTTGGGTCTCACATAAATTCGTGAAATGACCACAAACCCTAAAGACCCTTTACGTGGTGGTGGCATGTAAAATGACATGTTGACATCATGGAAACAATGCCAATAAAATGTCAACTATGGTTGTTTTTCATGGTACACCACAAACTCCCTGGTTCAATAATGTCACACAATAGGTGGTGGTTAATGTTATGACCCCTATAGATAGCATAAAGAGCGTGAAAGTCCATGTGGGGGCGATGGTGGGTAAAGGATGGGTCAAACTAACACAGGACTTTCTCTCAGGAAGCCCCTGTTTGTGTCCCATTTCAAACTTAAAGTCAGTGTAGACTTATTTTACCTTTACGTACATTTGCCATTTAATAATGTTCTTATTTCTTGACATAATAAACACAGTTTAGTTTTAACTTTAAATATGATCTTTTTCTAAACCTAACCAAGTAGTTCTGGTGCCTAAACCCAACCATGTCGCCATCATGTAATCTAACACATCAAGTGCAACCTCCATGTATACCGTTTTAAAAGGTTGTGGTCTTCTTATGTATTTCTGTGAGATCACATTGCCAAAAACCTAAAAGGCCTGATATTTCCCTAAGAAGTTTGTGGAGACCACTAACAGAGCTAAAAGGAGAGTCAGTGTTGGATTTATATTTTTCAGATGGATTGCAGCACTACTTCAGATGAATGCCAATCTTGCTCTGTGTGTTTTAAATATATAATTAGGCAAATGCTTGCTAAAATCTTTGTCAACCAAAGTCTGCTGCCTCTAAATGACCAATAAAAATGATGACAGCTTTCAAATCAAATCAATTCACTGTTCAGTTGAGTAAGTAAAATATTTAGCACAGAGGGAATGCTTTGTTCTAAACTGCCTGTTTATGAACAGACTCAAACAACCTCCACCCCCAGCAGACACATTTTTAAGTGACATCAGCAAACCACGTACATCTCTGGGTTTGGTTTATGTCTGCAACAAAGAGAATTTTCTGATTTCTACATTTGTCTGTCACACAGAAGCCTCCCTGTAGTTCTCTGTGGCTGAAACCCTTTCTGTGTCCATGTAAATTTTTTACATGCAAGAAGGAGGCGTAACTAACAGACTGAAAACTCCCATCTAAGTTCATTTCAGAGCCCTGCTGCTGTAAAAAGGTGGATTTCAGCTTTAGCTACATTTGTATGTTAAATTACCTGGGTTGTAGTCACAAAAGCATCACTCTGTGAGTGTCTGTGCCCTAAACCTCCTCTGTGTATCCATGCACATTCATGTTATACCACAACAAACCGTGACTAACCAAGCAAAAAGTTCCATTTGGGCTCCATCCAGAGCCTGTTCCCTGTAAAGACTGGGCTTTCAACAGCAGCTCCATATTCAGGAGTGTCTCACAAATACTGTAACCTCACAGAGGTGTTCGCACCCAGCGTCTCAAGCCAAACCCTGCAGTCCTCAGTAGCACTGAGAGTGATCTGACTGGGTCTGAACACTGGGATGTTCACATGGATACTAAGGCCTGAGGCTAAACTGAGTAGGAGGCATCAAGAGTTGCTTCCTCCCAACTGCACGCAGAGGGCAACTTTGAAATACAAAACATGTTCTCCTACACCTCGCTTACTCTCCTAGTTCTCTTAGACATATCTCTTCCTGTCTCTCTTACTTAATCTGTACATCTGTATATTTCGCTCTTTTCTCTTTAAATACTCCTCTCTCTAACCTGCCAAGATACTTCCTCCCAGCAACGCGAACAAGACGGAGACGAGGGTTTGAAATAGAAGAAAAGGTTTCTCTGTAACCACCAGTGTTGCTCTTTCCAGCTCGTTTCCTTTTCCAATTCATGTATTCTGTAGGAAGGTCTGCATTCTCACGTACACACACATACAGACAAACACTGCATTTTTCATAGTACCTGAGACCTCTTCCAATGCAAGTTTTCTAGGTGGTAGAATATGTGTTCCTTATATAATCTTCACTGGTGGGGTTTCACAGCTCGAGAGAAGAGAGATTCTTTTTCCTCTTCTTTTCTGAAACTCTGCCTTTCCTGCTCCCTTTTCACCTTACATTAACCTGCATCTTAAGTCTAGATCATGTGTTTACATAATTTAGATGGAATGCATTTACTATACGCTGGACATTTAAATATGCCCCACTCCCTCATAATTTGAACTCTTTTAAAGCTGACATTAAAGACCTGGCCTTGAGTGTCCCCACCCACGATCCAGGATAATGCAGCTTTCATCTTAAAGGTTCCTAAATGGGTTGAGGTCTCTGATCCTTCAGTGGTGTGGCTGGCCAAACCTTCATTGAGCCTTGGCTGAATTTACATTGGAGTTTATGTTTTGTGGGTTTTATGCCTGATCGTCCAGGAGCGAGGGCTTCCGCTGGGGAAATTACAGTTTTAGTTTCATTTACTCACTAAAATCTCTCTCCCCTGACTGTCCAGCTGCCAAAATACAAATGAGACAAGAGAGGAGCTGATAGAAACTCTGATAAGCCCGTTAATGAGAAGCCTTAATTAAGGTTTGCAAGCAGCAGCAAGAGATTCACGAACTTTCTTTGCACTGGGTTTCGCCTCTCAGGCAAGAGGTTAGAAGTGGAAGTGTTCAACCTCACTGGAGATTGTGGGAGCTTAAAGAAGCACTGCCATCTCCTCTGTCTGATTGTTAATCTAGGTTTCTTCATTTAATGTTCCCGTATGTACATGAAAATATGGTCGGAAATGACAGTGGTGTTTGTAGTTCAAATGGAAATGCAAGGCTATCTATCATAGACAAGTATGACATCTCGATCGAGGAAATTAGACATGGTCATATAGTCCGTGTATTAGTTTTATCAGCTATTTTCAAAAATTATATTAATTTATAAAAATGCAATAATTGGTGAAACAACCTTCATAATGCTCCCCACACATTTGAAACCAATCCTTCACCCCTTTTTTTCAGGGGGCAAGGGAATAGAAAACAGTCAGGAGAGAAAGAGGAGCTTTGGTTTTCCCCTCAACTTACTACTCAACCTGTGGAAACACTGGTTCATGTCGGTGTTGCTCTGGAGTAGCTTTGTCAAGTCCATATCCCTAGTGATGTCATCAGGTTTATCTTAACTTGGGCTTGGAATTGACAAATGTTTTTTGCAGACAGCCTGTGTGTCCATCTGCATTTACCAGTGAGGCTTGAACAAAAAGATGCCAAACTAGGGACTAAAAGTTGAGACACCGCTACCTCTGCTTCTTTGATATTTCTTTCTAGACCTCCAACTCTAGAAGTAGAATAAAGAATTACCAAGCAACAGAGAGCTGCAAATCCTGCAAATTCTACAATTAAGTCAGACTGATACCCTGATATCAATCTTAGAACCCACTGACTATCAGTCTGACAACAATAAGCCTCTGGGAGCAAGAGCTAGTAGTTTTGGGGAATCCAGTCATGCCAGTGGATATCTGGGCCAAGACTTCCTCTGATGTGTGCTGCTCATTTTTTTTGGAAGGGGGTGCCATCATGTAAGAATTTCACTGTTTCACCTGCGCCTGCTTCAGTGGTCAAGGAAAAGCATGTGGACAAACTAATCTCAATAAACAACACAGATCCATATGGTGTGGCAGCTCAAGGCTGGACTACAGACCCAGATTCACCACGTCTGTTCACACACCTGCCCATTGTAAACTATCCCATTTTTGGACTGAATGCATACACTGAGGTAATAGAATTAATAAAGAATTTACCTCAAAAGATAGCACCCCTGTCCCACACAGTGTGACATCCCTTTACATTCTCTAAACCAAAATCTTAATCCATTGCCTGCAGATTCTGCATACATATGCAAGTAGCTGTTTATACAGATTACCCTGATATATGCTATATGAGCCCAACAGGCTCACAAGCTTTATGCCAGATAACATCAGGAGAGGCTTTGGGTTCTTGGTTTTTCCAGTATCAGCTTTTTCTAATGAGAATGACCCACCTCTAGATTCTAACAAAGACTTTGAAATTCATCAAAATTGCCTCTAACCCTGAATCGCATACTTCTTTCCCCACCCACTCTTACTGCAGTCAGCCCTTCATCATTCCACCAACAGAAACAGACAAACACCAGACCTGGAGAAAGAGGCAGAAAAGGAGATTGATAAATTGATAGTGACGCAGAGGGATTAACAATGACAGACATTGGTAGAAAGAAGAGATTACAATGGAGGAGTGGGTGTGCTACTACAATTGTGTGGGATGATAGGTGGGATATAGCATGTGTGTGGGTGTGCGTGCATGTGTGCAGAGGTCACGGTGGGGCTATGGGCAGCATTGTGAAAAGGACGATTGGTGTTAAATTGGGGTGAAAAGAGGCTTAGGTAGAAATAGAGAGACTGAGTGAGAGAGAGAGAAAGCAAGGGAGAGATAGTCACCCTTCACTCCACACATGGATTAGAGGCTATAGAGACATTGACAGGCTCAAAACCTGGCTTACACTGCTAAAGCCCTGCAGACACACACACACACACACACACACACACACACACACACACACACACACACACAACACACACAAACACACACAAACACACACACAACTCAGTATGTGTCAGGCCTAACAGCTACAGTATATTTAGCAGTGGAAGAGAATGCTTGGCTGTTTGGCTGTCAAAATTTCTCAGTTTTGCTGAGATTTATCTGCTGATTTTGAAGGTCTCGACAGACTGGGCACATTTTTAGACTATTCAGATGGGCAATATTCTCAGCATCTATGACAGCAATATTTTTCATGCTCCTTTCATTATCCAGCGGCTATGCATACATACAGAATCATAATTCCTTCTGAATAAGGATCCCAAAGCAACTGTTTACCAAACAAATAAGTGGTTTGATTAAGTGCTACTGTGGCCTGCTGGAGAAGTTTGTCGACTAGCCCAGCTGAATGCCAATATGTTGTGATCTTCTTTACAATGAGGAAACTGCCTTTGCAAAAGATGCTTCTCCTACATTATGTATGATTATCAAACCACATCTTACCTGTTCATCGGCACAGTGGTGCTTTGCGCTAAATGCCAGACACTAACCTGATCACAATGAAAATGCTAACATGGTGATATTTAGCAGATAATGTTAACTTAGTTTAACGTGTGAGCATGACAACATTTGGTGATTCGTTCTACATATACTACAGCTGAGGCTGATGGGAACGTTACTAGGTACTAGGTGCTACTAGGATTTTAGGCCATAAAGCACTGTAAATAGAAAGGTTTGTCCTGATAACAGTTGATGAGAAGTCAGAGGTTGAGCCAGGTTATTCAAATTCAATCTACGAGGGGGGTGAGTGCATCAAATATCACAGCAATCCATCCAGTAGTTGGTGAGACATTTTAAAAGGATCAGTAAAGTCCTTAGGCTATATCATCTGAAGACCATGAATCTCTGTACAAATTTTTGTGCCAATCCATCATATAGATGTTGAAACATTTCAGTCTGGAGCAAAGCGATGGATAAATGAAGCTACAGACTAACACTGCGGCCCAGATGGTAGAAGAAAATGTTGGCTTTGTACATTTCTGCAAACCATAGATATGTAGCATTTGTGCATTTCAAACATATCATATCAGCCTTTCTAATCGGGAGGTGGAAGAGACAGTTGATCGCCTGTCACCTTGGGGAAATACAAGCCAAGCAGCAGACAACTGCAGACCACTGTCAGAGACAAACAAACAAACAAAACCAATTGTTTTCAGTTAGTCATTGCTGTGTTTCCAGCACGCTTTTGGTCACAAAATGTGGGTTTGAAACGACCCGTCGTTACTTTCACTAGGGAAAGGCCAAGAAAACCAGTTATTTTAACTGAGCCATCACTGCTTTTTCTGCTGGGATTGTACCACAAAAAGCGGGTGCTGTAGGCCAAATTTTTTTTTGTGCCAAAACCTAATCTCATTAACCACAGCTTTGTTTAAATGTAGAGTGTCATTGTATCCACTACATGATAACATACAAATGTAACTTTTCAGTGGTTAGCAGAAAGTTGATTGGGCTGTTTGAGGTCAGCTGATGAAGCTGAGATGTGAGTTGAGCTTGACATTGTGTCCTGCCTAAACTAAAGCTATGCTAAATATCAGTTATAAGTCATTAATAAGAGCAAATCTGGGGTTTCTCTGTAATTAAAGTAATTAGATACAACTTTTAAACCCTTTAAACTATCCAGTTTGGCTGGTTGTGTTTTTGTGTGGTTGCAGTATCACAGAATAACAGGATGGAAAGTCACGTCCTGGTGTGCCACTGTGTTCCAGGTACCAGTCTCGGATTGAATAAAAGGAAATAACTGTTTGCTTTTACCGTGATTTGCTTAACTGTTGCTCATCCACATTTACAATGCACCATCACCTTCACCTTGCCACAGAATGGCTTTACAATCTCCCTCAAAGTACAAGGGTTAGAAGTTAGTTAATCTTGCCAATGATTTGTTTTGGAGAGAGAGGATTAAACATCAATTTATTCCATTTCAAACAGAGAGAGAGAGGACAGACAGACAGAGGCAAACAGAGAAAAAGAGGGAGAAAGAGTTCTCTCCAAATGAGTTTAGTTTAATTAACATTGTCATTGTTTGAATGGAGAAGACAATCTCCAGAGAATTACAAGATAATGTGCTGCCGATGTTTATCTCTTAAGCTAACCCTAGGCCATTTATAATGAAATTTTTACTGATGTTGATTTATTGCGACAGCCATTTTATTGATTTCAGAAGCAGCTGGCTGGATAGATTTCATGATTGTGCGAGTGCTGATGTCAAGCCCTTAATATATTATGCCACTTCTAATCATTAACTAAATTACTTTAATTTGGACTTATTTGTTCTCCATAAATACATAATTAAGAAAAACTGTATTTGGGCAAATTGTTGTTCAGAAACATGTGACGCATACTTAAGTTTAGTTAGGAAGAATACAACCTTATATACTGCACCAATGACATATCTGTTACATTATCAGATCTTAAACTTGTCCAACATAAGTTTTCCAACACTTCCTCAAACACAGAACCCTTCACTATATCAACCTACTTGTGCAACTGTTGCTGCCAGTCTTTATTGTATGAAAATGGGCCGGTATTGGCCTAATGTTTATCCCACTCTGGAAGAGACCAAACTGTTTGAACTCTGTGAGTGCAGCTAATGGAGGACAGATTAATAAGATATGTTACTAAGAGCAATCATTATCATCACATTGACACCAAACTAAAAGTCTGAGTGGAATATTAACCAAGTTTGTTCAACACGTGCACACAAACACATCAAACTAGGACACTCTAGATACTCCTCTACAGACAGTTTTGGATGTTAGGGGAGTCAATATTCATTTGTAACCCTCAGGGTTAGGCAACAAAAGCATCAGGCTAGATTTATAAAAAAGAAGAAGAAAAAGATCAGTGTTTGGGCTAAAATAAGTTTGTCTTACTAACATGACACAGCATGACATCACATACCTTATGTGACATACTATGCTATACTAAACAATTAACCATTGACTTCTGATTAAACCAGGATATTAAAGGCAGTCTCCTAAGTGAAAATTCTGTTTACATTAGGGCTGACCCAAAAAATTCAAAGCTTCAAAGCTTTGTTCGATGGCATGGGATTCGATTGTGAAAAAAAAAAATCAAAGCTTCGGCGCTTTTTTTCCGTGTTTTTGGGGGGAGGCCTTAAACGTAACACTAACACCATCAACGAGCCACGAGTGAACTCTCAGAGCCGCTCTGAGTCTGGTGTCAGAGACACTTCTGATGCTCTGAGTTGCGCATCTGTTTGATTGTGTTGCAGTGTGCGCCGAGAGTTTTAATTTAAGGTGCTCACAGACACTACATTACTTGCTTAGCTGATTTGCTGACTTGTCAAGAGTTAGATAAGAGTACAGCTACAGCCAATAGCTCATTAGCTTAGCTTAGCAAAAAGACAAACGTTCCCTTTACAAGTCTTGTTTTTCAGCTATAATGTTAATACAGCACCAGGTTTGTATGATATCTGACAAAACAGCACCCCACAAATAGCGTATCATAAACTTATATAGGTAAGGATAAGGAAAAGAAACCTGGTTGGGCCTTGTCACGTGCATTAGGTTAAGGCATGCAGTTGATATGATATCTAAAGCCAACAAATTAGCATCGCTACCAGTGAGGTTGGGTTTAGGAAAAAATCATGGCTGGGTGTCATCACATTATGTACTTAACTAAAAGTTATGCAGATAAGGTTTAGGAGAGGAAACTTGACAACAGACTTTAAAATATTTCAAAGTTTGCTTGACCGATCCTACCCCATCCTGCCTCCTTAAGTAGACTTTTTCTCTTTGCATTACTTTCCTCTTTACTTCTATTACTGGCTCACTGGTTATACACAAATTCTGGTGTATTAAATTCCATAGCTAAATGAAAGAACAGCGCATGAGAACAGCCTGGAGGGACAGCGTTTCTACAACTCTGGGGCTAAAGCTCTTTTAACATCGACAAGTGCATATATAGTGCATGACCATCATGTGCTAGAGTCTTCCAATTTACTCCTCTATGGACAAAAAGAAAAACCTCACAGCACCACAACAATGGCTTCTCAAAGCTCCCTGTTGTGTGAGTTTGATTGGGCTGTATACCATCTGGGCCCACTGATGGGCTGGTAAACATACGGCAGTCATCTGTGACATTGAAGTGGTAACCAACATTCGTTAATAAAGGCATTTCACCCATTCTTGCTATCACACTGCTTTTCAGGCACGGCGAGGTTGCTTTGTGAGAACGCTGCCTTTCTAGCTGTTTCTCCATTTGCTGCTGGGACCTGTATTCTCATCACTCATGCACTCAATTCTCAAATCACAGCAAGCACTAAAAAGAAGAAAATGTTACACTGGAATTCTTTACATTTGCGATAGTGGTTGGAATCGGGTGTTTTGTCAGATGCAACAGCCAAGCTTTTCACAGCCTGTTTTCCCATCCAGCAATAACATCTCAGCTTAATGTCATTGCCAAAGTGTTCCCATCTACTCCTGATTCCAGTTTGTTACACCATGTATTCTTCATTTGATGTTAACACTTTGATCTAGAACATTTGTTCCTCGATTACATTTTTTTTATTGTGTTGTTGGTTTTCTATGATGTTTCTTCTGCTGATCTTGTATTTTATCCTCATTTTAGTAGCTCTAAAATATTGAACGGCACTAAATCTATAATCATTTCTTAACATCTAATCTCAGTGTTGTCTTTGTATATACATGCCTCAATATCTTAAGCTCAGACCTCACACTCGCCATCTCTTTTTTCAGTAATCCCATCCTCTCATTCTTTGACTACATCTTTATTCAGGGACACAAATTGGTTCTTCAGAATCAAAATCTCCTCTCTGAGAAATATTTAGGTCACTCTTTAGAAGTGGTGCTGCTACCACAGATGCCATGAAAGAGGTTTCTTCCACATCACTTCAACACATGCTGTGCTGGTCTTCTGCTTTATGTGTAGCTGGAGCATATGGTTCTTTTATTCCATCTGATAGATCTCTCCTGCCTACAGGCCTGGTTACACCAGAAAGTGGCACAGTGGCATTCATCCATGTGTCTTGGGGAAATATCTGGTGCTAGAAGCTTGGTGACACAGTGAGCACTTTCAGGGCTAATTGGTGAACTATTGTAATTCTCTAGATAACTACTAACACAGTGGGGAACACGCTGGCACTGGTTACTCACAATAGCTCCCTGAGCTCTTTCTATGTATCCTGTACTGTGCCATTTACACCACCTGGATTTTCATTCTTGAAAATTATCTAATTCAATAAAGACTTATTGAAGAGGAAGCAAAACACAGAGCTATTAAAATATTCAAGAGTCTTGGTTCACCGTTTCACTCAGTAACTCAGCACTGCAGAAGTCCTGGTGTCATTTTTCATCAAAACCTCATCTTAGACAAACAAGTCATATCAATGTTTCTATCCTACTTTATTCATATCAGAAACAATTCAAGGAAAAGACCATTTCTTTCTCTCCAAAACTGGAAACTGTTATCCACGCCTTCATAACTAGTCAATTACACTACCATAACCCCTTGCCTTCCGCCATCAGCTAATCCAAAACTCTGCTCCCAGGATTTTGACTCAGGCTAGGAAGCATGACCACATTTCACCAATCCTAGTTTCCTTACACTGGCTACCTGTTGCTTTTAGAATTGATTTCAAGATATCATTGATTACTCACGAAGCCCTGAGAGGCCTTGCCTCAAGTTATTTCTCAAATCTATCTTTTATTGCACCATTCCCTTCATTGGAGAGATCTTTGAATGTGAATGTGGACCTTGAAACAACAAGGCGTGATGCATCCAAAGTTGGCAGAGTCTTTGCAGTCAGGGCTCCTAGACTTTGTTTCACTCTTTGTGTTTTATTATGTGTTTAGTTTTTTTCTTTCTTATTATGTTTCAGATGTGTTCTGCTTTTACAGAAATGCACTTTATAACTGAGTTTTGAAAGGTGCTTTAGAAATAAAGTTTATATTTCTTATAATTATCTAAAGATAATCTTGTAAGAGGATTACTCCAGCTGCAATACAATGACCAGCAACCTAAAATACATGTGAACCAGGGCCTCTTCCCCACTCCCAAAGTACTCAAAATCACTTCTTTCCTGCTATAATAGGTGTCACCATTGTAGAACAGTAGTCTTGCGTTCGTATTTTCACATGTTGTAGCAGAACTTACTTCTTGTAAGCTTCCTCCTACCAGCGCACAGTGCAGCAAGCCAGTATTTATCTGAAATGTCAGTTGCTATTAGTAGCAAGCCTCCACTTATTGCCAAACGTTTCATTCCAGCTGGTCTTTCTCCGTTAAGTATTTTGGTATAATTTTGTGGATATGACTATGTACTAGGGGTGTCAAATTATCGCGTTAATTGCAAATAATTAAATACAGCCATATTTAACGCGCTATGTTTTTTGATCGTGTTAATCTCATTTTTGATTTCTAACTTTGCTGTTTCTGTATGCCATAGAGTTGCCTTTTATAAAATCCGTCTGTAGGCGTACGATTGGGCTTCTTTGTGCTTGAGTTGTGGGCGAGCTGTAGCTGCAGTGCTACAGAGCAGAGCCCAGCATCAGCATTGTATGAAAAGCTGTCTGCCTTAGCACGCAATCTGACCTCCCCAGCAAACTCTGTAATTTTCGGGACAATCAGGGCAGGATTGTCCTGAAAATTACACTAGCGCAGAGTCTGGAGTAGTTATTGCCCGATAAAACATTAAAAACTGATCATGGTGGTTGAGTTGTCATGCAGCTCCCACTGGCTGCACATTGGCTGCAGCAGTTCCTACATGAATTATGGGTGTTGAAGTTTGAAGAAGAGAAGACAGCGTAAATTGTAGCTGCGAGGACACGGAAAGCGCAGGCAGCCATGAGAAGGAGTGATTTGCGCGTTGCAGTGCAGCCTCTTGTTCTAATTGTTCAAAACTGTTCTTTAAACTGATACAGCTGTAACGAATGTACCAGATGTCTTTTATTTTGTTAGCTTTTTTTTTTTTTTTTTTTTTTATTAAGTTTACTTACACTGGTCACTTCCATTAAATAAAATGAAGAATTGGAAAAGAGGAAAATAATTTAGAAAACTGTTAAAATAAAACTAGAGAACTGATCACAGATGTATTGTTTCTGTGTGTTTTTAATCTGCAGCTATGCTTTTAATAGAGCTGACATGTCATGACAGTCAAGCACCCCCCTGGTTGTCAAGACAAAAGGTTGCAACACTCTATATTGGGACTAATCTCAAAAACAATGGAATGTAATGGCTAGGTGTACTGCATCTGTGTTCAAGTGTGTTATTGTTGAAAACAATAATCATGACTTTAAAACACTTTTTGTAATATATATCAATCTTTTGATCATCTGCCACAATAATGTAATGAATTTAAATAAAAATACCTCAAGTTGAGGGCTTTTCTCAGCAATTTTGAGATGAGATTAAAAAAAGAGATTAATTAGATCAAATAATTACAGATCATAATTAATTAATCTCTCCATTTTTTTAATCTCTTGACAGCATGAGTATGTACATTTTTCTATCTACTCCCTGTAACTTTCTCAATCTACCTTTGATTTGATTCTGATTGTTGCTATATTCACAAGGTATTTCTAACCCCATCATCAGAAACATAACTGCATGCCACATTATCTTGTGTTCACACTGAAAGAAATTTGCAGGATAAATTTGCAGGATATTACACATAAACTGGAACTTTCTTTATGGATAAACAAGCCCCATTCAAGGAAATGAGTGAGAAAATAAGATCATTTGTATGCAGTTGTGAGAAAATTAGGCGACAGTGGTGAAATGTCACGCTAAACCCCAGCGGGGAGATATTAACATTTGGACCTATTACATTTTAATGGAGTGGACAGGGACAGATATTTTGGGAGGGACCATATTGTTGTTCATTACTGAGCCTCCCTCTGTGAGACACAAGCACACGCCAACACGTACACTGACCAGCAGGTGTGTATGCATGCCTGTGTGTGTGTGTTCAAGTATCCTTTGCCACGGTGTGTATCTGAGAGAAATGATGGATAGATGTCAATGGCAGGTCTCCCTCTCATTCTCCCTCCCCTTGTGTGTGTGTGTGTGCGCGTGCGGCTACATGTGTGATAGATGGGTGCAGGAGCAGAGGTCTTAGTGTATTTGTCCAGACTCCATTAAACACCTGTTCACTGGCCTAATGCGTACGGCCCTGTGTCCTCAGGCTGCTGCAGCAGACATTCTGTACACAATAAAGCCTTCAGAAGTGAGCAGTTTTTTATGTTAGATAATATTTTTAACAAGATAAGGTTTCACATAACAAAACAAACACCAACATAGGAACAGACTGATTGTACACTGAGCCCGGTCTTCAACATGAAATTGTCAAATCTAACAGACTTGAATTATTATGATATCATATCACCATAAAAACTGTACAATTCTCAAAAAGGCATTCTTAATGCATGACCGCACTGAAATATCTAATCCCATGACTAAAACTCAAAAGTACATTAAATGACTCCTTAGGAGGCATTTAGACAAAGACACAGTGTAGATGTGGGCAAGGTGCTTCAGACACTGGTTAGATGATGAAATATAACTGAGGTGACAGTTTTGCTTTTACTCTTGGAAGTCCTGTTTGAGTAATAAATCAATGAATTTGAAGGCTTAGCAGATGGCAAAACTCTACACTGGTTCATAACTTGCCCTTTATGAGACAAGATTTATCAACGATAGAAAGGTTTCATGGCAGCCATTCTTGGCAATCATTACATGCTCAGTCTACAAAATTGCAAGGTAGATGTAAAAGTACAACAATGCCATTCTGATTCCAAAGTCTACCAAGAATGTGTGTCTGTTTGCAGGCATTTGATTGGTTTGGGTAGTGCCAGGGGCGGAGCAAGACATTGTAAACTTTGATGGATCAGACCAAACCAAGAGGGACCTTGGGCATGCTCCACCAGAGAAATTTTTCTTCTCTTAACAGTGGCTATATGAACTATTTTTGAAGCCATTTGACATGACTGAGTGCCTAAAAGCTTGTGCATCATTTGGAAAAAATATTAAAGTTACTATGGAAAAATAATCATTCTGTAGAGCTTACACCCTATTTTGTGTCTAACTGTCTTCATCATTATAAAACAGTAACACAAGAAATGTTGAGGATGACTCATTTTCACTCCTGCCATATAAAAAGAGGCAGAAATGCCTGATATTACTATTTTTATGTTAGATAGCATAGGTAGGGTGGGACTTTGGCTTAGTCAGCATGACTAATCTTGAAATATATTTTGTTATATGATGCTGGTGGAGTTCACTGAAAGTGATGAATGTGTCAAGTTTGTAAAAAACACACTTCACTTTGATATACAGTGAATATATATCACAAAGCTTTTATTTTGAAAGGCTGTTTCCTGCTGTCAGTGAATAACAAACAGCTACTTAACAGAGACTGCAAACTAGCTTGATGACATGGCCAAACGCAAGTATGACACTAAATATTTTAAACTTTGTGGACCTTGAACTAATGCCTACACTAAAAGTAAACACTGGGTGTAACAAACTGTTTGTACAGACATATTTTGGGGCTTATAAACGCCACAATTGTAAGAGAGCCATTTCAAAAACATCTGCCATTATATCAATGACACTGGAATTTTACTTGTTATTTAAAACATAATTTAAACATTTCAGACAAAACTCATCTCCAGTGGGGTTGGCAGGAGAAGTTTCAGGGATATTATCTCTCAACATATCCCAGAACAATGCTGTTACGACAGCTTGACACCACAGAGTGTAAGTGAGAAAATGTGTTGGGTTTTTGTTGTGTTATGGGTTAAAAAAAATTGCAAGCATTCGCTCACTCAACTCTTCTACTAGGACCCACTACACAGCCGTAGTGCCATCAGGCTGCTCTACTACAAGTGCCTGGTCTGACCTTAATAAGCTGCTTGTTGTCCCTTCTAATTCTGTAAGCACTTTGCTAATGGCCTCAACATCAGCCGCTGACATGACTGTCACCATAATAACCTGACTGTAACCACTTAGCACTAACATTAGCGCCGGCTGTGGCTGTGGCAAAGGACAGGTACAACATTGATTCTCACAACCTTATTGAGAGTGTGTGGCAGCCATGTTGGGGCACAGCAGTGAATATCAACCTGATATTCACTGTCTATCACTGTTAATTGTATGGAGATGACTTTAATAAGCCCAGTGGGTGTCAGCTCAGTCAGTTATCATATGGATAATGTCCTCTGTATCCACGTCTCTGTCATGGCTGTCAGTGCAATCGAATTAGCATGACTGAAGCACTTAGCATTAACATCAGTATGGGTGATGGCTCACTACTCTAACTGCAGCACTTTACATTTATGGCAGTGGTAATGATTGCTCAGCATCCATTATCTCTCTCTCACTCTTTTCCGGATGTGTCCTCATGTCTCTCCATCTTCCTGTCCTTTCCCTCCTCCTCTCCTCCTCCATCTTTCTGTATTTAGTTTACTTTTTACACCTGTCCTCACCTTTCCTCTGTCCATTTTAATTATGTCCGATGATTGATTCTGTGTAGCTCTGCCATTATATTGTGATTACAGATACTGCAGTTGTCAGTCACTCACTCACACACACGCACACATGCACACACACACACACACACACACACACACACACACACACACACACACACACACACACAGATAGCAGTGGATTCCTAATGAAGTGTCAGCAGTCTTGTGGCAAGCAACAATGGAACCCAAACAAATGAAAATGCGCGCGCACACACACACACACACACACACACACACACACACACACACACAGCCTCATGTCAACAGGCTCTACTCTTCCAGTTAATAACATGTCACTAGTGCTGACACTGCACTATCTACTTAACCAACACTGCTTGAGTGTGTGTGCGTAACATGGAGGGAAAAAAGGAGAAAAGAGAGTGACACAGATATAGTGTGTGTGTGTGTGTGTGTGTGTGTGTGTGTGTGTGTGTGTGTGTGTGTGTGTGTGTGTGTGTGTGTGTGTGTGTGTGTGTGTGTGTGTGAGAGATTTAACAGGAGTGGGCAGAGTGTATTAAGTCTGCCATTGTGAACACACAGTAGAATGGCTTTTATTCTAATCAGTGTTAATGTTTAAGCTGTTAGTTTCAGCAATTCATTCATTACTGTGCCAGTCTGTCCTTCTCTCAGACACACAGTGAAAAAGGCTCTCTTTGGATCAGTGTGTTAAGTGACTCAGATATTTACAAAATTGTAGCCTTAAAGCATGAATGGGCTTAAGGTAATTCTCTCACTGTAGTTACTGATATGTAATTTAACACAATGATTTTCAAGATACATTGACAACAACTCGGTGAGTTTAAGCTTAATGTGTTTAATGTAAAAAGAAAACAACCTCTAATCGCTGTCATAAATGCTATTTGTTATTGCAATAACATTTCTAATGATTGTAAACAGTCATTGGATCTGTCAGGCTGGAGAAATGTTTGGGGTAATGTGACCGAAAAATATTCAAGACCCATCAAATCTGAATTTAAGACAATTTAAGACTTTTTAAGGACTTGTAGACACCCTGAGCTCTCTGGCCTTACATTTAGGTGCTCTTACACTAATACGTCATGCACTATACTCCTGCATCAGCAGTGCATTGGAGATATATTGAATGCTGGAGAACCGTCTGATTTTATGTCCTGTCAATCTGGTTTCAAAAGAAGTTTGTTTAAATGCAAAGGCTTTTATTGAAAGCCATATGCAGGCCCGGCCCAAACTCTCGTACAAAAAAACCCAAAAAAAAACAAAAAAAACTCCTCAAATAATTTCACAACTTTAAAAACACATATCTGAATCAATAACAATACTGAACTATAGAGACATTCATTAACAGGTGTATTTCAAAAAAGCACATCCTGATTTGGTGACTTCCTAAGATATATTTTGACATGTATTTGCAGTTCAAAGTCTCTTATTTTGCTTCACGTGTCACAGAGAATCCGCTTTTTAACAAAGGGCCACGCAACACAAAGACATCTGTGAAACGTAAAAATATTTGGTGTTTGGGAAATGAGCTGAGCTGAGTTGATTATCTCTGCTTGTTAAAGCTGACTATCCCTGTGTGGAAAGTTACAGTCAAATTAAAATGCCCTCACCAAATAAATACAATGTCACTTTCTAGTCAGGGCTGCTGCCTTTGAGTTTAGGCTTTTTTTTTCTCTCTCTTTTTTTTCTTTTGGTGTCTGTTTTTGCCACATCAAAGTCATCATTAGTGGAAAATATCGAGTCACATAGGTATATGTGTAGACACACATGCAAATGCAAAAATCCCAGTGCTGTCATCATTAGCAAGGTAAACACAAACACACATATGCATGTCTTTGAGGTGTTTGTCTGTGTGGCTTGTGACTGTGGCAGATGGTTTAAATTATACAGCTGAGAGAAAGTGGAAATCACTGAGAGGTGGTGAGCTATTGTTGTCTTTAACTTCCTGTCTGTCTTCATGACTGTCACTTTACTTTTCTGTCTTCCTGTGGCTCTGCTGCCTCTCCATCTGTTTTTCTTTTCCCCACCTTCTTTATTATCATGACTGTTTATAGTCCACATCACAGAACTACAGAAAACATTGGTCTTTAAAGAACAGTTCACCAAAATTCTGAAATATATATTCCTCCCTTAGCTGTAGTGCTATTTATCAGCCTAGATTGTTCTGGTGTGAGTTGCAGAGTGTTGGAGATATCGGCCATAGAGATGTCTGCCTTCTCTAAAATATGCTGGAACTAGATGATACTTGGCTTGTGGTGCTCAAAGTGCCAAAAAAGTTCAATTAAATTTTGAAAAACTCTCACTTTGGTTTGAGCAGTTTCATGTAGGATTATCTTCCTACCAAACTACTCCCACCAACCGTATCACCATGCAGAAGGAAACATGCATGTAATGATAGCTAAGTCTACAGCTCACCTGAGGAGGGTACCATTAATGTTTACATCTTATGCTGTCATGAGTACGAGCCTCTTGCCCATGAGTAGATGCACACTTCCTTCTGCAGGGTGATAGAATTGGTGGGTGTAGTTTGGTATATGAAACTGCTCACAACAAGGTCTGGGGATTATCTTGAGTAACTGGGTCATGATTTCTGGAAGGAGACATTGTTGATGAGTTTTTCAAAGTTTTTTTTTTTTTTTTTTTTTTTGGCTCTTTGAGCACCACAACCTGAGTGCCATCTAGTTTCATTATACTGGAGGAAATGCAGACATTTCTATGGACGATATCTCCAACACTCAGCAACTCACACCAAAACAATCTAGACTGAACTCTCCCTTTAATTAAAAACAGGGGTTGTGGTTGGGGATAAACAGAGATGAGTTAGCGGAGCAGAGACTTGTGATTTTACCTTTCTACTTTTTCTTTTCCAAAGTTGGAATTTAAAATTGGAGCAGCTGATAACATCACAGCACAGTGATATTTTGGGGAGGAAACATTTTTTGGTATATTTTCAGCATGCAATGCGATCCACAGCAATTCCCCCCTGCAACTTTCTGTGCAAAAGCAGTTTAAGAGTAAAATTCTTTGCAGACTTTACAGTGTTTCTTTGTTGGTTTACAAGCGAGACACCACTGCTGTACTGGCCGGCTGACAATCTGGCTTGTACCTACAAGCCAGATTGTCTATAGAGGTCTTGTAGAGGTGCTCTAAGTTGTGCTACTATATTTACGTTGATATAATGCTGGCATGTTACATACTCTAACAAATGTATCTATCTAATATAGAGCAAATCTAGGGCAGAGTAGTGTTCCAGTGTTGAAATACTGGTGGGTGTCTGGGGCAGTGGGTAAAATGAGTTGGGGGAATATGTGTAAAGGGAACTTAATGGGGGCCCACAGCTCATTTTATGCTGTAGGCCCCTCTAGGAGGTTAATTTGTCCCTGCTTTTATCCCAAATGTACTGGTATGTGACAATGTATTGTCAGTCAAAGCCTAATTTCTATAAGGAAGGCTTTTGTATCTCAAATCAGAGATTCTCACAGAGAGATGTGTGGTTCTCCTGTGATTTAAACATGTCTTTTCAGATATCTAGCTGGTGTACACTTAGCAAAATAATATCAATTTTGTTTCATGGCAGGTGGTGTAAAGTAATAGATCTGTGCAAATTAGTAATTTTACCATCAGTCTCTTCTGGCTGTTCATTTTCACTAGAGTATGGATTTCACATCAGCAGATGAATGCAAGGCAAAAGAATAGACGGTGTTCCATAATTCTCTCATTTCTCCATCTTTTCTTACTCTTCTCTTCGTCAGTTCTGAGGGTAAATACACTGAGCTCACATCACATCATCACAAACTAATATTTGTCGGGTATGATGGGCTATGTATGAAAAATTAATTAGATTTATGGCCTGGCCTCTCTCTCTCTTCCATTCATCTCTTTTTTCTTGGACTGATAATATAATGAATTCAAAGTCTTACTCTAAATATATAAATTTTAAGCCATGAATATTGACGTTTAGTCCTCATACAGTGTCGCTGAAGCAAAGGTATACAGGGAAAAAGAGTATCAAGACTGAATATTATTTTCAAGCAAATGAGACGAGTCTGATCATCTGGTATTCACTTCATTCATCAGTTTCCAACACCGTCTCTCTTTTCAGCATTCAGAATGCTGAAACACATTTTTACACCTTTTAATGCTCACTGGAAGTGAATTTTAAGCCAAGTTTTATGTTAAAACCAATTTAAAGGGGAGAAAATCTGGCAGACACGTTTTTATTCCCCACTGAGATTAGCTAATGAAATGTCTGTAACTACAAATGGGCAGAGTGAGGACAAGAGGAAATTAACTGTTGAGGGAAATTAAGTCCGTCTGTGATTATTAAAACAAATAGGATGCATGTTGTACAACTAACTCTGCTCTGTTTGCATCTGGGAGAGATAAAGCAAATAACCTCACTGCATACTGTCGTGGAGAAAGTAAGTTGTGTAAAAACTGAGAGGACAGATGTGACAGTGCTTTGTAATGCCAGCGAGCATGATGAGCTGCTTTGCTAGATTATGACTGTAAAGTTGCAGTCCATGGCTTCTTGCAATTTAATCCTATGAAATAGATCAAGCAATGCAAATTTAAAACATCTGAAATGTTGGGAACAAATGCACAGTGCACACTGGTCAGCCCCTTGTCTGCATGCATGTATAATATCAACATTTCAGAAGGTGGGTGGGATGGTGAATGGCATTATATACAGACAACAACCAAACTGGTTGTGTTTTAGCAACAAACAGCTGATTTTACCAGCAGTGATAGCGCCGCTTAAAGTTTTCTTTCTGTCTTTTCTTTTTTTTTCCTTCACCAGGACATCATTGAATTGTCTGCCAGGATAGTGGCACCATAACCATTTGTTTTTTTCCTGCTGCAATTTCTGCACAAAAAGAGGTTGCTTTCTCACAGAGACAGTTTCATGTTGGAATTGTGCCCCCAAATCTGGGTATTATAAGCCAAAACATGATCTTTTCCCAACAGTGTTCAAAGTGTTCTTTATTTCTAAACCTAACCACACGTTAACCACAGCATTGGTGAAATGTAAAGTTTCATTTACAACATAATAAAGTGCAAATAAAACATGTTTGTGGTTTGCAGAAACGTACAATAGCAAACTACAATATACAGGGTAATTTCTGCAGAAAAGCAGCCACTGTGGCCTCAAGTGACCATTATCAGATAATGTGAAATGCTTACACCTTGTTAAGGCATGCAAGTGGAGAGGGGTCACAAAGCCAGCCAGTAAACTGACCAAGTAATGTCAGTAACACAGTAACATCCATCTAAAAGTTAGCTAACATTTACTTACATTAGCCAGCAAGCTACAATACAGGTCATACTAGATCAGGTAAGGCTAAAGCATACACTGTATAAAATAATGGACATAAATATCGTGACATCACCCATTAGTCTGTAGACTCCTGTTTTGTTACCTGAAGTGTATGGAGCCAGAAGTGACAGTATTTGGATAAGTAAGTGGACCTGTAGAGGAGCAAGGGGTGGACCTGACTCATAGACTGTGGTGATGCCTCACAGACAGTCTGTCACTGAAATGGCCCCGCCCTTAAATATGAACAACTTTAAGCCTTAATAAAACATAAACGGGGAGTTCCATCAGAATTTCCCCTCTCTACAGTTGTTTTGAAGGGGGGAATTAGCGAAAGAGACCAAAACCATTCTGTGTACTAGGCTGTAACATGTTTATTTCTAGGGCTGAAAGGATTCCTCGAGTAACTCAAATAATTCGATTACTGAAAAGCCTATAGGCAAAAAATCCAGTACAACTATACAGCACACTGTGTTTCACATGGATGTTTATTTCTGTTACACAACCCACTTATGTTACTTCTGCTGTAGATCTGTAAATTAATTGTCAATAACCTGTCTGACGTTTTATAATAAAGATTGAAATATCACCATGATGATGGTTTGCAGGTAGGCCTACGTATGATGAAAGTAGTGGCATGGGCGCTATTAATAACCACAGCCGTGCGTAATGGTAGCACGTAATGAATATTTCGGAGAACCAGGCTGATGCGAGACAGTCTATAAAACTGCACTTCTCCGCCGTATCTTTTATCAGCAGGTCTAATAAGTGGTGTAGCGGGCACAGATATCGATATGCAAACTGACTGAAGGGTGTTTCTGCATCAATTTGCGAATAAACAAAGCTCATGCATGTGCGCCCAGCTCCACAATGACTGAGCTATAAGTGCGCGTGAGGCTTTTTAAATCTATAAGCTCCATGAGTTTAACATCCGGGTGTAAAGGGACCTTCAGATAACTTTATCAAGCAGCGGTTACGGAGTCTCCGTAACCATGGCAACGCCGGCACTGAGTGACAGACCTGCCATTATGTGAAATTCTCCGCTTGATTTACTATTTCTTTGCTATGTCTCCTGACATTCTTTTGGTTTAATCTTTCACATGTCATTCCCAGCAGGTCAAAACATAATTTATACAGTATTGTGTGCACAGAAATACGGGACAAACTGTGTTCCATATTGAATCAGTAAGGTATGGTACATTTTATTTTTCAATATGGGATGATCCTGTACTATCAGGGTGGCAACCCTATCGTCTACATGTCTCAGTGTGGCGCAGGCATCAATCACATTACCTATACTAAAAACAAAGAGAAAAAAAATTAGCATCCTTAAAGCAGGGAAATAAAAGACCAGGACCATTAAACAGTGGACGATCATTCATAAAATTCATATTTTGAATTTCACATTTTTTTTCTGTGTCCCCTCCCTGTCTCTTTCTCTCCATTGTTTCCTCCCTCAGTATTTTATCTTTTATTATGAGTCATTCTTGCCTGTTTTCTCTCCCCATTGACTTTCATTCTTTCTTGTTCTCTTTCCTTCATCATCCCTCCCTCTTCACATGCTTAAAGACACACAAAAGATGAATGAATCCTCTCTACAGACAAACGTGCACTTGCACATTCTGTATGTGAACAGATGTCACCTCAAACACAGACACACAAACTTGTAGGACTTCGCAACCCCACACAACAAACACACATACACACATCTGCACAGTACTCTTAGACAGGACCCTGCGAGAATATAAGGTGAATATAAGGATGCACATAATTACTAGAAATGAAAATGCCAGGATTCATGAAGCGGGAGAACTGTGCAATGGGATCCGTCAGTTGGGGAGGTCAGGTGACCACCCAGGGGCGGGAAGCAATAGACATTCGGCCCAACTTAAATGAACAGATGATCTGGCTTTCCCTCGCTACCGCTCTTCACCTTTTCAGCTTTCATGCTGCACATTTCTCCGGTCACCAAGCTGAAGTAATTAATTCTGCCCTCCTCAAGGCTTTTGAATGCATAAACGAGTGTGATCAACAGCTTGGAAATGCTGGAGTCCTAATACCCGAGCCCTCAACGGTGTGATGTTTTTAAATAATATTCCCTGAGAAAAGTCACTCGAACTTTCAGTTTCTAAGGTGTTGCTCTTTTCTTTGTTCAACAGAGCGGCTACAGGATACTGCCCAGTTCTATTGGGTGATTTTCAATGAAACTGTTGTTATGTCGCATTATGTCATTCACTACTTTTACAGGGTCATGATCATCATGAAAATCCATCTGAATTTACAAAATGTGGCTGAGATTAGGGAAACTCACCCAGCAGTTTAACAATGATGTGAAATTTTAATTAATGTGAAAACACAGTTATGAGGTTTTCATACTGTTGCAAGGTGTTGAAATCCTCTCACCAGCAAGATTAATTTAAAATAACCATGCCTCCTGTCCTTTTGGCAGTGATAGTGTGTGTGTGTGTGTGTGTGTGTGTGTGTGTGTGTGTGTGTGTGTGTGTGTGTGTGTAATATGCAAGCTGGGAACAGGAAGTCACCAAATTAATGAATTTTTGGCTGGCAGGTTAGACACACAGAAGCTAACACACTCTTACACAAATATTTTCACCTGGACCTCTAATTAGGTTTCAACCTTTTCTAGGTGAAAGGCAGGATGGGAATTAGAGGAGTAGAGAGGAGATAATGAAAAACTTTTTTACTGTGACACTGGAAGGAGAGGAAAGTGCCATTGAAATTCCAAGAAACAAAAACTTGCTGAAACATTGCATAGCATTAGCTATTTTCAGTGTTTACTATCATCAGGATATGTAATTTCAACTTTCAGCATGATATACAAAGACTTACGTCTATTTACTCTTTTGTCTGGTAAATAACGCAATTTTCTGCTATGAAATATTACTGTATCATTGTAACCAACTAGCTAACTAGTCAAGACTCTAACTACATAGCTTTCCAATGAACACCAACCAGGATTTCAACATTGAGTTTGTGTCGAAAAACTGATTGATATACGGTCTTAACGTCAAAGACCTGTTTCCACGCACTTTTCAACCAGCTAAAATGTGGTCACAACACCGACGTGTCAAAATTACACATTTGTTTGATCATTTTGATAATCTGATTACTTGCATGTCAAAGAAGACAATACTGGTAAGTGTGAAGGTATTTCTCCAAAGTCATGCTGCACTGGTAGGTAAAATGTGGTTTACAACAAAAACATAATTTGAACGCATTTAATGTTTCATATTAAATGTCATAAAGAAGGAACTCAGATTCACTAAAGACACACAATAACACAAACAAACTATCGATCGAGACAGTGGCAGACCACCAACTCCTGTGTTCAGTGAGGTAAAATTATTGTTTTTTTCATTGGAGTCTGGCTTTGAAAAGCGCACAGATTGTTTTACTTTCAGTTTTAAATAGTAAGATTTTAGTGAAAATAAATGTGTTTTGGAAGTACTGAGCATATGACTGGACAAAATAGACTTGGCTTTAACGGCATGAGTTGTGTGACAGTTTGTAAACAGATGCTTTAATATAGTTTGCTGGTTTTGTTTAACTCAGGCAACTTTTACTTCAGTTTATCAAGAATTTCCTTTGTTTTTAGATTCTTGGTTCACTGGAGGCATGTGATAAAAACGTTCTCTTTTTCCCCCACAAATTTTAACTAACATGGGCTGAGTAATTGATACATAAATGACCATTTGGGGGTTGAAGTATTCCTTAAGTAGTGCAGTCTGGAAACTTTTAGTTTGTGATGGATATGTTACACAACATCATTATGTGTTCCAGGAAGAAAGAATATTCTGTCCATTTCCTTTCCTTTCTTCTGTCCATCTCACTGCCTTTCTTCTTTCTCTTTGCATCACTATCTCTTTATTCCCATCACTTCCCCTCTTCATTCTATCTTTATTCAGTAATTAATTTGAGAATGCACAATGAGGCTTCACAGAGACAAGACTACCGACATCTAAATTAAAAACCTTACTTGTAAACATGATAGCAGATGGAAACTTTCTTTCCATCAGGTTTTACTATCTTTCTCCTATCTGGGTGTTTCCTGCTCTGTGTTTATTTGTTTCTCTTCACTCTTTAGTTTGTCCAAATATACCAACCCATTTAATACCTAAATACTTAAATATTCTCTTAGCACTTGATGACGGAGGGGGGTAGATTTAAGAGGCTGATGTAATTTTAATTTACCATCTGTCATATTCAAATGTAAGTGAAGACTTTCCTCACAACAGCTCTGGTGGCTTGTTGAAATGAGAGAAGTTTTAGTACCATTTAGTACTGAAAGCAGAGGTTCTAATGCTACAAAAAAATATGACAATGATTTTTTCATGTTTCTGTTGTGGTTGCCAAATGGCATACATGCTACTGAAAATGAATATTCATCTCAGTAAGTTTTAAACAAAAGTAAACATTTTGTGCAGGTTTTTTTTTGTTGTTGTTGTTTTCTTGTACTGGACATTTTCTATTGGCTGGCAAAAATTCATTTCATATAGAGGTCAGTGGTGCAGAGTACTGGTCACTGATATTGCGAATGCTTTAAAAGTCTGCCACCAGCACAGTGAGGGATTTTAGCGCTACTGAACTAACCTCATTTTTACCCCTTTTTATTATTATTTTTTTTTAAATTACTGTAAATCACTGTATGTCATCAGAGGCTGTCTTTTTGCTCTCTGCAGTTCATAAGATAAGGCTCACCGATGATACAGTTTTGACCATGTTTAAGTTTGTATACAGCAACCACAGAGGCCTATAGTATTTGCTAGTTTTATTCTTAAATTTTCCCTCCCCTTTAAAATGAATAAAAATTAAAATCTGCTAAGGAATGCCTCATTGTCTGGATCAAAGACTCTCTGTTCAATTTAGGACGGAGGGTCTGTTTCAATGGATCTACAGTATGTCAGAACAGAGCCTTGTTAGTACTGGGAGGCTCCACAGGGATCTCTGTTATCTGCAGTTGTATTATCTCTGTAGCTTAATGAACTCTGGTTCCATAGTTTCAGTGCAGTCTCTTTAAATATGCTGATGACATGGCTTCAGAAGGACTGCCACAAAAGGATAATAAATGTGATTGAGACTGGTTATATGAGACTTGCAGAGCAGGAAATGCACAAAAGAGATTACAAATGAATGGTCTCCAGAGACAACTAAAAAACTAGTGATTACACTTGTGTTTGAAAACTATTAGTTACTGTGTTAGTTACACACTGCTAACGACACTGAATCATCTGATCCTACTTTTCAGAATATTCTCTTAAGTTTAGGTTTTAACATGTCTGAGGGGTGATAAGAGAATGTTGGTACTGTGAGGCTGCACTTAGGCACAGTGGTGCTTTGAGCTAAATGTCATCCTCACGACGACAATGCTAAAGTGCTGGTGTTTAGCAGGTACAGAGTTAAATATGGTCATCATTAGTTTACAGCGTTAGCGTTGCTACATTTGCTAAATAGCACTTAATGTAATGTCTAGCTAAGGTTGATGGTAATGTCATCAGTATTGCTAATATTTGATTATAAATAAATGTATGGGACACATTTTGAATTGATGATGGCACCATCAGAAAAAAAATAAGCAGTCACCAAAATGAGCACAATTCATCCAGAGAGGGATTTAAATGGCTGAAACAAATTTGATGGCAATCCATTTGTAATTTCATTGACAACCAGAAATGTCATGCTGACGCTACAAGATTGCCAGAATCAGTTGGATTTATTGTCTTGGAAACATTAATGTATCAAATTTTGTGCCAATCAATCAGATTGATTTTGTGACATTTGACATGATAAATTAAGTTATTAGAGTTCATCCTTTTGGCACCATGAAAAGCTGTTTATAAATATTGTGGAAATCCATCAAATCAACAAATCTTTATTCCAAACTCATCAAATACAGCAGCTTGGTCACTGGCCGTACTCTTCCAACTATGACACTCTACCTCTCTCGAAACAGTACTGGATACTCAGGGACGGCGTGTCAATTTCCACTTGTTACATGCATAGTGCCTTTTTTAATATCAAATTCTGTACTGACAGGAAACAGAGGTTGTGTCACCAAAAGTACTTCAGGTTCAGGCAACAAAACAACTTGGTTAAGTATACAAAGAAGATTATGGTTTAGTAACTCCAGAAAGGTATCAAGCTGGGTTAGGGTTGGGTTAGGGTTAGGCTGTCTTGTGACCTATGAGATGCATGTCACTTGACAATTGTCAAGTGTTAACCATGTAACCTTTTTGGAAAAAAAAACAACAACTCAATGTTTCAAACCCGACACGAACGGCGGTCTCCTAGATAAAAGCCCAGTCATTGTTTGACCCATCCATTTACCCTCTCTACCACCCTGTTTGAACTTTCCCGCACTTTATACTACGTCATTGACGCAGATAGGCTTACATTTACATTTGACAGGAATGAGAATGGGTTGATCCAGTGGTTGTTAATTTAATGTATTTTACAAAAGGAAAAAAGACCCTAAAAAAAGAAGAAGAAAAAAAAAAACAATGTCAACCTCATGACTGTGCTGGAAAATATCACGGGAACACCAAAGTCAGTAGGATTTAAAAGCTTAGGACCACAGACGTCTGTATAAAACTTCAGGGCAATCCATCCAGTAGCTGTAGTGGTAGTAATATTTCTGTCTGGACCAAAGTGGTGGACCGACCAACTGAATGACAATGCCATCCCTGGAGCCATGTTATTAGCACCTTAGCCTGGAAAGTAATTGAAAGAAACCTGCAAGTGAAATCCAGTCATTTTACCTGAGACATTGTATTTCAAGGTCAGATGACAGCTACAACCGCTGTGTGGTCATGTCAATTAGTTTTGGAAACTTGCTTCAGCACATACAATAGTCCTCAGTACGCAAAAATACAGACACATACAGACAAACACAGGCTAAAAATGTCAAGAATGTGCAGGTATTTTTGTGGGGGAACAGATGTTGCTGCAGAATTCCCAGGTAATACCTGATATTCCCTACAAGGTATTGCTTGTATCTTGCCCACCTAGCATTAACTTAAAGCAGTAACTTTTAATTAGTTTGCTCCCAAAACTTGGTGCAGTGTGCTATGATTGTCTATTTCCTGAAATAAAAATGGAGTAAAGTGTGACTGTGACTTTGCCTACAAAGACAAAGTCACACTTACGGAAATGCTATTTGGCAAATACATGCTCTAACTGGATTCAATTAGCCCTAGTAAGTATTTTGTGTCACTAGTTTTACTTTTAAACAAAGATCATAATCACACTGAAAATGTAGTTTGCCTTACTAAAAGTATGTCTCCATTATTTTGTCCTTCTTGTCCTTGTATATCGATATCACCTTTGGGCAAATGGAAAGCAGTTGACTGACTTCAGGCAATGTTGGCTGTTCTTGGGTGTTGTTTTCTCTTGATAACTTTTTTTTATTATACAGCCACAATATGAAGGTTGTGTCAGTCACCCTGAGCTCAGTAGTATGTGAGCTCTGATGCCATGTGAGGATAAACCACAGTATTTTATTCCCCTGATGAGAAGCTGTACACTTATGTCTGTCTGTTTGTCTGTCTGGATGAACTCACTGACCCTGGATACTGTAATAACGTGGGATGAAGAGATGCCCAGAGAGACAGAGGGAGCCAATGAGAGAGAAGGAGGGCAGGGGAACAGAGAGGAAAGAGGAGATGAAGGAGGGAGGACAGGGGAGGGAAGAAGGGATGCAACAGAAGCATGTTTGGTGCGTTGCTAGTGATCTCTCCCTCTTTCGTCTGTCTAGCTCCCTGATTTTCTCTCCTCTCCCCATGGTGAAGGGCAGGGAGGGGACAGGGCTGCTGTCCTCGCCCAGGTCAGAGCCTCTCAGGCTGGGATAGCATCCCACTAATCTCCCCTCCAGCCCAAGCTACATATTGGCAGAGAGCAAGTTTCCATCCAACTGTCAGGCCCACTTGAAGTGAACTCTGACGTTGCAAAGACTCTAATACACCCAGGAAATACTGTGCTGTTCATTCTGAGAGGTTGTGGTGACCAGTTATGTCAGTATATTTCAATCTGTATGTATTACTGAAAACCTTTGCACCCAAGTTTTATTTGCAGTATCTACAGTATTTACTTTTCAAAATTATGCCTTTTCCCATAAGGAACTGCCAATTCATTATATCATCATTTACATATGTAAATGTATCTGTATGAGTGCCCAAACAGACTGCATGGTGTGGTATAATACTCCTGCTAAGAAATACAGCACAGATTGAGTCAGTATAACACCTGTGTAAATTAGCAGAGGGGCTAGTCTGGAGGGAATGTGCTTAGTTTGGAAGAAGCCTAAATATGACTGAACAGCAACAAATAGCAAAGGAAACTATTGTACTTTTATATTTGGCATCTTTCCTCTCTCAGCATTGATTTTTATGCCGTTTTACTGTTGTGCCTTTTGTCTATTTCTTTTTTTCTCTGTCTGACTGTACTCTGATTGCCTCACTGGATATTTTTTTCAACAAGTGTATTTCAACTGTGTGTTTCAGTTGTTAACAGACAGCTGAGAATACTACAAATTACATTTATATCAGATGATTCCACAGTTTATGTCCAATGCCGATTTTCAGGGAAGAATGTGCCCTTTATGTTGAGACTAAGACAGTGGTTTTGGAGGTTGAAGTGGTCAACAGACTTTGGACTTTCATGCAGGAGACTGGAATTAGTGTCCTTAGACCACAATCACAACTTTCCCTAACCTTAGCCAAGCATTTGAGCTGCCCAATCATAGCCATAGGTCATTCTTCGCAACAACCATGGCCAGATTAAACTGTTGCCTGAGGCGAACATTTGCTTTTGGACCCCTGTTGCAGCTAATTCCCATCAAGTACAGCACATCACATTAAAAATGGTTGCTTCATTATATTTGGCACAGAGACCCACAAACCAACAAAATAACCTTTCCCATGTTTTTTGTGTGGCAGTTACTTTATGGTAATGTGACAAAACACAACTTCATTTCGGAAAAGGCACCACATGAGGACAATACAAACTTAAATAAGTGAGGACCCTGTTGATATTGCACTTTAAAGATATCAAATCACCAAAAAGAAACAGATGTTTAACCCCAGGCTATTGGTCCTGGAGGTCTGGGGTCTCGGGTCAGGTGTCCCCTTTACTCTTTTGGTGATCGAGCAATATCCACCATCTTCCTCTAATGTTAACCAAACCATAGATGCCATAGATAGATATTGTAGAAACTCTGGCATTAAATATGGTATTTGATCATCATTTGAGGATTTTTTATATCAATAATGTGTCTGGTGATAGGTTTGCTATGAAAAAGACTCTGTTATAGAATTCAACCATTGTGGCTGTTGATACTGTATGCACTATAGCTTCACTCACATTTTATGTACATAAACCTGAAACCCTTTTAATGTATCCTCATGCAATGGTTAGTATGATATCTAATAAATGAGCACCCCTGCCTGTTAGGTTTGGTTTAGGAAAATAATCACTGGTGCAATTCCTTAACTTACATACCTAACATACAGTTACGTACTTAACATAAAGTTATATAGGTAAGGTTTACAAGACTGAAGTTACAAAGGCAAGGTTTAGGAATGTAAAATTATGTAGGTTAGGTTTAGGAAGACAACCATGGCTGGCATCAGTACGTACATTATGTACCTGACATATATTTTTGTGGGTTAGATTTAGGAAAAGAAACATGGTGATAGCGTACCTGAAAGTAACTCAGACTTTACTTGTTTTCACACGGGAAAAGAACACCAGCCACCTTGTGCAAATCTTCCTTAGTCCTGTCAGTGCATAGGTCATGTGATCGCAGCCTTCACAATTACATTGGATTATGTGCACTACTGGCTCATGATTACATGGATTATATATGAATTCTGGTGCATTACTTTTCATATGAACCATGTGTGAGGACAGCTTGAACCTTTTTACACTTGGACTCTTCTTTCTTTTGAGTTGTTTACTTCACGTGATGTGAATGGGGTTGTGAGCCTGGTCAAGTGCCTCTGAGTGCACATCGGTATGGATTAGACACTGATGGACAACTCACAGCTTTTGTGCTGCTGAGACAAGGGGTTACTCCAGTTTCTTTCCTCTCTTCCTTCTTTCAAACTGATCCTGCTGTTGTTCCAAAAGCTGTTGGCCAACCTTTCCAAAGCAACAAATCTGAAAATAACACCATTCATCTCTCATGTTATTGATGTTCAGGCGTGTTCAGACAATTTAAATTTAAATTAATGAGAGAAGTTAGAACAGCAATCTAATGGACAAGACTTTTACATAGAGATAAACATTAGAAACTGTGTGCTAATTTAATTAGAGGCTCTAATTAATGTGTGATTGGAAAATAAGTGCGAAGTACACCATTAGATACCAGGAGACAGAAGACTGACTCAATTTGTTGGCCCATTTATTGATGCAGTTGTCCATACCTTCACTTCTTCATCATTCATTAATTCATGCAATCCCAAACATTTTGTCAATCTATCATCCGTCATCATTGTCACTCCACCCGGAATTAAGTCATACAGACACCAGATCAGTCATCCATCCATCAGTTAGCCAGTCAATTAGCCATCCATCCATCCAGTCAGCGAGCACCGAGCCTGGTTGAAGCAACCAGTCGGGTCAGGTCTTGTGAGTAATGAAGAGGAAGAGACGGATTCACAGCAAACCATGGAGTCAAGACCCATATATCATCCCTCTGTGACTCACTTTATGGCTCCTCTCATCTTTCTGTCTCCATTCACCTGTCTCTGTTTTCTCTCAACCCCCACTGTTTAAACGTTTGACTCATCTTTTCACAGAAAGTGGACCCCGGCCTCTGCAGGGGACACAAATGACAGCAGATAGCTGTGATTTCTTTTCTCTTTGTCCGGTGTTCATTCACAGTTTTCTGGTCAACAGTACTGAGAGACTGTGGGTGCAAAACCACACAACTAGTACTTAGAAGAGATTATGTGTCGTGGCGAGAAATATACTGTAGTATTCCAAGTCTTGCAATTCATTACAATACTTGTTTAAATCACAAAGACTGTACGTGGAAATTTAGTCTCACGCTGTCATATTTTATTTAAAATATATAAATTGCTGGAAGTGTATGTTTATGACTGGGCCCAATCCCGCCGCTGGGACTAGAAGCGAGGGATGTTTACTGGGACCACCCCCAAAGTTTCTGGGGGTCAAAACTGACTAAATACCTGCAACGCTAAGTTTGGCCTCTTTGACGACATATGCTGATGATTTGAAAGGAGAGGGATCCAACTAAAGAGATCCCAGACACGAGGTATTTTGCTTCCTTCAATGCCACCGAAGTACAGAGGCCAATAGGTTTATTTTTGCTGTACTTTTAGTTAATTTTTCCGAAAGAGTATTAATTAATTGTATTGTTAGGTTTAAAAAAACATTCTCTGAGTGTAATAAAATTTCATCCAAAGACAAGCCACACAGAGAATGAGGTAACACTTTATAATAAAGGTACAAATGAGATACATAATTAATGCTTGACTTATGCATGATGATTTAATACATGAATTAATGCAGGATGTATCATCTGTTGCTCACCTTTAACAAGTGATCCAGTCACTGACTTTAGATCATCAGTTAACTTTTTAAACTCTGCAACAGAAATGTTCCACTAATGCCTACATCAGTATTTTTGCTTGTGTGTCATTTCTTGGAGTATCTTCAAATGCTTTATAGCCCTATGGTCTGTACATCTTAAGATAAAAGGGTTATATATGTCAATAAACCATAATAATTGATAAAAGTGTTAGTACTGGAATTGTGTCATTAAAAAAGAATACAAAATCTGGCATTTTGTAAAATCAGATTTACAAAATAAAAACACAAAGCATAATGATCCAAATGATTTTAAAAGTAGAATCATTGACAAAATATTTCTAAAAACTCCAAGTTAATATGGCCTTAATCACATTGTTTCCCATACACTACTTTTTTTTTTTGTGGTGACTGCCACAACATTAACGTTACTTTTTAAAATGGGCAAAATCTTAATCCATAGTAGAGCTGTGCCCAGCATATAGATTCACTCAATCCCCATCTCTCTCTTACAATTTGTCATGAGAGTTTTCTGCTGGAGACAGTTGGGGACTCTGCCCGCACACACAGAGTGACAGAGCTGTTAGCATCACACAGCTAACATTATCTAATGGTTATTAACAAGTTAAATTAAAGAGTTGATAGGGTGACCATATTTTGATTTCCAAAAGGACACTCGGCCCGACCACGACATAGCCTATGTAAATGATACTCACAGCTTACTCAAAGATGCCTTATCATTTAAAAATATTAAAAATGTATATGTATGGATTGAAAATTCAGTTATATTCCAAAATAATATCTCTTAAAGACAGAAATTCAGAGAGGACCCAATAGGGGACACATACACACACTAGAGTGTGGCGATCCAAGCCCGACGGTACCCGACAGGTCGGGCCGGGTTTAGTCAAAAATGTAGCTATAAATTGTATTCGAGCTGGGGTTGGATTCGGTCAGCTTTCAGTGAAAATGTAGTGTAAAAATAAATAAAATCCTGTTGTCTGTCCTGTTTATTGCTTGGGCACTGTATTTATGTGACAACACCTGAACATAACACACACAGACACACATTGGCTGTTTGTTTCTACCTCTCCCCTCGCTGGAAGTCTCAGACCTTCCACCGCCAGCCTCCTCCTTGATTAAACGCTGAAAATAAAATAAAAGAGGGAGACAGGTTTTTCCTATTTCATCTTATTTTGTTTTATGTCTCCCTCTCTCCTCGCTGGAAGTGTCGGACCTCCCGCCTCCTGCTCCCGTCTCAAACACGGGCTGAGCACCCACGGCGCACGCCCGTCCTGTTAAATACTCTGTCGTAACAACTGTGTGACACAAACTCAGTGCTTTGGTCATTAAATAATGTTGCCCCCCCCCCGACGCCCCAGACGGGACGTGAAAAGTGGACATGTCCAGGCAAAAGAGGACGTTTGGTCAGCCTAAGAGTTGAGCCATTTCAAGGTGTGTTTTTTGGAATCATTTAATGGCTGGATGTTGGATGTTAGCTGCCGCTGAAGCTGTGTTAGCTTGAGTTAACCAGCAGCTTTGGACTGCATAAATATGATCTTAAATCTGCTGGAGCTAGTATGCTGGCTGTTTCTGCACCTCTGTTTCCCCACTTTGTCTGGCAGGTTCTAATCCTATCATTATGAGCATTCATGCTCAAGGCTACAGTCAGCAAGGTTAGCTGACACACTACAAGACACAAGACTTAAGTGTTCTGGGACTACATGACAGATGGCATTATTTTAACAGTGCAGTATGTAAAGTTTTGTGTGAAAATAAATCAGAAAAAAAGACAAGATACTAGAAGCCCTACTCTCTTCCCATTTTCTCACAGACCTAGGGTCTGCGGATAGACCCTGTATGTGTCACTCTCCGAGTGTTCACAAGCAACCAGAGGTGCTACAGAGTCTGACTAACACAATGTCAAAAGACAGTAATGTATTGCAGTTTTAATTTCAAGCCCAAAAGCATTAAAACAAGAAAAATCATACTGTCTTTAAGCATGAAGTGTGGGCCCTTTTGTCTCCAATGAGGGCCCTCGTGGTCCCTCACTGGTTCAGTATTGCAGGGTGGTGAGAAGGAGGAGTGGGGATGACAGCAGCGATGCTGGCTGATGGAGAAGGCCCTTGACTGGGGTAGCAGCTTACCAAGGTACAGTCAAGTGTGTATGTACATTAGAACGACACTGTAAGAGTGGAATAGGCCCAGCCATGATTATATAACCACAACAGTTTTGCAGTGAACTGCCATCAAACTGGGGGCTAAATGTGGCAATGGCTGCTTGTGTAACTGACGAAAAGAAACGCCACTGTCCTGAAGAAACCCCAGGCTTCAAGTTTTTTATCCACCCAACCATACATCATGAGTAGACCAGCAGTTGACTTTATACTGCATGTGTTAAGAATTTCATGCATTATTAAAACTCTTACAGCATCTTTATCAGTGTACAGACCCTGCATACGTTGAAATTAATTTGCTTCCATACTTTCAAATGTCTCTAATGCAGGCATTGGACTGCACTTTCTTGGTGAAGAGGGATCAAAGTCTGAGGCTGAAGCTCTTGTTTTATTGGTCAGTCTACATTCCAACCTTCAGCTGAAGAAAACCACACCCTTATGGATTGTACTCTAAAAGAAAGCAGATCTCATTCACTGACCTCAAAATACAAATAACTAAAAATCCAGCCTTGGAACAGGTCCTTACTCAACAGTACATTGTGTGGTTTTTAATATCGCTGTTTACCTAATATCTGTGTTTATAACAGGTCATAACTGAAAACCATTTTCATAAGCCTACTGTTATTCAATCCAAGTCAATTTTATTTATGTAGCCCAATATGACAAATCACAAACTTGCCTCAAGGTGCTTCAGGGCAAGGCGGTATATCTATTTTTATTATATGTTTTCAAGCAAGATATAGATTTGATGTTTGTATCGATATAGGGCGAAGTTGCGTCACATAAGGCATATGGCAATGTTCAGCTCTCCTCTCTGACACTCTCCGGACACCTCCACCCCCTCACTCACTCACAGTTTCTCCAGCAACACTCAGGGAGACACAGATCTGCTCCTCTGTTTAATCTGTCTGTTCATTAGTCTACAGTTAGACATTGGTCTGTGTGTTGCACAAGCTCTAAATCAGTCTGTACCACAGTAGTACATGTACAATCATGTCAACAGATGTCACCCACCTGTCACTCAAAACCATTCTCGGAACCCATCGGCTGTATTTGGCGTCTGACTTCCGGCAAACGACGATACAGCCTCTGGGGGCAGACCCCTGATTTTTTGGCATTCCGGTTTGACTTGGGTGGAGGAGGCAAATTTCCATTTCTGACTTCGTTTATATATAAGTAAATATGCTGAACCATTGCGATGGATTCAGAGTTTGCAGTGATGCCAATTATGTTCCACATCGTTAGTTCACCGCATGGAGCGTTTAACCTGGCAACAACTGCAGCCGGCTCAAACGTGATTGGTCAATATCACGCAGACTACAAACAGCCTACAACCGGAAACCAGGGCTCTTCTGCTCTTCTTCCAGAGGCAAATCTCCGGGGTTTGCCTCCAGACACTACAGTCACTGACTGTGGAGTCTGTATATAGAGACTACTGAAAACAGCAATGAACTTAGTTATGTAACTTTAAGCCTTAAAAAAACATTTTTACAAGAACATGAACAGGAAAACTAGCCATTGAGACCAAAACCGTTTTTTACTAGGCTGTTAACATGTTTATTTCTGCTGGAAAGTTGGGCATTTTAACATGAGGTCCTTGAGGATTTACTTTTTTCTTGAGCCAGCATCTAGTGGCCATTTGAAGAAATGCAGTTTTCAGTAATTCCACATTGGCTTAATTTTTCAGAAGCGGGGGTTGCCCTTTGGAACAGAGGCATCTCTTCGAGCACATAAAATAAGAGCTTGTAGAATCTTCCAGTTCTTAGGCTGGGGTTGACGTCCCCCATGTGAGAAAAATCTTATGAAAGCTGTGCAAAGTGGAACCACTGATTATGTTTTAAAAATGCCTTACAGTTCAGTCTTGATCCTTTAACCATCGTCATTTCTTCGATGCCTCTTACTATCACCTTCTCCTCCGCATGTTAACATTAATTAGTTACCACATTACTATAAATGAAAATCAAAACTTCTCGCAGCTGTACAAACTACTTCATGATCCTGAAACTGACGGGGTACACAAGAAATTGCAAAAATTAAAGTCTCTCTTCCTTTCAGAGATGTTAGTGCTAACAGAATTCTGCAAGACAGGATGCAGAAATAATCATGCAAAACAAACAGATTTGGAAGATTTCAAAGGATTGCACGGGTAAACAGATGCAAATAGTGATATCATATAAACACATATACATATTTAAAACCACCCAGACTGTTCACACATGCACATAATCCCTCAGAAACTGTTTATATGTACTGCTGGGAAGTTGCTGTTTGGAAGCTTTTGACGCAAAATAGATTTTTAGATATATATCCCACCAGTGTGTATTTGTTTTTGCCCTGGCTGCAAGTGTGTGGTCCTATTTCAGTATCATTGGAAGTATGCATGTGTGAATATGTGAGAGTGGGTGGATGTATCCTTGTGTTAGTTTATAACTGCGTGTATCCGCTTATTCAGTCTCTCCCTCCAGTCAAACTGTGGCTGATTTCAGGCGTCACACACAAAATAAGCCTGAAGCTTTGCATATGATCTGGTGTGTAATTGAATCAACCAATCACGCTGCTTAAATTCTTATTATCTTCCTGTTTGGGGGGGATTTGTAAAGAGTTCTGTTAAATCGACAGCACGCTGCAATGACACACACAGAGATAAAACACACACATACATCATAAACACTGAGTCATTGCCCAGAAGATGACACAAAATGCACATCCAAATACCAGCGCTGACTCACCTTAACAAGGACTCTCTCTCACACACACACACACACACACACAGATGTGATGCAGACTTGATGAAAGAGGCTGTTTGTTCTCAAACTGTGGCACATTACAGACAAGTAAAAGACAGAAGGAAAGAGAAAGACGTCAAATGAAACTGTACCAACACAAAATAGTTGCTTTTCAAGAATCAAAAAGATAATCATCCTTGATTTTAGGTTGCTGGTCATGTAGTCACGTTTATGTAATTGGCTGTAAATGCATTTCATAAGCTTCAAATGCCTGTATGTCATTTCTCACCACTGACAGGGCCAAGGAGCGCTTCGGCTGGAAAAAAAAACCAAAAACTTAAAAATCTCCAAAATTTGAGTATTGAGTGTCTTCCCGTAAAAGCAGCAATTTGAAGCACGAAAACACACACAATTTCACCAATATTTTAGCCTCAGTCTGCAGGCATCCACACGTCTGCTGTCAAGTCTGAAAATGTTTTGCACTTACGTACAATGGCTAGAGATCTTATTTTCATTTTAGTGTGCAACAGCAGCTGTTTGGCACTTTTCCACTAGCCCATTACTACTCAACACTTAAAGACCCACTTTTAGTCAGATACCACTCTAATTTTTTTCAAACACATGTTATGTTTGCGGCAGTTTTATACGAGACATATTTGCAGGTTGTGAAGAGGGTCGGCTTAACAACAGTTTCTGCTTGCTTGTCAACTGCCAAAACCACAACATGGAAAACAAGGATAAGCAGTAAGGTACACAATGCAGAAGGAATCAGCAGTTGGATTGCTGGTGGTGGAAAAGGAGGAAGGAGGAAGCTGTAGCATGTTTGAAGCTTACAAAAAAACTAATAGTAGGCTGTCATAACATAGCAAATTTATTTTAAATTTAAATCTTTTGTCAAAAAGCTCTAATTATAGTCGCTGTTACCAGTGTTGCGCTGTGTTTGAGCCTACACCAATCACAGTACTTGCCCAGTGTCACTGCCCCCATCATTGTTTTGATTTCTTTTTCTAATACTTAACTGTCAGACGGACACTAAACTCAAAGAGTCTGCTTGGTACAGGAGCATGAGCAGAGTCGAAGCAAGGAGAGGCAGAGGTCAGATTTCACTTATCACGTGACAAGCTTCAAGAGAGTTGACTCATAAGGCGATGGCAGAGAGCTAGTGTCAAAATAAAAAGTGGGAAGTGCCCATTTGGCAATATTTCACATTTAAACTTAATGCTAACAGGGTTCCATCCATAGACTATATAGAATAATGGACGTAACTAACATGACCTCACCAATCAGATGTGGACTCATGGTCAGCATTACAGCTGTCACCATCTTGTTTTGTTGGAGCCAGAAGTGACCATATTTGGACAAGATGGTGGAGTTGTGGGGGAGTGAGGAGTGAAGCTGACTGCCTGTCATTCAACCAGCCTTGCCTTTAACTTTGCATAACTTCAAGCCTTAAAAAATGAAATCCGGTGAGTTATATAAAAATTCATTTTCTGTGCGTTTGTCATGAATGTCAAAATTAGCTTAAAAAATAAAACTGTTTTTTGTACCAAGCTGTAAACTGGGTGTCTGCAAGGAGTGATGTGATTTGCCTCTGAAGCCTGCCTCAAGTGGCCATTTGATGAACTGCAGTTTTTGGCACGTCCATGGCGGCTTCATTTTTCAGCTCTGGTGACGCTGTTTGGTTACATTGGTACTAATATGGAGGTCTGCAGCTACTAATTTTTACTTTGGGGGGGGGGGGCGATGTTGTGTGGGATTTTTGAAATAGCATGGCAACAAGCCCAAGAATCTTATAATGCTACTCTCCCCTTTGTGTCAAAATACTCCTTGCTAAATGTCATAATTGTATGACAATTAATGGCATCGTAGGGCCCTAATATTTGCATTTACATCGTTTCGGCAGAAGCACATCCAAAAAAAGGGGGTTTGGGCCATTACCTGAAGCTCTTCATCTCACAGCTCACATTGGCTGCTCCTTCTTGTCCCACCACTACTCAGCAAATGCCAAAAATGACAAATGATAGCGGTAGTGCTAATCTCACTAACAAACACATTACATATCCTGTGACTACTTCATATAGGAAGTGAACTAGTGTTTCACCAGTTAAAGACTTAGAGTGTGAATGTACAGCAGGAGGAAATGTTCAGTTTGAATTATCAGTGACTAAGACAGCGCTGTACAGATATTGAGCATCTTCAATGATTATCTGTGCTTGTAAACTGTCTGGTGTAATCAACAACAGTGTTGTCATGAGTTTATAAAAATGTGTGACAACTTCCTCAGTGTGGCATCTCTATAGATTTTAACTTCTCTGTGAATCTCTTTTCATAGAAGCTCATTTCTTCATAGATCTACTGTCACTTTGTTTAGGGTGCAAACAAGCGTAACATCATTAATACCTTGAGGAGGTTTCTACCCTGGAAACACAGAAGAATACAGCACAGACAGACTTGTTCTGGCCAGTGGACTCAAACAAAGGAACTTTTGCTGTGAGGAGACAGTGCTAACCACTGTGCTGCTGTCTTTCTGCAACAACTTGGAATTGCATGTAAATGAGAAATGCGTTTTCTGTAATCGTCAGTTTCCATAATCACGGTAAGGTATTACTTTCAAGAGTTTTACCAGATGGCATGCGTGTGACAAAGAGTTTGCAGAAATGTAGTATTGCTGTGATATTCCAGTCTGTATTAGAAGAGAAAATCCAAGTGGAGACTGGAGCAAATTGGCAAACACGTTTTATTGTTTTTTTTTTTTGTTTTAAACTAAACTAAAATGAACAATAAAGTACAAATAAGCAATCTGTTTCCACCAGAACTTAAGAGTAGGTTTCTGTTTTTGGGTTTTAGACATGTGGAAATACAAGACAAACCTGTGTCACGAATATATTAGAAACCATGTATTACAAGTGCAAAGTTGTTGTTGTTTTTTTTTTGTTAAGATATTCTTTAGCGCATTTTGCCTTTAATGGATAGGACAGGTACGTTTTTGAAAGGGGTAATGAGAGGGAGGATGACATGCAGCAAAGGGCCACAGGCTGGACTCGAACCTGGGCCGCTGCCGCTACTACCAAAATTTCTTTAAAGGCTTAAAACTGGCACTGCAACTTGTGGAAAGTTTTCTAATGCAAACATTTTTCAGAATCATCTTTTTAGAAAGAGGACGACTTTAAGTCACTGTTTCCTTTACTTGTCTAACACACACAAGTCATTTAGTCTGCACATTTTCCTGACAATATGAGAAACACTGACACTAGACAGCAAGAAAATAGACACACCTATGCCTCTTGAGAAAAAGACTCGTATGCCTCTAGGGGGGAGATGGTAGACAGTAAAGAGTGAATATGTGACACATAAAGAGAAAGATATGAGAGAGAATTGTACATGACACCTTGCTAACTTTGACTGTGTGCATGCATGCTTGTGTGAGTGTGGAGCTCTTTAAGACATTCAGAGCATTAATATAGCAGTAAACACCTATCATCATTTAGTATTACTACTAGGATTTGCTTTGTAAAAATATAGTGGAGTATCTTATGGCATCCCCTGATCAGAGAATGAAGTCGCACCCCTTCAGTTGTAACCTGAGCTTCTCTGTTCTTTGTTGTGGCCCAGCTGTGTGTGCATGTTAGTGCACGTGAGATCTTGAGTGTGTATCCCAGTGACTAGCTAATAGCCCATGCTCAGCACTGCACTCATATGGTAGTCACTACTGATAATGCTGTTCAGACCCACAATAGCAGGTTGGCATTGTTGCAGAAGTGTGGTGCCAAATCTTCAGTTGCCTCCCATGTTAACATAGTTATCTCTGTCAGCACTGTTACCACTGTTTGCAGTGTACATGCTGTTAGCACCATTAGCTGCTTTCTGTTGTCTAAGCCCCCTTCATGATGGGAACCATGTGCAGACAATTCCAGCACAGACTCACAGATATGCTCTGAATATCATAGAGCTCCTTTAAGGAAAAATGCACTTTTTTTACAACTTGGGTCTCATTTCTGTAGTTTTGTCAATTATTTCTTATATTTATGATAACACTGAACTTACCTTGTGCTAAGATTTAGAAACCCTAGGACATTTAGGGTCTAGTGTGTAGGATTTAGAGGCATCTAGTGGTGAGTTTGCATCTTGCAACCAACTGAAACTTCTCCTGTGTGCCAAGTGTGCAGGAAAACTACAGTGGCTGATTTGAAAATATGAAAGAGATAAAATAACTCAGGACAGCTGCAGAAACAACATGGCAGACTCTGTGGAAGAGGACCCACTCCGTATGTAGATATAAACGGCTCATTGTAAGGTAGTGAGATGATCAGTTTTGCCATATAAGAGAGAATATCAAAAGATTCAAGTGATTTTCATACCTGATTTGAATTTGACAAAATACTATCAAACCCCAATCCTTCATCTTCACTTACCAGCTACTTCATAAGGTACACCTGTTCATCTGCTCATTCATGCAAAAAGTTAATCGGCCAATCACATGGCAACAGCGCAATGCATTCAGGGATGTGGACATGGTCAAGACAACCTGCTGAAGTTCAAACTGAGCATCAAGGTGATTTAAGTGACTGATTTAAGAGAATCTGCTGATCTACTGGGATTTTCACACACAAACATCTCTAGGGTTTACAGACGATGGTCCAAAAAAGAGAAAAACAATTCTCTGGGCGAAAATGCCTTGTTGATGCCAGAGGAAAATGGCCAGACTGGTTTAAGACAATAAAAAGGCAACAGTAACTCAAACAACCACTTGTCTCATCATGGATGTGCAGCCAACATATCTGCAGCAACTATGTTATGCTGTCATGTCAATATGGATCAAAATCTCTGAGGAATGTTTCCAGCACCTTGCTGAATCTATGCCACAAAGAATTAAGGCAGTACTGAAGGCAAAAGGAGGTCAAACCTGGTACTAGCAAGGTTTACCTAATGAAGTGGCCAGTGAGTGTTATGTCCAATGTTGAGCAACCTCCATATGTCTCCATTTACATGTCTCCATCATGTTTTGTCATCAGCCCTTTTAATATGTGGGGATCCACAGGGATCAATTCTTGGTCCAGTTTTGTTTTTTGTTTGTACATGGTGCCCACTGGCCACATCATTTGTTGCTCTGATATCTCTTATTATGTCGATAACACACAACTCTTAAAAATGTAACACCTGCCTAAAAATAGACACAACCCAAAGCTGTCTTGAAACTGCAAGAAAGTTTTAAGTCTTAAAGGTTTTCAATAAAAAGGCAATAACAAACAAACATTGTTTTTATTAGCCCAGATACTGTTGTACATTTTTTTCTCAATTAATCCACTTTCCCAAAATGTTAAACCCACTGTACAGAAAATATGTCTTTTTTTTTTTTTTTTTTTTTAACAAAGGACAGTCTGGCAAAATACATTCCTGTTCAGCTTTGTTTTCTCTTCCAAAGAACTTCAGCTAAACCTGGGGGTCTGATCAAAACATGTCTAACCATCTGACTGCTTCGGTTTAGCCTGGTAAGACTTCTTTTTGTTTTGTTTTGTTTTGTTCTACGTTGTCGCATCATTTAAATTAGCAGCTATCTTGGTAAGTATAGCGGTAGTGTTAACAATATGAATAGGGTCTAAAATCAAGATAATGAGACCCAAGTTGCATGAAACTGGAATTACCCCTGAACATTTGAAGACAATGAAGAATTCAAGAATTGAGTGGCCTCATATCTATTTTAGTCCCTCCGTCTCTTGTGTGCTCTGAAGACGTTTCCTCTTTCTCTTTTTTCCCCCTTAAGCCTTTTCCACTATCTCCTGGCACTGAAGAACAAGGGAGAGAGTATGAACAAGACATGTAGAGAGGTACACTGATGCATGTATATCTTCATGCCCTTAGCCAGAGGAAAGAAAGCAAGAAAAGGAAGATAACTGTGTGAAAGCAACCCACAGACAGCAGGAGAGGAGGCATGGAAAGAAAGAGAGATTTTCTCAGAGCTCACATCCTTCTTTCCCAAATCATCTGTGACACTGTCCTGCATATCCCACTGTGTGTGTGTGTATAGTACTTCAACCCTGCTCGATCCCACATTAATTATAATCAGATTGGTTATTGATCACACACGTTCTCAGTATTGATCCAGCATGTGCAGTCTGGTAGATTCTCATGAAACACTTTCTACAGTCTGGAGGCACAGAGGGAGGGAAAGCCATTTTAGTCTTGTACACGTTGTACAAATAACTGTATTCACAGCAAGCAAAGTGTGTTACAAGTCATGTGAAGTTGTATTTAAATCCAGGAGGGGAATTTTTTTTTTTAGAATTTCAGTAAGTACTTAGCATTTCCTGTACATCAAACAGAGAAACATTTCTTTGAAAACTTACTAGATATGTTTTAATATTTCCTGTTAAACTATGCATGAGGCTAGCCATCCACTTTGGCATAAACACTTCCTGTCTGCAGTAAATATCTATCGCCATAAAATTGGCAACTCCAATACAATACTTACGTAAGGAGTAGAGATATTTCAGATTTTTGTGGATTGCCTGATTCAGTCCTCTTTTGGTAATGTGTTTGTGTGTGTCAGCTCCTGTTATGAGTCAAGCTTGATGCAGAAAAAACTAATCGTCATTGCTCCTATGACTCACCGTGACAGCCAGTAGTCATGTTGCAGACATACACAGCCATGCAGAGAAGACAGCTGAATCTGCAGCGTGTCATTTTTGTGTAGGTGATACCTAGAAGTCTAGCTTTTTATTTTTAAACTGAGCAACAAAAAGTTGTGTGTTCTTTCTGCAGGAATGCACTGCTTACTGCAGTTTACAGTGAAGAGGGTTTTCTAGTGCTGAGGAGGCACATAATATTTCTTAACAAATAATAAAAAAATATAGAAAACCAGGGTGGGAAACACTTAAGAGATTCTGCTGCTCTGCTGTGATTAATATTTTGTTTAAAGGGGTTTTCCCGGAAGGGGCTGGAAGTATATCTAGTAACATCTACCAATATTTGCTATCAAAACTGTCTTAATGCTTATGTCTCCGAGGCCATCAATTTCTTTCTTGAGACTAATAGGTCAGATGATACCTCTCCTTCTTTATTATGGGAAACGTTAAAGGCATTTATTAGAGGTAAAATAATTTCATTCACGTCTTATACTAATAAATGTCGTAGAGCACGCCAAAAAGAATTGGAAGAATCAATAGCCAGCGTAGATAGTCGCTACTCCACTAATCAGTCACCTGATCTCTATAAAGAGAGATTGAAACTCCAAATGGAGCTGGATCTTTTAACAACAAAGAGAAGCTGAGCAACTTTTGCTTAAGTCCCGAGGTACCTTATATGAGTTTGGAGACAAGGCCAGTCGTCTCCTGGCCCAGCAACTGAAGGTTAGGACTGCGTCAAACCAGATTACCCAAATTCGGAACAACAAGGATGCTCTCACTTCAGATCCTAACGAGATCAATGATGTTTTTAGAAGCTTTTTCATCAGCTTTACATGTCAGAGGCCCCCAGTGACGAAGTCAGAATGTCTGAATTCTTTGCTCTGCTCACTATACCCAAGAGGACCGGCAGGCACTTGATGCCCCCTTGCAACTTTCAGAGATCACTGAAGCAATCAAGATAATGCATAATGGTAAATCCCTGGGAACCAATGGACTACCGGTGGAATTCTTTAAAAAAATCCTCAGGGAAATTGGCTCCGTTACTGCTAGAGGTATTTAACCAATCATTTCAACAAGGGTTCTTGCCACCTACTCTCACACAGGCCTCTATATCTTTAATCCTTAAAAAAGATAAAGATCCCTTCAACTGCTCTTCGTACCCTCCGATATCGCTCTTGCCCGTTGATGTAAAAATACTAGCGAAGGCCTTTGCTCGCCGTTTAGAGTCTATTATGCCATCTGTCGTGTCGGAGGATCAGACAGGATTTATAAGACAGCGACACTCCTTCACTAACATCCGAAGACTTCTCTGCATCATACATACTCCATTTGCACCTTCTGATCCGGAAGTGGTCATTTCTCTTGATGCCGAGAAGGCCTTCAACAGAGTGGAGTGGGCCTACCTATTCTCCATCCTGCAGCGTTTTGGCTTCAGGGACAATTTTGTGTCTTGGATCCGTTTGCTTCATTCTTCCTCTCAGGCATTGGTATGTACGAACACTCAACGTTCTAAACCTTTCCCCCTCTTTCGTGGAACATGTCAAGGGTTCCCACTTTCGCCACTCTTATTTGCACTCAGCATCGAGCCGCTTTCAATTGCGTTAAAGGCAGAAACGTGATTCTTAGATATACAGTGATGGGGAACAGAACACAAGGTCCCATTATACGCAGACGATCTTCTCCTGTATGTGCGTAACCCATCATCTAGTATCGCTCATATCCTCACGACACTTAACTCCTTTGGCACTTTTTCTGGCTATAAATTGAATATCAGGAAGAGCGAGTGTCTCCCAATTAACCAACCCGCCTTAGAAATGTCGCCTTCCTCAATCCCATTTCAGCTCTCCGAATCAGGATTTAGGTATCTGGGCATTATTGTTACACGTACCATTCGCACCTTGCGAGAACAAAACTTCACAGCTCTGACGACAAAAATTAAATCTGACTTGCAAAGGTGAAGTCAATTACCTCTTTCCCTGACAAGGAGAGTACAAACAATTAAAATGAACGTACTGCCCAGGTACTTTGTTTTTCAGTGTGTTCCGATCTTCTTACCTAGGTCTTATTTTAGACTTATAGACTCTATTATTTCCAATTTCATCAAGGCGGGCAAACACCCAAGGATAGGTTAAAATATACTTGCAGCGCAATAGGGCATCAGGCGGCCTCGGCCAGCCCAACTTCCTGGGTTACTATTGGGCTGCAAATGCACACAAGCTCTTGCTTTGGTTTACCTCCCCACAGAGCAACTGGTGCCAACTCGAAGCAAATTCATACATCTCCTCCTCACCCCAGGCTCGAGCATGTAGCAACTTAACTTTCTCCCCATCCCAATACACATCTAATCCTATTGTTATTGCCACTTTGAAGATATGGACGTAAATAAGAAAACAATTCAAGTGGACTACCCTCCCTCGGTCAACCCCCATTTGCAGTAACCATCTTTTTTTACCAGCTAAAACTGACCTCGGTTTAAGTATCTAGCTAAAAAAGGCCTATGTCGTTTGGAGGATCTATATGCTGACGGGTCATTCGCCAGTTTTAACCAATTGTGTGGCTCTTCCAAATTAACCATGTCAGACTACCTCAGATACTTTCAGTTACGGGACTTTGTGAGGACCCACTCCTCCACGTTCCCTCAAAATCCTGTTACCACTGGCACAGATTACATACTCACTGCTGAGAAACTAACAAAGGGTCATGTATCATATCTTTATGACCTCTTACTACCAGCAGGGGAGTCAATGCTCGCAAAAATTAAATTGGACTGGGAAAATGAACTACAGACTACCATCTCTGACCAATTCTGGGAAAAGGCTCTGGAGGCAGTTAACTCCTCTTCCTCTTGTACGCGCCACAACCTCATACAGTTCAAGGTTCTCCATAGGGTTCACTACAGTAAAGCTAAGCTTTCAAAAATCTTCCCAAATACAGTTGCAGATAGATGTAATAGGTGCTTGCTTTTCCCATATAACTTATCACACGTTTTGGTCGTGTACCAAATTATTCAGGTTCTGGGAGTCGTATTTCAACGCTCTGTCCGAAATATTACAGATCCGAGTTTCACCATCTCCCCACATAGCTATATTTGGAAGACCTACAGACAACATTATCTTGACAAAAAATCAAATAAACGTAATTGCATTTACTTTGCTAATTGATCGCAGAAGAATCCTCCTTATGTGGAAATCTGCTCTACCTCCAACAGCTAAATCCTGGTTACGTGATGCTATGTCCTTCTTAAAATTGGAAAAAATTTAATTCTCTATAACAGGTTCCCCCGATAAATTCTACTCCTGTTGGCAACCACTGATCAGTTATTTTGACAGTCTTCCAGCCTTTGAAATCTCATAGTAAATGTGCTTATTCTGGCTTTGGTGTGTGGGTGCCCTGCCGCTTGTCCGCCGCCCAACCCCCCTTCATAGGAGACACGTATGTATGGTTTTGGGAGTATTGTGCGTGGTCCCAGATATGCATAACCTAATTGCTGGCCTTGGGACTCTGAAAGTACAGCAGCAACCTCTGTGCTATTAATAACTGAACCTGTTTTAAAACAACTTTTTTTCTTTTTACTTTTATTTTTTTTTTCTTTTGTATTTTATTTATTTATTTAATTTTATACAAGTTATGTATCTATTTATTTATTTATTTACTTACTCTGTTCACCATTATTGATTATCCTCTTAGTTTATTTCTTACTCTTGCTTTCTTAATTTGATTGGGATTGCGGGAATAGATGTGGGTAGGGTATTCTGGATCGGGGTTAAAATAGAAAAACTGATGGAAATGCCCCATATGCCAAATTTGTCTGTATGTAACATTTCACTGCATTTCTGTCAATAAAGTGTTGTGAAAAAAAAAAAAAAAACTGTCTTAATGCTAATGCTAACTCTCACACTCTGACAGGTTCACTCTGCATTGAAAGTTTCAGGTGTCTTTGTCAGTGCTGTGTTGAAGTCTGTTCCCCTATTGATATTAGACAGTGACTGACTTTTGTGTTAGTGACATACCTAATCTAGTTAATGTGGAAGCCTGCTGTTTGCATCCACTGTGAAAACAAAAGTAAATCAAGTAGTTTTAATAACAACCTAGTGAGCTAATATAAGGAGCATTCTATGCTAGTCATATATGTCACATGACGTGATGTTACCTTATGTTAATAGCAAGCAAACTTATTTTAAGGCAAACCATGATTTAAAAAAAAAAAAAAAATCTAAGCACATATTTTGCTGCCTATACCTAAGGAAATAAAACGCAAAATAAAGTTTTTTTTTTTTTTTTTTAACCTATGCTCTAAGTTGATTTAGAAAAATACTATATGCATTTAACAAGCACAAGTGGTATATTTTCTGTGAGATAGCACATGTAGCTAGTGTAAATTGACACACTTTCCCTGAACATCCAAAACCAGCACATAAGGGTACCTAGCGCAGCCTATTTTGATGCAGAGTGGTGCAGGAATGAGTCCTTAAACCCACAAATAAGTCAGCATTTTAGCACTTCCAGTTCCCTCGTCTTGAATTCAATGGGATTTTTGAATGGGTTTTTTGGTTTGCCTGAAATGAGGTCTGTGGTTTACAAAAGCTTAAGAGGCTTTCATATTTTATTCTACGACATCAGCAAATACACCACTGGTGAATTTTGCTGAGGCTTGTTGTGATGGCAACGTTATGTCGAGTGACCATGGTGTAGTTTGTCTGAAGCCTAAGAATAGCCCTTTACCTTTAGGGGATTTAATTTACACTCCATGTCATAAAAGTCTTGTTCACTATTTTTTTTGTCTTTTGCCAACAGAGTTTGTTCTGCAATAATCCAACATCCAATGGAAAAGTCCATAGGCCCTCTGAGGAGGGAATCAGGGCAATGCTAATTTCTGCATCGGCCTACAAAAAAGATATCAGCACTGTATTGACTGAGCATCAGCATTTGACAAGCTGGGAGTGAGAATGTGTTGTCACAGATAAAGTCAGTATAGACAAGGTCAGACATTTTAGGACATAAACATAAGAGAAACACATTTTCATGTGTGTGTTGGGGGTTGGGGGAGGATCTTTCATAAAACACCACAATTCAAAAATATGGTTTTAACATTTTTTTTAAGCTCAATCTGTTTTTTTTCTCCAAATATCTACTGTATAACATCTCACTTTTGTCATTTCCACTACAAATCTTCTTTACATGAAGACTGAAGCATCTGTGCTGTGTTTCTGAATAATGGTTATGCTTTTTACATGCATCTTTGTAGTGTATAATAAAACCACTTGCTGCTTGTGATGCCTTATGATGATCACCACCTACATCACTGCTAACGTGCTTCTTGAGACTCTGAAAGGTTCCCTCACGCCTGCAGTTATCTATAACCACTGGTATTAAACCGACAGTTGCAGTCACAATGGACACAAAAGTTTCCAAAAGCTCATTTTCTGTGCACGAACCAAACTCATCAGAAATGCGAGTGGGGAAATACTTCAATCCAAACGCTCCAGATTGCGCCTTTAAAGACTAACAGCCATTTCACTGACAATACAGCCGTGTATATGTGAGTGGGATGAGACGGCAATAAACAGAACAGCTTGATGGCCTTCTAGTCTTGGCAAGGCCTCCGTTCATCTACATCTTGTTTCATAAATTCACAGCTTGACTCTGATTTCTGCCTCATTACACTGTGAACAGAGAATGGGCCTTTCTGTGTGAGTGCGTGAGGGTGTGTGTGTGTGTGTGTGTGTGTGAGTGTGTGAGACTGAGACGTGAGATTACTGTCTCCATCTCCAAGGAGCGATTCTCCCAAGCAATCGAAGCAGGCACACATTTACACACACACACACACACACACACACACACACACACAAAACTGCACATTTGGGCACACATACGCCAACGCAGTAAAGGCGTGCACACATGGCAGCAAACACTCATACACTGTAAGAAATACACATCGTCCTGTACACACACACACAAACACTCAAAAATAGGACTTAAAATCACAGAAGGGGTCAATATCAGTTCAGCTTTTGCATAAAAGAAACCGGGTCGCTCGTTTTTAAGAAAGCAAGCTGCTTCTTTTAAACACAAGTGGACAGTGCAAGGGACAAAGGAGAAGAGAGACCTCAAGTGTAACATCATGAGGAAAGAAAGGAGCAAAAGGAAAATAAGATAACAAGAAGAGTAACGAGGGAACAGACAGAGAGGTACCATGAGACAGAGAGATGAAGAGATGGAGAGGAGGAGAAATATCTTGGCCAATATGCTTTGCTCTTTTAATCTCATTAAGCTTCAAAGGAAACTAAAAATTAGCTTGTCCAAGTTAAATAAATTTATTAGTCCAGTCGGACTAGATATCCACACACACACACACACACACACACACACACACAGGAATGTTCTCTCTGCTCAGCCCTCTCCTATCGCTATTCATCTTGCTCTCTCATCCACTGAGGCTCTATATGGTCCCTTTTCCATTTCTTAAGTAATCTGTTCCATATTACTGATTCCCATTTGATTGGATTATTACACACAACATCACTCCCAAAATGAAATCTCATTACTTTCATTTACCGGTAATTAAATCGGATTATTTGGATTTAAATAGTCCATCCAAAGGGCTTAGAGTAACAAGTATAATCACCACTGAAACATGCTGCATGCATTACCACACTTTCACAGAGCATGTGTTTGCACCAAGACACTGGTGATCACTTTTAGAAATGTGAAATTATGCGACCACTGTGTAGAATATAACAAAATGCTGTAAATAATTTATTTTGGCGATAGCTATAAATTGCGCAGCGATGGTCGGGGCCGGGCAATTTTAGGCAAAATTAGGCAATTCTGAGCAACACACACACTAAAACAAAGCATATCACAACATAGAAGTTACATTATATAATTATGTCATGCCCTTCAAATTGTGGATGAGTGGCTGAAGTGATCAGAACTCATAATATACAAAGGAAAGAAAAAAACTCAAGAACAAGAAAGTAAGAATAACATTAACTCTTAGCAATTATGAACAAACTGGCCTGATCTAGCTTAAAGCTAAACATTATCCATGGTGACAAAGATGAAAACATTTTTTAAAATGTAAAAGTAGCTATTGGATAGACTCAGCATACTGACTGATAGCTAAGTCAAATAAACAGGGAAAAGAGACAAGGGATAACAGGGGAACGTGTTGATAGAGAGTATTTGTCTCTCTGCGAAACTGCCTGGATCATAATTATTTTAACCTTAGTCTCTAATCCATACAGCATGATGCCTAAACATAGGACTTTCACATTAGAATGTCCGTTCTGCCTTAGCTGAGGCTTGAACTCACAACTTCTGAGACTGAGATCCGTCTTCTAGCTCATTGAGCTAATTGGCAAGTGACAGCTCATGTGTGGCTTCACAAATTGACTAAGCCAAGCATCAGGGTGCCAGACAGTAGCCATCCATGCCATGGAAAAGCAAATTTCAAAGTGAAAGTTCCAAAGCTGTAGCACAAATGGTTGATTTGTTATGAATTTTTAAAGTTTTGAAATTTAGAGTCTTGCTTTTGCGCCGCCATCACAACTATTGTCTTGTGTTTCCAGTTGAGGACATCTGGCATGGGACTGGACCTTTATGAAAAGTTTGGGTAGATTTCTCATACGGAAATGTTGCATTAGCTGAGGCTTGAACTCACAATCGTCAAAACCAAGAACTATCCTCTATCTCACTGAGCTAATTGGCAAATAGAAATGTCACATGTAGCTTCACAAATTGACAGCCAGTCACCTGTGTGCAAGACAGCAGCTGTTAGTGTGTAAAGGCAGATTTCAAACGGCTGTCAAAAATTCAGTTAAGATAAAAATCCGAAAATACACAGATTGCATCTAGACAGCATGGAGATGTTGGTAATTTGTTTTAAAAAATGATTTATTGTCTTCATAAGTGAAAAATTGATGTCTATAAATGCCAGTTTTGCATTGACTCCAATTGTTCGTATGAGAGCGAAATTCAAAATGCTGTAAAAAAATTCAATTTTTGAAATAAAATTCTGATATTTTTCAAACATCATCTACCATGACTCCAAAATTTTGTCATTTTTTTTACAGTCAAACATTTTGATGCACTGTAGGCTCAATTTTCTATAAATCAAAAAATCTGTTTGGATCGTTTGTGTAGGACAGTCTCAAGATGCTCTGTAGCAAGTGTCAATTGAGCAAAAATTGTGGGAGGAGATAGGTTTAAGAAGTTTTACAGTTTTTGAAAAAACAGAGTGATGGACTTCATAATTTGCTATAGTTTTAAATGTGCAAAAGTTTCTTCAGTACTAGGGCTACATTTTGGTGAAAGTTGCAAATCTATAGCACGTATGGTTGATTTGTTGTGAATTTTCAAAATTTTGAACTTTAGAGGCTTGTTGTAGCGTCACCATCAGGACTATTGGCCTGTTTTTGCAGCTGAGGCAATCTGGCATGGGACTGGACCTTTATGCAAAGTTTGGTGATTTTTCATGCATGGGAAGTAGGATTTCCTCAGAAGAAGAAGAAGAACATGCAGCAAAACAATAAGGTCCTGGCAGCTTAGGCTACCCGGCCCCTAATGAGGACTTTTGAAAGAAAAAAAGTATTTTATGCAACTCCCTACCAAAATGTGATATTACTTTAGAAGGGGTCAACTGGAGTACCATTCTCTTTAAAACATGCAGAAACATTTTTTAATGTCACATTTACTCCCTCCCTGCCCTGTGTCAGCCTGCTGTGTGGGAGCAGCTGCGCCATGCTTCTGAATATGTGTAAAGACACCACCAACACCATACTGTGACTTCTAGGATTCTTTAGCTGCAGGATACATATTAATGAACTGAACAATGTCTCTGCACTTTAATATTATCATCAGTTTGAACATGGTGTTAAAAAAAAACAAAAAACTACCCGTTCTGTTGTGCTCCCGTGGGATTTCAGGTCATTTAGGTGGGTGTTACAGTTGCTGTGGCTAATAATGTACAAAGAAAAGCAAGGTACAGTCATTACTACTAGAAGTCCTATAGCTGGGGGACAAATGCTAATAAACAAGGCTGCTTTATTGTGTTTGGAGGGTTCAATGTTGATGTATCAGGTTGGGAGTTGTACTTGCCCCTAGCAAGGTCCAGCAGACAAAAATGAAAACTTTTTCAGTCCGTTTAAAGGTGCTTTGTGACATGTTTTCTTTCTCAAAGTTTCTGTATGTGACATTCACAGCATTATTATAGCAACACACCACTATTTGCTATGTAAAGATATGGAGTAATGGAGTAATGGCATCCAGAGCAGAGAATGAAGTCACGCTACCTCTGCGTGTATTGTAATCTAAGCCTCTCTGTGGTCTGTTGTGGTAAGCTGGTCCAGCTGCGTGTGTGCATGTTAGTGTATGTGCATATCCCAAAGGCTAGCTCGCCGCTTTGCACTGCACTCATACAGCAGTAACCGCTAATATACAGACTGTGTTGTCTTGGACACCTGCCCTCCACTTCACCACTGCTACACTGCGTTACCTTAGGAAATAACATACCTTTAAGCTGCACTATTCAACTTTTTCATTTAAATAATCATATCATATGAGTATGTGTTATCATATAAAGGTTACTCGTAGTGACAAACTCCCAGCAAATTGTCATTCAACTCTGCAGTTCAGCTCATCATTTTGGTTTCCGACCCATAAGCTCTGCTCTCATTATCCCTGTGTGCAGCTGCTACCTGCCCAGTGCCAAACAGCTGACAGACAAAGTTAGCAATTAGCTAGTGGACACAGGGGAGCATTTAGCAGCTTTAGGGGAACATGATTTTCTCAGGGGTTGGTGGAGACCAAAACAAAGCAAAAATTTGACTTACTGTACATATTACTTTGTCAGGTAATTGGAATAACATCTACAAATGAATGCTAATGTTGCTGTGTGCTTGGTGGTGTAAATAAGCAAGTTTGTTAACTTGTTTGCTATAACAGTTTATAGGGTGATAATATTGTGTCCATGTTGTGTTTCCAGCTTGTCCCTGAAAAACTGCTAAAAGAAATGCAGCCTTAATTGACTGTAACACAAGTTTGTAAAACAGAGCTTTACTTCCCTCTTTGGTACAAGCTTCCAGTGTGTGGCACGTCTGGGTGTGGATAGTAGTCAGGAGTTTGTTCTGTTGCACCTGTAACCCCATGAAAAAGTGATGCTATGGTGTTCTGACACACCTCTAAGAGCACCTCTACATCACTGAAGCAAAACACTTGAGGTCAGCAAAATCAAAGATTTTCAGCTGGCTTTATATTGCTATTTAAAGACTATAATATGCACTCTGAACAGGTGTGCTAATGTAAAAGTGAAACGAGGATCTATGAAGCAATTTTAATTATTTTCTCTTTTTTCTTCCACTTTCCTTTTCTTGTGACCCAGATAAACGTCTTTGGCCAAAGGGCTAGAGACTATTCATTCATAACCCACTATTGGGAGAGATTAGAATTGATAACTAGGGGCTTTGTTGTGAGCTTATAGTTAAATATGGATCTATGCTCTAATAAATCGCACATACACATCATCTACACTGACTTTAAATGATGGATGTCTATTTATACTTTATTTTTTATTCCCCTTTCCTCTTTATTCATTCCTTCTTTCTAAGCTCAGTGAGGATCTGACCATGTGTCTGACCTGCAGTCACCAGGTTATCTGGGTCATCCACTCACCTCAGGGTGGAGTACATGAACTGTATCTCTCAGAAATAACACTGTCTCATTTGTGAATGTTAAAATAACACACGATGTACTAAAATGGGAGCTGGAGAATCTGGCCTGTGTTTAAATGTCAGTTGTACCTGTGAGGCCTGCTGCCTCTGTGGTTATCGGTGCTGATATAGTAACCGGTGAGTATCGGGGGCGCGCGGGGGGGTTCACCTACTTTGTCCTCTAGTCGGAAGTCAACCGTTTCAGTGAAAAACATCAAAAGTCAAAGTCTCCATCTGACTGCAGAGAGATGTATGTAATGCCTGTTTTCTCACCGTGTTTCAAATAGCTCTGACAAAGTGGTCGTATCAAAGCTCATCTGCTGTTGTTATTCCTCAAATTGTTCTTTCCAATTATTTTAATTTACCTTTGTCAGGATATGGGAGAATGTGTTCAATACTTTGTTCTTGTTTTTCTTTCGAAAAAGTCAAACGCTGTTGCAAGGTTGTCGAAAAAACTTTTGGTGAGTAAGACCAACAGAGACAAATTTATACCTTAGGCACAAGGTGAGAACAATTAATGGATAGAATAGAAAAATAACATCATTTGCCTCCAGGATCACGACTGTAAATAACTGTTAGAGGGTGTGTATGTGTTGGCTTGTGTGCTCAGCAGGTTTGAAAATTGTTTGACTTTGATTCTGATGTTTGTCCCAAACTTTTTTTTTTTTTTTTTTCCCAGCCAAAAAAAAATCATGGTTGAACTTAATCCAAACTGACTCTGAATTTTATCTGGATTCTGGTTCCAGTCTAGAGAGCGAATGCGGAATTCACCAAATTCACCAAAGTAAAACTTTAAATTCCGGCGCACCATCGATTTGGGGTGATGAGGGGTGTAAGAAAATCACCTTGATCCATAGACCATAGACAATAGGCTCATTCGAGATGAACTGCACCTCACCTGAAAAGTAGATGAGAACAGGTGGCCGCAGCGGGGGGCGGTAACAAAAAGCTGCAGTGAACTCGGACAGTTTCCTGACAGTTTCCAGCAGCTTTCAGTCAATCGAGTCCTTCAGTCCTTCATTCCAGCAATCGGCACACAATGCATGCCAGGTAGTTTTGTTTCCGACTTTATCCTGACTTGCTCTGATATATTACGTATTGTGCGTGTCTTTGCTGTAATGCAAGCTAGCCAGTTAGTCAAAGCTGTCGCCAGCGATAGGAAATGACATGCATTTTTCAAATTACTGTAACTCCTCGATCATTCACACTATCGACGTAATTCCAACAGATTCTGAAAGCTGAGAAGTGGAGCTTTCCAGTGATATACATGATGATGTACATTACTGTAGTGGCAGGAGTGCCTGTAGGGGAGAGGGCAGAAGTCAGCCGAGAAGGAGAGCGGATCAAAGCAAGTAGGCTAAAGCTTGTGAGTGTTGTAGCAATGTTTTATCGGTGTTTTCTTTGTAAATAACATCTTCATCTTGGTGTTGTAAATAATTATTAGTGTTATTTCTGGAGCAATTTTTGCTGTTTTCTCCAAATATTTTGATGTTTTTTCTCTATAGTTCGTCTTTGTGTGCTATCGTTCATCTCTTATATGTTCTCTTATATATATATATATATATATATATATATATATATATATATATATATATATGTATATGCTGTACATATATCAACCCCCCCCAGTATTCAACTCAAAGTTACGTCCTTGACTCCATGGAAATATACTAAATTTGGGAAGACTGCCTTCCAGTACTTTGCACCATAAAAGTTGAATGCATTAAAAGAGATTTCAAAGCCTGAAAATCTTTTTTCGCCATCTGATTTTTGACTTTACACATAAAATCATCTGTGATTGTCTCTGATGCTGTATGCTTATATGCGCTTTTGTGTGACTAGCAATATTTGTTGTGTGTACTTTATACCTTTTCTTTTTGCAGTACTCTGGTAATCTCATTGAGACCAAGGTCATTTTAGCAAGAGAGACCAGATTGAATAAAGTTGTAAAGAAATTAATATTCATCCACTATCAGAGGTGGAATGTCACTACTACTCAAGTATTGTACTTATGTAAAATTTAAAAGTAACTGTAGTTTATTTGAATATTGCTATTGTCTGCTACCTCATTCTTCTAATCAACTACATCTCAGAAGGAAATATTGTACCTTTATTCAACCTTTACCAGTTACATCATAAGTGATGCCTACATATTAATGAGTTAATGATTTTAATCAAATAATAATTGTTGTTTTTTTTGTTTGTTTGTTTTTTGTTTTTTTGTTGGAAGTAGGCCATGCTGCATTATTAGTACTTATACTTTTGGTACTTGGAGTATATTTTGATGCTAACACTTAAATTCTTCATTTTAGTAAATTTTGAGTGGTAACGAGTATTTCTACTGTGTAGTATTTCTACTCTTAATTGAGGTAAAGATCTGAGTACTTCTTCCATCACTGGCTACTATGATCTCATAATGTTGGGTCTTGAGGGCTTTGCCCATCACACACAAGATTTGCATTATGCACTGAAACAAACACCATAATCACTTTAGTATGTGCGCTAAACAAATGGCACCATGCTCAGCTGAGATTCCCAGGACATCAGGGATTCACTACAAGTGCTTTCAGCATGGCTTCAATTGGAAAGATGCATGCAAAGACATTATGTAATTTAGAATCACTTAAGTTCCACTGAATGTGGAGTTGTATCATTAGAGATGCGTGTAACATGCAGATGGATTCAAGTGTTAGGTGCTTTAAAAGGAAAATATCAGAGAGAAAGACGGAGAGATCCTCTCGAGTGGCTCTATACTGCCTGTTGAGATTCAAGTGGAGAAACAAGGCTGTCTTGGAGGGTTCCCTCTCAATATTTAACTACTTAAGCATCACTCTGAGCATTCCAGTTCATGTACATGGGTGAGTATGTGGGTAAGCACCATTTTGACCCCATCTTCTTTTTTTTTGACGTGTCAGTCAGGGCTGCTGCATGCATGTTTCATAGTTCCTGACACTCAATATTGCAAAGGGTCACATGCACACACAGGAATTATTTATTTATAGCTGTACATATTGTCCATACATTTCTGTCCACAGTAGCGCAGGACATGCAAATCAAGACTTGACAACATACACTCAGAATGCTAATTTCAGACATATGACAGTTTCACATTTACACAGTGGCTGCACATACATTAAGTGCATGAATGACATTTCAGGGGGCATTACAGGGCACAGTGCAGCACTTAACAGCACGTTATCTGAAACACCTCATGCATTACTTCTTTTTTTTTTTTTTTTTAATGGCACTTAGGAGCACTTGTGTGAAATATACTCAGTATGCAAAGTTTATCACCCAGGGCCCTTGACAGCTGACATGCTAATCTCTTACTATTGCTGGTTTTACAACCCCACATCTTTTCAGTTCAAACAAGTACCTGCAAGGAGACAGTGGACGCAAACTCTCAAACCTCACTGATGCTGGGATCACACTTAAAATGCCACTCCTCCTCTTGCTTGCCTTTATTTTGGTGACTTATTTGGCTTTATGCATCCATTTGTGTTACACTTCTGCATTGCATTTTCCAGAGATCACAGGGCTAAGTAATGGTCTGTTCTACTGTGTATCTGCTCAGCTGCAGTGGCTTTCATCATTGCCATTTTGCCCTATAATCCTTACGTCTTCAAGATGCAAATCAAAAAGATAAGCTTACATTACATCACTACACTCCAGATCCTAGTTTGCAATACACATGATCCTTGTGTGGGACTCCGCAAACACACAGCAAATACAAAATGGATCAGTGTGCGATCTTGATTTAAAGAACTTCTTCAGCATGTTCACATTATGCAACACAATGAACACAAGCACCTGCAGCTGTTTAAAATTCGTTGAGTTTCTGTTTGAAACTATAAGTGGCTGCAATTCAAGTACCTTATTAAGGGGGGGTTTATGCATGTGTTTGCAAATACACCTTAAAATCTGACACTTCACCACTCTGCTCATTCACAACAACATCTGGTGTATGAGCCCTTAGATTACAGAGTCTGACAGAGCACTCATTACCTGCAGATGATACAGCAATATTTAGAATTGTGGAGCAAAAACTACAGATTCAAGCTCAAGTGCCTGATAATGGAAAACACTTGGAAAGCCACACAAATGCTTGAGCACACACAGGTCTTAGTAAGGTCATTACTGAGAGGGGTTAACATAACGTGCCCTCAGGGTCACTTTAAGTTCTCACATTAATTATAGAAATCACACACAGACTGTTTTCTATGTCTGTCCTCTGAGACAATGCTCTAGTAAATCACTTGAGCATTTTCCGCTCAAACACTACAACAGTAAATTGTAATCGTTATGAATTTTGTTGTTGTATTTTTTCCCCCATCTTGACATTAAGCTCCTGTTATCCAGTCAAGCATATGGTTGTCACTGTCATGTTCATTGTTCTCTTGAAATGCTTATACACGTCTATTTAGATTTCTTCGGCTCCAATGCACAATGCAATTCTAACATTCTGTTTATTCTTTGCTGCATTATTTGCATATGCAAATATATAACTAATCTTGAGTCTGATTCAAAACTGTCAGATGGCATGGTTGACGGAAACAATCACCACACCTGCACAGTTGGCAGATTGACTGGTTGACTGAAAAGAGAGAACAAAACTGCACTGTATCAAAACTCTGGACTAAACACCAGGGGGTTTCAAAGTCTGACACTGTGGGCCCTCTTCAATACTGAGGCTCCCTCAACCACTCTCCTTGTCAACGTAAGTGAGTCAGCTGTGGGCTACAACTTTCTTAGCCTTTATCTGTTACATTTTGTCAAAGTGGCCCCTTTAAAACTATGCCGAATTAGCTATTAGCAGCGTTTCTTTGCCAAAGCAAGAGTCATACCAGCTCATACCAGTGATGTACGGACTACCTATGGGCTGGATGGGGAGCTACAACAGTAGCTGGTGAGCACATTAGCAAGCCAGGGACATGCTTGAGGTAGCCAGTCAAAACAGCCCTCTGAGCTTCTCTCAGTTTTTGCTGTACTTTGTCATTATCTACCCCTCTGACATTTTGTTCTCAGACAGGTACTGTTAAGGTGTTAGAGTTCACTAAAGTTGATCTTAACACAAAGGTTTTTACAGCATGAACCCACTGATCACGATGATTCAATAAGAATGAACTGATTTTTCTTTGGAACGTTTCACCAATGTAAATGTCTTTATTTTCCAATCTATAGAACAAATCTGAATGTTCTGGCAGCTAATGTGTGAAAAGGTAATGTACCTGAGGGCTCTGTCCAAAAGTAAAATAAGACTGCCAAAAGTTGTTTTAACACAGACCCAGGGTCCACCCACAGGTGTTTTCACTGATAGGGTTTTTTTTTTTTTTCTATTGGCTAATTAGACCTTTGAGACAGGATTGGTTGGTCTAAACAGTCAGACTTACACCTGATTCATGATTTATTCTCTGGGAGTAAGGTAATTAAAAGCATGGGAGGCTTTTGTTTCAATGACTTTTTGTATTTAATGATATCATATTTCATGGCTGTGTGTAGAAAAAAGTCCTCTTTTCTCTCGCCTTCCTCTACAGGGAGTTCAGGGTCAGCTATAAAACAGCATCCTGCAGCGAGAAGAGATCCAATATCTTGCTCCAGGACTCCAGCAGGAGGGATGCTTGCCAATACTGGGGCTTGAACCTAAGTCCTTAATTACGTTCTACCCTCAAACACTTCTCTGTGCTCCGTCTCTCTAACTCTCCCCTGTCTTTCTCTGTAGTCATTCAGCTGGCACCCACACACAGATACAGCTCCAATAAATGTAAGAGCCGAGTACCTCTCAGCTCCCAGATCAGCAGCTTTGCAGGCAGCCAAAAACAAGAAGGTCTGAAGTGACCGTGAAATGATCATGTAAAAGCAAAATGCTGGAAAAAGACATAAAATAGGTGGAGAGGCTGGAGACCTTTTTTTTTGTTTTACCACTCTGGCTCACCCACTACCTTTCTCCTCCACTCCTAACCTTTCCCTAAGCAGGTCATTTACTTTCTCTCACTGTGACTCAGGGTCTTTTTCTTGCCCTCTTTTCCACTTTATTCCAGCTTCTCCTGTTTCACCTCTCTTTTTCCCCAGTCCTCCCATCCTTCTCTTTCACTCTCTCCCTTTATCTGTTCTTCCCTAACGCTCCACTTTTGTTTTGAAGTGAAATGAGTGTGTTTGATGGGGAGCTGAATAGAGGAGGTGGAGGAGGGGGGGAGGAGAAGGAGAGGGGGATTGTGGGAAGACGGCAGGTCCTATATATAGCGGTGAGCGTGGGTAGGTACCGTATTGACAGGAAAGACACACGATTTCTATCCAAAGCAAGAGAGGAGGAGAGAGGGATAATGAGCCCAAGAGAGAGAGGTGGAAAAGGAGGAAAAATGCTGATATTTGTGTGCATGTGTGTGTGTGTGTGTATGTGTGTGCACGCGAGACAGAGAGAGAAGCAGCAAGAACTGCAATACATTATCAGTAAAACAAGCTGATTTAAGTAAACAGACAAATGTTAAAGCTTTAAGATTAACATTCAGACCTATCAGATCAATCTATGTAGTTTAACTGCCATTAACCTTTAACCTCCGAATGTGAAACCAAACATGCTTTAAGTGTGAACATGCATTGACAAATATCTTATTGATATCTTTATTTTGTTAAATTATCTAACAATCATATATTGGCCATTTCACTGTAGAAAGAAACAATTTGTTTTATTTGGAACTTGGATATAAGTTAAAAAAAACAAAAACAAGTTAAAGCAATGCAAAACTACCTCAACTTGTCTTCTAAAATTCAGTCAACTTAAATTTTTGAAGTGGCCCTGAAAACTAACTTTTTAAAGTTGAAACAAATTACTTTTTACAGCTTAACACAACTAAAACAAACAATCTGGGCATGGCTCCCCTCCATTTCTTTTTTTTCCTTTTGTGTGTGTGTGTGTGTGTGTGTGTGTGTGTGTGTGTGTGAGAGTGTGAGTGAGAGAGAGAGAGAGAGAGAGAGAGAGAGAGAGAGAGACCAAGATACAGTACAGCTAAACATTTTGCTGTGTAAAAATCTACTTATTAGTGCTCTCTGGTGGACAAACTATTTAAAGTTAACAGTGATTCCAAATTACTTTAAAGGGGAACTACGCACATTTTCAAAATTCATACATGTTATTCCTATGACTTAAGACATTCTAAAATATTGACAAACATAAACAACTCCTTCCAAAATCCAAAAACTAGAGGGCTAAAACTCAAATTTGTGATGTCATAGTGTATAAAGTCTGGAGCCACTCCACAAACAATGACTGGTGAAAGATGTTCTTGATGACTCTGAGAGCATCCAGGGGAATGTTCTGAGTATATGGGTACATTCAGAACACTACAATAGAATAAAGCTCATTTGGGTATTAAAAACAAACAAACTTTCTGTGGGTCAAAAATCAGGCCCATATCCATTGTCTGTGGAGCAGCTCCAGGCTTTATACTTCATGACATCACAAGTTTAGAGACTTACTTCTCTGGTTTCTGGCTTTTAAAGAGAGAGAGTAGCTCATATTCACAAATATTGATCGAACCTTCTGAGGCCATGGAAATAAACTATTGGAATTTTTGAATTCAGTGGTGTTCTCCTTTAAATCTAATTTTGCATATATGTACTTCAAACTGTTGTGTATCTGTTGTACATCATATACACAGATATCAATATATCTGTAAAAAGCTATAGTCCCTGGTTTGCACACTCACTGATAAAAAGAAAAGGGATTTCATTTTGTAGTTTGGCTAATTTACAAAAGAAGTGCTGATACAGCTTTTAAAATCTAAAGAAGAGACTGGCACTGATCCTGTTCTCCTGTTCTACTTAAACTCCTCCTCCTGAGGCAGGACCTCGCCCCCAACCTGGAGTGGGCAATCCACCCTTTTCCAGCTGAGGACCATGGCCTCAGACTTGGAGGTGCTGATTCTCATCCCAGCCGCTTCACACTCGGCTGCAAACTGTCCCAGCAAGAGCTGGAGGACGTTAATTAAAAAATTAACGTCCCAGCAAATTTTGAAACTTCATAAATCACATCTGATGGATGGAAATTCTGTCTCACCTGTAAAGAAGGCAAATGTCTAGGAAATTATTGCCATTGCTCAATTATTTGAATTAAGTTAACTGTAGATGCAAAATTGCAAAAATCTGTGGTCTTTGTAAGGATCAAAAGTTGTTCCATGATCAGCTGTGATTTTTTAGAACCCCTATTAATGCAGTAAAATGAATTGTACCTTATTCTCAGAGTGTGTTTGGGTTTGGTGTGATCTGATAAATTGACTGAACCACATCAAAAATAGATTATGTGTGTGTACCTACATTTGTTACAGTCACTAACAGAAAGTATACCATACATTGGACGCTACTAACAACGGAGATCAAGTCATAAAAATTGCTAAATTAACAAAGTCAATCAGGTAAGGTGAATGGGGTGAAAACAGTGTGTAAATTAATATTTCTCGAATACATGTAGCCCAGTCATAAAAAAAGGAAAACTGAAGAATTTGAGTTCATCATTTTTCTCTACTCAACTGAAGAAGTGCTGTTTACATCCCAATAGTTTTTGAATCTGTACAACACTGTGTGAAACCTGAGCATGAAGACTGAGCGTCTGCTGGGGGATCCTCTCTTTACATCTTATTTTCTTCATTGTTTACAATGGAGAGAAAGTGTTGCTCCAATAACAGTTGGAGTTGATGTTGTTTCTCTCTCTCTCTCTCTCTCTGAGCACCAAGTGCAAGAAGTGATGGATATTTCCATTTTGCTTAACAGGAGCCATGACCACTCATTCCTGCAAACAGTTTTCTTGGTATTAAAACTTAAGATATTCATGAAAGCAGACAACTGTTTTTGATAGAATTTATAGTCTGCATTTTTCTAGCAGTGACTATTCAACGTGTTTACATTCTGTATTTACCTTTCTATATCGTAGTTTTTATTGTAAGTGTCAGAGTCTGCCATTCCATCACTATATTCAAATTGCCTAACCAAGCAGGGATTCACTGGAAGTGATGCAGCATATAATCAAGTGGTACTGTTTGTAATTTTATCTCATTGGTGTCAGCATTATTGTTTACTGTTCACTCTCCCACAGCTGAATAAGTGTTATGTTTCTGCTAATGCAATCCAAACATTTCTACTGCTGTTGCTTCACATTAAAACATTCAACTAGCGTAACATGGGGTGACTTTTATGGAGAAGCAGTTACAAAAAATGCAATGTGTTTTTATACTGCAGTGAGTGCTGACTGCTATTGTTTATTGAAATTGCTTCTAGAAATTGAGACAGTTTTTCTGTATTTTTGACAGCTGATTGTTTTTGTTTTTTTAAAGAATACTACGCAGGTCTTTCTTAGAGAAAAACAACGTACAGACAACAGTAATCCCTCTCCGTCATCACTGAGAACCCACTTGAAGTGTGTGGTGGTGCATTTATCTGTAGAGACCCTGCCCTCTGTCTTTGCTTTGTTCAGGACAGTGATGTGTAGCCCTCAGCCAATAACAGCTCCCAGGTGAGGTCAGGACTTTATAAGAAGGTAGTGACCAGGAGCAGCACATATTTAAAAGAAGCTACAAAAGTTACAGACACATCGCCAAATAAACAAAAGCAAAAAGTGAGGTGAAACACCAAACGGACAAAACTTCTAACAGAACGAGAGTGAAAAAAATGAAGCCAGTGTGGAAGTGCCAAAACGTGCAGTTCATCAAATGGCCACTTGAGGCTGGCTCCAGAAACCAGTTAATCCCCATAGACCCCCATTTGAAAATGTCCAACTTTACAGCAGAAATAATATGTTTACAGCTTGGTACAAAAAATTATTTTGGTCACTAGCTAATTTTAACATTCTTCACATCTGTATGGGGAGCAAACATTTATATAATTCACTCCTTTATATTTTCTTAAAGCTTAAAGTTATGCATGTTTAAAGGCGGGACTGCTCTGAGTGAGATCCACCCCTTGCTCCTTCACAGATTTTCAAGATAACGAGAATTAGACAATATTCTTTTAAATATGTGTTTTTAACAGCCTGAGTTATAGCTCATTAACCTGCTCTCTCTGTTTGACTCTGGTGACAATTCCGGGTCCATTTGCAACTGTTCAGATAGGCGTTTACTCTCTCAAAGAGCACATTCCTACAATTCTCTTCTGCTTGTGTCTCCAATCCAGAAGCAATGCGGAATCTGTCGAAGCGTTTAACCCATTTAGGCCAGTCTTCAGCCTTGAAGGTGAACTTTTCCGGCGGGGAGACTTGAAACTGTGCCATGTTGCCACTTTAGCTAACTGTGGCTAGGCTAGGTAGCTCCGTAGACGGTCTTCCAGTACTGCGAACTTTAGCCTGACAGGCTGGGACCTGAAACTATAATTGACCCATGTCTTCCAAAGCTACTGGAGCATCCATATGCGGTGTTGCTATGTTGTCTCACTAATGTTTGTTTAACAGTAGGCTAATCTGCCGGGAAGGTGCCAGTGAGAGATCATGTGACTACTTAGGCGTACTGCAGCGTGCTGCTGTATACAAGTTACGTAACTCTTGTTCAGTGAATATTTGGGGTTTCAGCCTGGTTTCAACATGTGTTTTCAGTTGTTTTTGTTAAGTCATTTGCATACTCGAAAACATAAATTTGCACATCATTAAAACAACGACGATATTATCGTTAACGATATATATCGCCCACCCCTACAGACAAGTCCACAATCTAATGAATGATGTCACAGTGTTGGCATCCCTTGTTTTATACAGTCTATGGCAGTAATGAACAAGAGCTGGTGACCAACTATACTGTGCCTGATCTGTGGAAAACTACTTATACTCATGTACAGGATGAAAACAAGTCACAGATGCTTGTGGCATGACAGAAAAAGACCAATGACTCACTGAGTTCTTTATTAAAGAACACAAGTTTATTTGGCCGCACTGTAACAACAAAAACCACCTGCTCTATTGAAACGTATCCTATACAAGGGTTCATATGATATCTAATGAATTACTACCCAACAAAGTGCCCCTTCTGATTTGGTTGGGTTTAGGAAAAGAAGCATGGTTGGGCATTGTCACTTCCGTACTTAACTGAGGTTTGTGGGTTAGGTTTGGGAAAGTAAAGTTACGTAGGTTAGGTTTAGGAAAAGAATCCTGATTGGGTATCGTCATGTACTTAACATAGAGTTACATAGGTTACATAAGTTAAGAAACGTAAAGTAACTTTGGTTAGGTTTAGGAAAAGAAGAGTTGGATGTAGTTACACACACTTAATGTAATGTGTTGACATTAGGGCTGTCAACAAATATTCTAAATGCGAATTTGAATTCAAATTGGAAAAATAAATGGATCTTCAAATGTGAAAAATGAAAAATGTGAAAATGCGAAACGATTGCTGCAGGGGCGCAAGCCAGCCACGGCGCAGCCGGCGTGGATGACACAATCAGTTAAAATGGGCGCCGAAAGGAAATTGGCTTCGCTTCGAGGCGCTTCAAGGCTATTCGCAGCACTTCCACAGGCTGTGTTGCCTGACAGGTCAGAGAGGGCGAGCGAGAGGTCTGCGGTCATTTATAACGTAATGTTATAGATAATTGTTTTATGTGTTTTAACATGTAGGTATGTCAATGTTTTCAAAGACGTTTTCGTTGAAATAAAAATACCTACAAGTAGTTATGTTTCCTTGTATTAATACAAATACAAGTATGTTTCCTTGTATTAGTGTGCCCTCTTGTGGACATAATGCGAAAAAAAAAAAAATATTCGAATGATTCAAACCTATGAGTTATTTTTAGAAGGAATATTCGAACGTCATTTTTGAACAATTTTGACAGCCCTAGTTAACATATCTTAAAATAACTCAAAGTTCACTTGGGTTCACACAGCACACAAACACCAGTCTCTTAAGGGGAAGTCCTGTGTTTGTTTGACCCATCCACCTTCCCAACTAGCCTCCTTATGCAGACTTTTGCTCTTCATACTACCTCTTCGTTACTCCCGTCAGCACATTCGTCACGTGATTGCAGCACTCCTGATTACATGAGTTCTAAACATATTCTCAGCTAATGATTATTTGGGTTATATAAGCATTCTGGTGCATGACTTTTTGTAGATATTATTACAAACAGTGCATTAGAACAGCCAACATAATGTCATATTTCTGAAGAAGTAGCTGCTCACGAGTGTTTCTTACCCCCAGACCTGTAGTCACGAACTGTTACTACCAGTAAGAAAAACAATGTGGACACTGGCCCTTAGTTCTCTGTCCACAATCATAAACAGATATATAACTATATTGTCTTTCACATTAGCTTATGCTGCCTAGTTAATGACAAAGTGCAGGCAAATGCCCCACTCTCTTCATAGCCTCAAACACTCACTCTCCTCTCCCTTCCATTATTTCTCTCCTCTCTCTCTGTGAAGTGGTAATCCTTGCCTCCCTCCCAGGGCTGGACAGATCCACAACAATACTTTTGCTCTCCTTTTATGCTCCATCTTCTCTTTCTCCTTCCATATCTCCCCTAACCCCACTCTCTGTTGCCAAACCTCATATTTCACTCTTATTATTCCTCATTCTTCCCTGCTTCTCTTACCATTCACTTCCTGTTTTATTCCTTCATTTACTTTATTTCCCCTTGTCTCTCAGTCCAGATGCATTTGATGAGCCTTTATATATACTGCAGTCATAAATGTAACTGTAATGTACTCTGAGTGATATGAATGTGAAACCAGCAGGGATACCATCAGCAGAATCAACATTCACAATGAGCAAGGTAAAAAAAAGGAAAAAAAAGCTATAAAAGTAAAGTGAACAAAGTGAAGAGATAAATGTCAAGGTAACAATAAAGCAAAGAACAATAACAGCTTTATGGGACTCTGAATGTGTGTGTGTGTGTGTGTGTGTGTGTGTGTGTGTGTGTGTGTGTGTGTTTCCCTCCGCCAGTTCACCAGTTATTGTTGTTTTGTTCTCAGAGGGGAGAGGAAAAAGGGGAACGGCTCTTAACTTCCTTGGCTTTAATTGCATTCACAAAGTCTGGCTCTGTGTTCCACCACTCAAGTGGAGCCCTGAAACTGAGCCAGTGCAAAAGTTGGGCATTAACTCACATGAAAAATATTAGACACTTTAAAACATCCCAGGTTCCACTGTGAGAAGTTTAATTTCTCACCCATGGGGCTCAGCTTCACTGTTTTGCTATCTGCAAAAAGTCCAGAAACGACCAGAGGAGCTGTTTTGGTCAAAGTCCAAACTATAGTGCATTTTCCTCAGATTCAGCCCATGTGATCAACAAACACAATTCACAGAAATGGAACAGAAACCAGTCAGGCCAGGTGCTCCGTGATAAAAAATGTATCCAGTGAAATCAGTTACATTCCTTCCTCATCCCAATTTGTGTCTAGTGACCTACTCTTTGCGCTGTTTCTTCCAATGTATGCACAATCGATGCATTCCTCCCATGGGTACTGTCACACTTATTAACTAATCAATAACACTGTTCCCATTAAAGTTATTTCAGAATCAATACTGCATTCAGATTACAGCCACGAGCTAAACCATACCATTAATATTCCAATCAACTAGTGTATGATCACTGGAGATGAAAAAAGCCTCGAAGCAGTGTTGCATTAACCACGGCTTCGATGAATAAATAAAGGTGTGTATCACTCTGTTTCGCATGTGTTGCCGGGCCACACTACAGAGGCCACACTGGGGCCAGCTGCATCAGCTAAAGAGATCGAGGCTTGCACCTCGAACCGCCACAGGGTGATGGGTGTCTCATAGCAAAAAGGGTTTGCTGCTGGTTTATATTCAACTATGGCCTTTTTTCACGTGCCCAGTGTTGCTCGCTTTATGTGCACCATGTCCTGCTGAGATGTGATCACATGTGTTTCGACTGTGTCCTCACAACAGGAGCTGCTGCACTGGCCTGCGATGTTTGTTTTTTTAACAGAGAAAACTCATAAGGGTCCCCTCACTCTCACTCCACCAAGCCAGGGCCCGTATTTATCAAATGTAAGAGACTCAAGAGAGCTCTAAAGAGCCAACTTGAGAATAAAAAGTTCTTCCCTAAAAGTAAAGAATGAGACACATTATTCAAGCAGCTACTTACAGTAAAGTAGTAACCTTTAAGTGGAGCCCTCAAGTGATCACATGATTAATGCATGTGTGTTCAGAGCAGCAACAGCAAATCAGACGAATACTGTCTATTCCCTAAGTCCTTATATTCTCAGAGACATATTATTCTGCAGAAGACTGTATGACTCTTAAAGTTTTATTTGTGTAAAATCCTGAAGACCTCAAGAAGCAATTAACACATGAAATTAGCAACTACCTTATCTGAATTATGCATATTGCTTCTGATAACATTTTCTTCACCATGACCCCAAATCACATTTGATTGGAAAAAGTGATGTGACTGCCTCCAAGTTCAAGATAAGTCATCGACAATATTTTTACACTGTAAGGGCGATGAAAAGAGGGGTTTTGATACAAAATATTCAAACATGATATCTGTGGACACAGAGACCTCCTTTACACTTTGCATTAAAATGTGCCCCCTACCCAGACTGTATCTATCCATCCACCCATACATTTTCATTCACCTATCAGGAATGTTTTCCAGGCCAGGTGAGATATATATAGTCCTTCCAGTATAATCTGGGTCTACCCCAGGGTTTCCTACCAATTGGACAAGCTGGGAAAACCTCTTACAGCAGATGCCAAGGAGGCATCATGATCAGAAGCCCAAAATATCTGAATTGGCCCCTTTTGACACAATGGAGCAGCATCTCTACACCAAGCTCCTTTCACATGTCTCAGCTCCTCACCCTAAAAATGGCCAAAAAAAAAAAAAAAAGAGCTGAAGCACCCCACCCCGGAAAGGAAAACGGGACCCCCTTCTGGAGCCAGACCTGGGGCAGGCGCCAGGTCACCGAGCCTTGAGCCATGGGACTCGATTGCGTACTCATAAAATCAACATGGAGACATCGCCCTGTGGGTACACCACCTGCACAGATAGGGACTGGAGTAAGGTGCATTGTGAACAGGGCAGCAGGCAAGAATGGAGACTTTTGGCATCAAAGATTGTACCTAGACATGATTTTGCCGGATTATATTTACGCCTGGTATTAATGTGTGTTCCCACTGTCCACACTGAGGTCCTATTGAGATCCAATCACTCTGTCCAGCTCCAACAACCAAAATGGCTGTAGCTGTTCTCCACCATTTGCTTAGCTACTGTCTCATAAAGGGCTCAGATGTTTCACTTGTATACTCTTGCTGGACCAAACTGAAAGCTGTTGGTCTCGTCTCCATCCTTATGTCTTGAAGACCCAAAGGCTTTCTTGCTTTTTTCTTGCTAATAGCTTAGCTTGCTAACTGGCTTACGGGTGCTACCCCAATGGTTTGGAAGAGATGGGCAGATGAATTTTCACACAGTTACTGAATGTGGATTGAAAAAGCAATTGCATTTCCATTTGTGTTCAGTGTGCTTACAAGGCAAACCTGACTACCTCAGGAGGGGGTTTGTCCAGTCACCCCCAATCACAATCCTCCCACAGTGCATTTCATTACACCTGTACTCCAGTGTGGTCAAGCACTATCAGATTGCAATGCAATTACACAAAATACAGTCTTGTTTGCAAAGAATTTGTCTTCACAGCAAGTGATGGACACATTGGAAAAACAGTATGTCACCACATCAGTTTTAAAGATCAACTGAACCAGTTGCCTCATTTTTGCCATGCTGTCCAACCGAAAACCATTCTCATCATGCATTCATCACCAAATCTAATCTGGCTCAGCATGGGAATCCAAAATGCCACAGATATTCTGCTGTGTGTTCAATCTAACCGTACTTAACTAGCCAGCATTTACCTGACACAACTGCATGTTATCGAGGTTCTCTTAACCACTTTATCACCCTCCTTCCTGCACAAAAACTCCCCAAGCTGTTGCAATAAAAAATAATTGCCGCTTGTTAAGACCCTCCTGATAACAGCAGTTACACTGACTGTTCACACACCAGCAGGAAGAATGGGAATGTAAAAGACAACCTGTCCACTGTGGCACAGAATGCACACATCATGGTGTCTCTGTGTTCTCATCCTGGTTCATCAGGAACATGTTCTTTTTTGCTGTGGCCTGTTTAGAGGAAAGTGTCCTCAGCCAGAGTGAGGTCTAACAGAGGTTAAGAAAAGCTCCACCCTAGAGCAAGTGTCTGCTCTCACAGCCACATACCCCCCAGCAACACACAACACAGACACACACGCACAGCGACGCTACCCTTCAGGTACAGTGTGTTCTTTATAGAAACAGACAGTCCGACCAGGAGAGGTAGTATAACACACCTCTTCAGCTCAGCGCACGTGCAGGAAGCAACAGTGCCTCATACCTTCAGATATGCTCCACTTGGAAAGCAGAACAAAAGACACACCAACATACACACACTCGCAAGCGCAGAAAAACAACAAAGTAGGTCTAGGCCACACCAGGTCAGAGCAGCAAAGCAAAGCTAATGGATGCAGACAATAGGTGTGTGTGTGTGTGTTTTGTGTGTGTGTGAGTGTGTGTGTGTGTATGTGGGTAAGAGAATTTTCCTGTGCATTTCTGTGTGTGTGTGTGTGTGTGTGTGTGTGTGTGTGTGTGTGTGTTAGTGTGTGTGTGCCATATGTAGACAGACTGAGTGTGTGTGTTTGCGTCGCTTAGGGCCATGTGTGACCCTGACCTCAACCACTTGCATGACCTCAGCATGTGCGTAGCTACTGTGGCCGGATGGTGCTATCACGTGTGTGTGTGTGTGTGTGTGTGTGTGTGTGTGTGTGTGTGTACATCAATATGCAGAAGCACAGAAGCAGCAGGACTCAAGATTGAAGTTAGTGAGATGTAAAGTAATTGAACTCTTAAAGAAACCCAGCATACATGATACACACCCTGTCTGAGCTACACTGGACGACACTGTGAGCTAAACACTGTCTCACAGATTGGGCATAATTATAGACTGGTTCTGTCATACTTGGCAGTCTGGACTACCGTCACAGATTGGTGGGATTAATATACAGATGAAGCACTGGTCTGTCCCATATTGTTCCATAAAATTCCAGTGAGAGAATATTTATCTTCCTAAGGAGCAACCTGAGACTCAGGACTTCATTTGAAGGGACAGTTCAACTCCAAATCAAAATACATTTTTTTCCTCCTACTTGTAGTGCTATTTATCAATCTAGATTGTGTTGGAGTGAGTTACCACATGTCGGACGTATCAGCTGTGGAGATGTCTGCCATCTCTCCAATATCACGGAACGAGATAGCACTCAGATTGTGGTGTTAAAAAAGATAAAAATAATAAAATAAACAAATATGTAGGAACTATTTTCTCTCTACCGAACTACACCCACCAACTTAATCACTGCACAGATGGAGCCATGTATATTCTGAGCTAGCTAATGTTAAAGCTCAGCTGAGGAGGACACCATCATGTTTACATCTTGTATTGTCATGGGCATGAGCCTCTTGTCCATGAGTAGATGCACGCTTCCTTCTGCACAGTGATACAGCTAGCGGGCGGAATAAAGCAAACAGTTCCTAGATAAAACTGCTCAAATCAAGGTCTGTGGATTATCTTGAGTTACTGTGTTGTGATTTCTGGAAAGAGACATTGCTGTTGAGTTTTTCAAATGCGTATTTATGGCGCTTTGAGCACCACAAGCTGAGTGCCATCTATTTCCATTGTACTGGAGAGAAGGCAGGCATTTCTACAGCTTTCCCCTCTCACCTGTAAAGCTCAGGAAAGAGAACATTCTGCACCAAAATGTGTCACAGCTGCTGTCCAAGGTGCTGATCCTGGGACCGCAAGAGACACAGGAGCTGTCCAGGGTACTGACAATCCTCAGTGCAAATACGTGCTTGTTAAATGAGCTGGGACACAACCCTATCAGAACTGACAAGATTGCATATTTTAAAGAGTGACATACATTTATTTTAATTTGTTAACAAATTGAGATGAGAGTAAATCTAGGGTTGGATTTTACTTTTACTTTCACTGACAAGTGTGTTGATAAACCGTACCAGTAGTATACCTTTAAAGACAGGAACAGATCACAGAACAAGCCTAGTGAAAAAATGTAGCTTAAGCTAGAAGAGGAAGAAAGGAGAGGCTTGTTTTGAAAATATCAGTGTACTATTAGCTTGGTTTGCAAATCTTGTACTTAATTACTGGCCAAGACTGATGCAAAAAAGGCTAAAATATTCTGATTATGACTTCCTAATATGGGTCAAAGTCCAAATCAAGATCCTAGACTTCCCATGGCAATTCTTTAGGTTAGACCCTTCCTACTTGGTACATTGTCATGTCTTTTAAACATGAGTGGACCTCTAGAGTTTGACACCAGTCTGTTTTGTTATGCACAAGTGAAATCACACCAAAGAGACATTACTCTGACTTGAGTAGGATTTGTTGTATGCAGTCTCTCTTGCCTGCATATGGAGTCATCCTAACCTTGAATAGCATTTCTTGCTGCCCCCAGATGCTGCAAAAACACATCCTTAGAGAGACATCAGAGCTGAGTGTTACGTATGTAATGTACATAATTAGACGCTATTGAGGCTAAACAGACTGCCGTAAAGATGCAAATCATTTGGGTTGCTGAACATGACAGAGAGACACAGAGATGCAGAGAGAGAGAGGCAGGAAGAAGAAGGCAAAGAGGACAGAAATAGAGGAACACAAAACAGATACAAAGCTGTGAGTCATGAGAGAGAGAGACAGAGAGGAAAAATCCAGAGAGAAAGAAAGAGTCTCCAAAGGCTGTTAAAATAAAAACCAGCTAAATGAGTTGATTATATAAATACGCTCCGAAAATTGAGAGGAAAACACAGAGCAAGGGAGAGGGAGGAAATGAAAGCCCAGAGGGAAGGAGAGAGCCATGGATAAAAGAAAGGAAAAGAGAGAAGTGGGTAAATTCATTTTGAGGTTTGAAATTAAAACAGCTAAATGATCCGATTATCAAAACAAACCAAACGATTTGAGTTGGACACCAGCGAAATCAAAGAGAGATGTGAAAATAGAGGAGGAGGAGGCGGACGGGAGAAAGAAGATGAAGCAAGACTTTTAAATTAAAAACAGCAAAACATGACATGCCATTTCCTCAGTTTCACACTGGTTCACAGGCATGCCTCTGAGCAAGACTCGAGGCTGCCAATCCAAGCAGAGCCACGGACTAAAACTCCCATAGTGCACCACAGCTCCAAACTCACCATGAGGGTTGAAGGCTTTATGTGAAAGCAACCATGAATCAATTCCAGACAGAAATCTGGCTAATAAATTTGCATAGCGTGACCCGACTCAACCTTTGGGGGTTGGTCTGCAGGTAAACCCCACACTCTATCTGCATATATACATATTCTATATTTACATATTTATTTACACATTTTCTCCCTTCCTGTGGCTTAGAGCTCATGTCAATATATGCTTTCTCTAATAAGAACACACAAACACTGAACTCAAGCCCAAAGGCCACATTTGAATACATGCATCCAGTTGCACTGGTCAGTGTGTCCACAGGCATTTAAGCTCTGACAGAAACACACACTTTGTAATGTGCCCGAGGAAAAGAAAAAGACTAATGAATTTTAATAAGTGTGGCTTTGATGGAAAAAACAGCCAAAAATATTCAAACGTGTGTGTGTGTGTGTGTGTGTGTGTGTGTGTGCGCATGTGTAAGGTGATGATTTAATCAGAATGCTGCTAAGGACATACAGAAGTGGAAAAATAATTGGGAAGTTTCACACACACTAGTACAACCATATGGAAATAATACAGCATTCAATATATAATATTATATACTAAAAGTATTAAAAGTTGAAGTACCCATTTTGCAGAGGGGCCCATTTCACAATGTTATACTATACCATAAATATAATTTATGATGTGTTAATTTGTAAACTTAATTTCCTTGTCTTGTTGTCAAGCTGGGATTTTTTAAAATACTTTATATTGTTTGGTTTTCACTATATGATGCATCTTATTTATAAAGACAATTATTTAGTTTGGAGGCAAATTTAAATCTTCAAAACATAACTAGTTACTTGCCACAACTAATTTCATGTAGTAAAAACATAAATATTTGTGTGTTAGAGAGGGAGACAAAGACAAGAAGAGTGACAGAGAGAGGGGAACGGATGGTGGAAGATGGACTATTGCATGGAGTGTTTCTGTAAGTAATTAATAACTTACTTGGAACTCTGCTTTGGCACTTTATGACCCACTTCAACCCATGATATTTTTTAGTAAAATCACCAAAAACCCATCTGACCTGGGTCCTGCAGGTTGTCGGTCGACCTCTGCATCACTAACTCATCAGCATAAATGCCGTTTTTTGCCTTAATAATTATTAACACCACCCAATGATGCACTGAAAAAGTCAGGTTTGGAACCTATACGTTTATACACATTTCTTCATATTACAGTCACTGGTGCTTGAATTATGACCAGTGTAACTGAAGTTATCTCAAAAAAAAAAAAGAAAGAAAAAAAAAAGCAGTTTCCTACAATTTATGTGATAGTGTGCTTCTGGTGCTGGAACAGAAACTGTCTTATTTTGGGGAAATGTTAACCCCTTCAAATTGTACCGACACAATTTGGTAACTGTATGTACTACGTTAAGAAAGCAGATCAACAGCTTTTATATCTGGTTCTAAGGGTAAGACCTAGGTGTCTTCACAATTGGGTCAGTTAGGATTGACTTGTTCCTCTGACATCCTTACCAAATACAGAGCCAGCACCTGAAGCATTTTGTTTGTTGGTATTCAGAAAACATCTTGTTTTGCACTTGACCATGTTGCTTCTGCTTTCACAGTCTGCATATGTGCTTCTTTCAACTTGCGTCAGGCATCTGCAACTTTTTCAACTTGCTCCATTTGGAACGGGGGTCCACTCTCTGCCTGCATTTTAAATCATTTTAAAAGTGAAAGAGCAGCTTGTACTCTGTCTGTGTGGGTGCTAATAATTTCATAAGGGTAAGAACATCTTGTCTACCTTTGTGGTTCTAAGTGTAGGCACGCAGATGTGTGTGCCCTCCTCTCTGGCTGTTTTTCCCTGACAGCCAAAAACACCTTTCGTGAATAAAACATCAGGTATAAAGCCTTGGTATATAATCCAATCTGACGGCCCCAACAGCCAGTAACGTTTGGGCTTCAGATGGCTGCTGATGGGGTTGTGCAGGGTGTATAAAGAGTATATAAAAGAGTGTGATCTCTGATTTTTCACTCACTAATTGACCGCTACTTAACCCCCGTCCCTGAACAGCCGTTGCTCAAACATAGCTTAGCGAATGTAACTAGGCACGACAAGCCAAGCAAACTTTGGATTTCTAAACAGCCTGCCATAAACTCAGTATTCAAAGAGTTTGGTAGATGGTGTCTTTTTAAGCCTTTACACAAACAAGAGCAAAGGGATAAGGTATGGATTAAAGAATGTTTTCAACTGCTCTAACAAAAGCTGCAAACATTAGCATGCCCAGCTAACAGAAGTAACTACAATAGTGTCTTAACCCAGTATTAATTTTATTAGCTAGCTGAATTAAGTTTGAAAAACAGCCCTTTTCACAAAAGCTTTTCCACAATATCTATGTTTCCATCCAAAAGTGATTCGAATCACTGGGAAATGCGCATTAAAATAAATACGAATCCTGTGTGTTTCCATTAAATGTACGGACTTTGGTGAAAACTACGAACTCATGCAAGCCGGAAACAAAACAAGTCTGGCATTCTTCTTCTTCTATGTTTTCTGGCGGTTGGCAACCAGCTTGTAAATGCATTACCGCCTTCCCAACCCAGAGTGTGGATATCACCATGGAGAGAGGTGTGCTACGTCAGATTTAATTCGAACATAACTGTTTCCATCTCCCAATATTTATTATATTAATATATATATTATATTAATATATTTAATCAATATTTTTTCGAATCAACCAAAACCCGACTAAAGCAACCGTATTTTAGTTTGTGCAAATCGGGGGATTTTAATTCAGATTATGGCGTTTCCATCATATTTTTCCGATGCGATACTTCTAGATGCGCATCTAAACAGGCTGATGGAAACATGGCTAATGATGTGTTCCTCCACTGTTTGGGACCTGGTCCTGGGCGCTACTGTATCAGAGTGTTAAGTAAAATTTGCATGTCTATCCTGCTTTATTGGATTTGTGGAAATTTACATGCCAGCAACCTTAGTCAAACCCATTTACCAAGATATTGGCGTCATGTTAGACCTCATCCTAAAAGCTTATGTAAAGTTGAAGTTTTTGGAATAGCACAGGTATTTCCAAACAGGTTACGTTAGCATGAAACCTGGTGTTATGCCTGGGACAAGTACATTTTAGCATTAATATTGTGTATGTAGATGTATATTTAAAGTCAGCAGGACACATTAAAACTCATCTGGAGATTATGTTTTCCACCAACTCATGATGATAATGTTAGCTAATCAGCTAGCTAGCTACAGCTGTTAAAATCTGGAAGCTACAGTTGTAGTTTCAGCCGGCAACATCAGCATTAGTTAGAAATAAGAAACCTGCTTTCATCTGTCTGTAAACGACTTTACCATGAATTACTATTTGAGAGAAAAAAAAAATACAACTGTTATTTGAACTGCACGCATACCATACTAGAATGTAAAGCCTGACGAGAGGCACAACTTTACTGGGGAACTGGTGCTTAAAGAAGCAACAGATAGGATCAGCAGTGTTGCTGGCACTGTCGCAAAGACCAAACTGACTGTGGGGATCAGAGATAATCAATAAAATGTAGGCTGTAAAGCCACCAGTATACCTCTATGTATATGTAGAATGAGAAAGTGTGTGGACACTCCACTAAATAAATGAGTAAAGAGACTGAGCAACAATTATCAGATTTATCTGAAGAAAAAACAAACAGTAATGCAAATAATCATACCAGAATGCACAGTACCAGTACAAACAGCTCACAGTAAATGATACCAATATGTACAGCATCAGTACAAACAACAGTAGTCACGTAAGGGATAATGTGTTGTGAGCTGGTGACCGTTGAAAAATAACTCCAGACAGGGGAATGGAACCCCGACGCACAGCAGAGTTAATCACTGTCTGTCTGTGACAACCAGGATGTCAGCCGACCAACACTCACTACCTGGTCCCTGGTTGCAGCGATTTGTGATGCTGGCCAGCTAGGAATGAACTAGCAGCCAGTACAGTGCAGTCCTCTCTTGGCTAGCTAATATTTAGCCGTGTTACTTTCTGATCCATTAGAAAGAAAGCTAGCTGGACATCGGTTCTGAAGCTTCTTTGGTCACGGAGCTCCCTCCATCTCTTGAACGCCTGACTGAGGTTTACTTATCACCCTCATTTTTGTGCATCCTCGCCTCCTCAGACAGAGGAGCTCATTTCCTTTTGGGAGGCCGTTTTTCACTTATCTCCAAACTTTATCCGTCTGACATTGTGCTCCTGACTCAACTATCTCATGCCCCGGCCAGTTCCTCATAAGGACCAGCTCCAGTCCCTGATTGACTGACCGACCAGTTTGGAAATACATGACGCATTTCCTGCCGTAAAGCAGACTTTTTTCCCGTGAAAATTTGTCCCCGGTGGCAGAAGCTTATTGCAAACATTGCAAAGCCTATAAGTAACCTATGTAAATGCTGATAATCTGATTTTACTGTGTATACTACCCTGTGCAACCCACCTTATCTCAATAATGATATATATAGGCAAAAATGCTGTCTGTTGCTTCTTCAAGGAACAATGGCTGCCAACCCAAAAAAGCAATAGTAGCATGTAACCACAACTGTATATAAGAAACAAAGTCCTTTAGAGCATCTCTATGTTTAGTGAGACACTCAGTTTCCCACAGAAAATCTCATATTCTACCAAAGTCTTGTGCAGGCTAATCTATTTACATTTAAATTTTCATATCCCATTTACACATAAATCACCAAATGTTATTACCATGCAAACAAGGCTTAAGCAGCAGGTGAAAACAAACAGTAAATGGGACGAGGTGTAAACATGCCTCTGTATTAAAAGAACTATTTTCCATCTATCTTCTTCAGGTTTCTCATAATTGGGATATGAATGTTTTATGGGACAGGTGGAGGTGTGTTGAGGTGCAACTTTTTTTGGGTGGAAATAATCTATCCTGACTTTGGTGCAGTCAGTGAGGTCAATCACTGTGAACTTAAACTTTGTACAGGTTATTTAAATAGGGCAGGCTATCTTTGTGTATGTGCTTTTTCCTTGACAGCTAAAAACACCTCTAATGAATAAAACATCAATTGTGAAGCTTCACGACGTAATCCCATCTGAAGGTCCTGACCACTAGGAACACTGCTATTCTCTGGTGATGGACTTTGGTTTTTAATTGGCCATGCAGACTGTGCGTGTAGGTGTGGGGCTGTCCAGTGAAATAAGACTAGAACATCTACCCCAAAATCCAAATGCACAAGAAATGTGTATGCCTCTCTGTGTTAATGACAACTGATGTAGATTATTATATTTCATCATAACAGGGTTTCATATAAACAGTGCCAGGTGTTGCTTAATGTTTCTGAAAAGATGGTATTTCCCAAAGCAGGTGAAGTAACTATGTGTGTGAGAGCTTCGAGTTTATAGGTGAAATCGTGTCAAGCTAACTGAAAGTCTTGTCATAAGACCCATTACAGTGCTGTAATTGACTGTGTGTGTATGTGTGTGAGCTAAAAATACATGAACTCAGCAAGACACTTTTGTCTTGTGTCATTCTCCTGGAAACCGCTTGAAGGGTGGGGTGGGGGTTTGGTGGGTTGATGTTTGGAGCGGATGGATGGACGAATGAGGAGAGAGGAGACACAGAGTGAGCATATAAAATACAGCAGACAGCAGAGAGTGAGAGAGAGCAAAGGATAGAAACAAAAAGAGAGAGAGAGAGAGAGAGAGAGAGAGAGAGAGAGAGAGAGAGAGAGAGCCTCTGGACTGTTCTAGTTCTTCTTGTTTTGGAGTGGTTTAATGGCTGCTGCAAAAAACACAGACACACATGCAGAGACTAGACAACTCACAGACCATACCTCTTAGGCTGCATTTAAGTGCTGTTGGGAATATTGTTATTACAAATCAAGTGGACACAAACAACATGTGGAAATGGCTAAATACATCACAGATACTGTTAAAGGGTCAGTCCACCCAAAGTGAAATAAATAAATACAAAGGGACTGTTACTGTTGTAGAAGGTGCTGTAGTTCTTATGATCAATGTTGACTGTGAGACTGGGACACGGCAATGCTGTTGACATTTTAAAAGCTAACAATATTCATGTTTCCAACACCACAAGTGAAATTCCATTCATCTCCATTATACTGGTGTGAAGGTAGAAACTTCAATTTTTCATCCTACTCCAGGATAATAATGTCAATAGTGGGAGATTTTGCAAGCATACGGTTATGTCCTATGTCACTTTTATAATGTGTTATTATGATATTTCCTGTGTGTGGCTCCCATACATTCTCACTCCCAACTTGTCAAATACCAATGCTTAGTCAGTGGCCCTTGTGTGGGCAAGACAGTGTCGGCAGCTTACCACCTCAACAATCGGGAAACAAGAAGGGAACTGGTTGTGTATGTTGGCAACAACCGCCTGGAGCTCCAACAAGCCCCCAAGTACCTCGGCGTACGCTTGGACAAGACATTGTCCTACAAGCAACACCTGGATGAAGTGAAGGCCAAGGTTACATGTAGGGTCTCGCTCATCCACCGTTCAACTTGGGGAGCTTCCCCCCAGACCCTACGCATATCCACACAAGCCCTGGTCCTACCCGTAGCCGAATACTGTGCCCCTGCCTGGAGCAGAAGCCCACATGTGAATAAGGCAGACACTGACATCAACAGCGCCCTCCAGATAGTGGCTGGTTTTCTGAAACCCACCCCCGTGTCTCACCTGCCAGTCCTCGCTGGAATTGCTCCGGCCAGTCTCCAATGGGATGCGACTACCCTTCGGGCAAGAAAAGCCCAGAAGTACAACTGGCACATCCTGCACAAAGCCACAACAACACCGGCACCACCATGCAGGCTCAAGTCTCGCCATCCCTACAACAAGGCAGCACAAGAGGTCTATTCCTAAGGAGTTGTTCAGAGATGCCTGGCTGGCAGCATCCTGGAAACAGACTTGGGAGATGGCTGGGCCCTCCCGCATCCACCAATATATCAAGGACCCAGGTGGCGGTGTAAAAGGAAAAGACCTACCACGCCATCTATGGACCTCACTGAACCGTCTACACACTGGGGTCGGCCGCTTCAAGTCATCTCTAAAGAAGTGGGGCCTATTGGACAGTGCAGCATGCAAGTGTGGCGAGTCTGAATAGACTGCCGAGCACATAATCACCGGCTGGCCCCTATACAGCCCACCCTCAGAATCCAGCCTCTTCGACTTAGGACCGGAGACAAGGACGTGGCTGCACGACATGGAGTGGGCCATCTGATGATACATGAAAGAGAAAGAGTGGCCCTACATGTTAAATTGTGATGTTCTAGGTACCCCTCTAGCATCGCTTTTGGATGCTGGAGGAAGGCGTGTCAGTTTATGCCCATTACGTGCATTGTGTTTTAAAAATATAATTTTCACCGGAAATGTACAGCTGCCACTTGCTAAATGCAGGCAGTCTCTTTTCAAAATTAACCTCCAACATAGGTTTACTTTGTCTATATGTTCAGGCAACAAAAATACAAAAAAAACCCATTATGTTAAGCCTAAAATAAGTAATATAAATGTAACATACGTGATCACTAGCATAGTATGCTAGATATGACTATGCTATCTACGTTGTTATTAACAATTACAATAACTTGACTTTTGGTTTCACACGGGACACGGACAGCGGTCCCCTGGTGAAAATCCATAATTTTTTTGATCCATCCATCTCCCCTTTGCAGACTTTCTGACTTTTTATACTGTGGCAATTGCTCAGAGCATCAAAACATAATGCCATCCAATGTGTCTCATACCGACAATAAGGTACCTTGGTTCATCAGTACCAGACGCCAAGGGCCACCACTAAAGCACCAGTATTTGACCAGTTAAAAGTGAGACATAATTGGTGGCTTTGTTGGCACCCAGAGACAGCAGAGCAGGGCAAAAACATTTCAGCATCAAAGTCAATTACCCCAGCATACACACAAAAATGATTGGTTAAAAGCTGATCCAGTGTCATTTAGAAAAGCACTGACACAATCTTACCCATTGTTAGTGTTGTTTTTTTATATTACTGTATTGTTAGTGGATAAAAACAACCCCATGCCTTAGGTAGTTTACTACCCAAAAAACTCACCTACACTGTGTCAAATGTTAGCTTATTCTCTTTTTTTTTTTTCTTTTTTTTTTGCTATGAACAATATTTGGCTCATATTTCAGTATACTAAGCAGATATCTCAAATGCTTTAGCAAAGTACTCTCTCTTATTTGGAACAAAGGCTGGAAAATAATATCTCTGTACAACTGTGCTTTCACTGGGTGCCAGAAACACCACACACACTGGTAGTGCTGGAATACATTTAAAAAAAATTGATTAAAAAATTGAATTCTAGGTTTGAAGAATTGTCCATATTAATATTGAGTCTTCTGGGTTGGATATCTGCAAAACTGGGACATAAAACCAAAATCTCCATGGAGATACCACTAGAGGCTTGAAAATGTTCTAGTAATTCTGGTGAACCAAACCTTTAAACCAGTGTAATCGAATTTTAAAGAGAGCAAAGTAAAACTGAAGAGTCACCCGTGTTCATATTGCTGATGTTTTGCCTTGTGGTGACAAATGACTGAAGGTCATGGTTTTCACCCAAATTTTCATTCATCACTTCAGAGCTGGATTTAAAAACTGCAAAGAAAAGTATTTTCGATGATATGATAAATGGCAGATGTGACATTTAGATGGCAGCAAATATGGAAGTAAATGTCACTCTTTCTCGTCACACAGGCACATGTAGCTGCTCAGTGCAAACATAAATGCATGTTCTCTGCTCACTCTTCTGCTCCTCTGCTACTGAAATAAAACAGTAGTAGGCCTACACTTCCACCACTAAGCGTAGTGCTCAGTGAGGTAGAGAATCGTAACAACACAGCAGTTGGACTGACCTCTCTCACACCTCCACCCACTGAAAGTTAACTTCTCCTGCATTCCTCACGGAGATGAGAGACAGCGAGTCTCAGTATTGGACAGGGCAATAGATAGCTCCATAAAGACAGAGAGATTTGTAGCTTGGACCTGTGTGTGTATGTGTGTATGTGTGTGTTTGTGTGTGTATGTGGGTTTGATGTGATGGGACAGAGTTTATGAACCCATAAAGTCTTCGGGGATAAAAGTCTCTCACAACGCTACGAGGTTAAACGGCAAATAGAAAGAAAGAGAGAAAGAAGAGCTATGAGGTTCATTTAAAAGACAGAGATGACAGAATAGGACAGAGTGTGTGTCTCTCTCTCTGCAGACGTTCCTACTGCTGTTTCTACTTTGGTTAAAAGCCTGTTCCTCCATCCCCTGCCTAAAAATCCTTATGTAAGCTCCATCTACTGTGTGTGTTTCTGTGCGTATGAGCGTGTGCTTTTGTATTATCATGCATGTATTTCTGCTCACTGCAATTTATGTTTCAGTGCAGACAGTTTTTTTCCAGCACCACCTCCTTTTGTGTGTTTGTGTTTGAGTATGTGTGTACGCACAGGTAATGTGACATGTCTTTGTCTGTTTTACTGTTATTTGTCATTATGTGTATGATAGTATGCATAGGACTTTGTATGGGATTCATGGACAGTGTGTTTGTGTGTCAGCGTGTTCAGAGAGACACTATTTTTAATACACACACAGAAAAACACAGTGTAGAGCTGGATGTAAGAGCAAACCTCTCTATTTGGTGTACAGTAATCAAACCAGTAGTTTTTATCACCAGTTTTAATCTGGTATTACTGTAAATTGGCATATTTAACCTCTTAACTGTAATTTCATATAAATTTAAATACTGCTATTTAATTTTACAATTTCCCATTGTACATTCTTGGATGCAATGGTCTTTGGCAGAAGATCACTTGTCAAATGTCATTATGTTAAAACTGGGCAGTCTGCATGAGCACTGACAGCCATCTATGGCTAAGCTAGACTAAGGCTATGCTCAGACTGCAGGTGGAAGTGGTCCATATCAGATTGTTTTGCTCAGTGACTCAGATCTCACACATTACATGAATCTGATCTTTTCAATTTTGATTTAGGCCACATTCATATGTAGTTCTCAATCAGATGTAACCTCAGTCTCAGCAGTCATATTGGAATTCATGTGACTTTTATATCACTGAGTGTCTTGTTGTGTCTTGTGGAGAGGTGCTGACAGACATTGTTCAAACTAGCCCAAGACATCCTGAAATGCTGCATGAAATCTGTTTCGTGAAACTAATAATGTCACAATCCCTCCATTCCTGGCTCTGATTCCACATCCACATATACACACCTCCTTACAAAAAGCCAAAATTTAAAAATTCGGCTCTCGCTCTCATCATCTTTGTCATGTTATCATCAGCTCATTTATTTGCTGGCTTTCACGGAACATCAATTTATAAATCAAACGGTAAACACTGACTTCAGTAGCCTCCATGTTTACTTCCGTAGGACAGCATGTTGCTTGTGATTAGGGGTGGGCAAGATGGCCCTACAATAATGTCACAATATTTCAGGGTATTTTCATGATAATGATATTTTTGACAATACGACATCAGTTTGCCTGCAAATATTCAGTAAAAACTAAAAAAGAAATCTCTTTTTTTTCTGTAACAACAACTGTAACTCAGAGTGAGAATCAGATTCTGTATACAGTAATAATAGTTCAACAAAATTAAATCTAAATTTAAAAATATAATGTGAATAGCCAACAGGCCTTTGAGCTATATACTAACATAAGCCTGCTAACATAGTAGCATGCTATCAATTAATTAATCATCAATCCAGACAGTAGTTATTGAGATGTTTTGGTTTGGACTAGGGCTGTGCATTATACCGGTTCTTACCAAAAACCTGTATTTATTTTCGTTATGATATGAATTTTTCATATACCGCAATACCGGTGAATAGCCCAAACATTGTCTGGAACATGCGCAGCGGCAAAGTGTTTCAGCAGGGACCCATTTCACTGCTGCACACCACAGGCATGCTAGAGCCGACGAGAGTGAGAGCATAGAGAGTCTAGAGGCAAAAATGGCTGCCGGAGAGAGTTCTGAAAGCGAAGCAACTATACACGTTGCTGAAGAAGAACATGATGACCCAGAGGAACTCATACCAATAAGAGCAGTGTTACCCCTACATGCAACTAGCAGCAGCGCACTGCGGCTGATTTTATTTTTCATCTTCGCTCTTTAGAAACTACCATTATATGCCAACCCAAGTCCAACACAATTCTAACCGAGCAGGGCACTAATGGAGCGGAGCCTGTGTTGCATTCAGGCGTTGTCACGTAAATAACAAATTCCAGCACTTGAATAGGACATAGCACAACACAGCAGCATGTCAAGTGGGCTGAACCCAAGCAAAATACCGTCAAATACTGTGAAACCAATATGATTTTTAAAAAACATGATATTAAAATTATGTCATACCGCTGAGCCCTAGTTTGGACCCTAAACATCACTGCTGATGTGATGTGTGTAGGTTGTGAATGGCACTGCCTATACTGTCCAAACAAGTTTGGAAGACCAGAACATGGTTTTCTCAGGCATGTACAAAAGCAAAATCCTATTTAATAAATTACTTTTTTTTAAATAAATGTAGATCTCACTCTTTGGACTTAATATCACGCCATATAATCATCAAATACTGTTTAATTTAAAGTTGACTCAATCCCAGCTGTGTCTCACAGTCCAATTAGGAATCATAAGTACACAATGGCCTATAAGAGGAGAATATAATAATGTATAAAATGCCGTAATATTGTGACTGCAGCAGTTTTTTAATGAAACATTCTAGGTTCCTTATTATATATATATATATATATATATATATATATATATATATATATATATATATGTGTATATATATTCCCCCCCCCCCCCCGTTTTTATTTAATTTGGAAGAATCAAAGGCTCCTTTGAAACATTATAGCTCATAAAAAATCTACCCAAACTAAAGAACACTTGAAGAATCCCAGCCTTTTTGTGTGTTTGATCATCCTTGACAAAGTAGCTTGAATTAGCTTTTTAAAGTATGTTTTGTCAGTAAAACTCTCTCTCCCAGGGGCCTCTTTGCTTTTCTCCTTCTTCTAGTGTGGAGGAACTTAGAGCTCATAAGACTAAACTTGCAGCATCTCAAACTGTGAACACGGTTCGGTACAAAACTAAGACAGATAGAAGGACAAAATTAAACACAAGAGAAGAAGATTAAACACAATCAAATTATAGCAATAGCCTGCTGCACATGTAAATCGATACAAATGTCAATTTCAATACATTGTGTGGCCATAATGACTGAGAAGTTGGAATTGACTTTCAAGTCATTGGCTCCAGATTCAGATGTTGTTGGTAAAACACAAAAAACAGCAAACAACATTATTAGCATCAAAACAACAACAAAACAGACAGAGGCAGCATTCAGCTTTTCATTAATATTCAGGACGCAGGTGGAGGACAGCCTGACTGCACTGTGGGTGTGTAACACACGCACGCATGCGCACGGGCACACACACGCGCGCATGCACACACACACACATGCACGTACGCACGCACGCACACACACACACACACACACACACACACACACACCCTCTCTCTCTCCTTGAACCCCTGTTCCAAGTCCTGCTTTCATCAAAACAGCAGAGCGGCAATTCATTGTTTTTCAGTCATTCTGCTTTATACTATGGTAGTCTACAACTAAAGCTCTCTCTCGCTCTCGCTCTCTCTGTCTCTCTCTGAAATATAAAAATTCTGTTTTTCAAAAACTACAAATGCAGTGTCCCCCTTTCTGATACCTTTTCCCTCGTTGTTATTGAACTTCCCAGTCACTGTTGGTCTTGCGTAAAAAGCCAGATTCCAGCTCGTCAGTGTATTCTAACCAAGGCTTATATGTTTGTGCTACTGTTGTTTTGTTTTTTCTTTAGACACCTGGCCAAAAAAAAAAAAAAAAAAAAAATCACCTCATGGGTGTATGAAAGGATATCAATAATATTCAAAACCTTCAAACCAAAGAAAAAAACGTGTTTGTATTTCATGGCAGACAGCGTTGTTTGTATTAATGTGTATGTGTTGTTGTTTGTCAATAGTGTTGTTGTTTCCACCGTTCCACCAAAATTCCTTAAATGTGTCTTTCAGTAAACAATAAAGGGCAATTTGAACCTTTCTATAAAGGCCACACTGTCCATATCCATAGATATGATTGAATACAGAGTGCCCCAGGAATGAGTCCTAAAACCGAGATAACTTAGCTTATGAAATCAATGGAAAATTGGTAGTGTTACAGACCTGGAATTAAGTCATTTTTAGGACAATCACGGCCAAAATGTGGGGCACCAAGGCCAAAACCAATGGCGCAATAACAATAAGTGCTAATTACACTGAATGAAGACAAAACAATATAAAACAGTACTGAGTTTATTAAAACTGTAAACTGAACACTTGACTTGATTTTCCAAAAAATGCTGTGTGATAAATGTTATTAAAATTAAATTAAAATGTGAACAATTCATAATATTCATTGTTACCATTATGATAAAATAAAGTCTAAATGGACGAAGGAAGATCAAAATTAAACGTTTCAACACCATGCATTTGACAGGAGTATTCACCTAACACAGCCTACATATCTTTAATTATATGATTGTTTATATGTCTTTATGTATATTTTTAAACAAATCCCCAATATTTTATTTGCCTTTAAAAAGAAATCCTCTTCCTTCATTTAATTTGAAAATGTTTATTGTATTGTATCATATGTATTAATTCTCTACAGGATCTTGTATGTTCTTTAATGTGTGTTTAATCTATTAAAAGAAAAAAACAAAAAAAAGTTTTGGTGAACCCTGCAGGAAAGTGAACCCTCTTCCTCAGAGAGGATCTTTGCCTCCCAATTTGTTCATGACAGCAGAGCAGAGTGAACCATCTTTCTTCTCAGAGGATCTTTGTCCCATGAGAGGAGGCACCAACAGCTGCTCTCCGTGTCCACAGTGTGCAACTTTCGCTAGCAATTTTGGCAATTCACTAGAAGCACATTATAACCCTCTGTAAAAGTTTCTGTGTAGTACCTGTGTTGTACATGAGCTAACATTAGCGGCTAAGGACTGAGAGGCTGTCCTGTATATGTGTTTGGGTGTGTGTGTGTGTGTGTGTGTGTGTGTGTGTGTCTGAGGAGTGTCAGTACGTTAACTTGTTAGCCGTAGCCTTGCTGTTTGTCATGTTAATGTCATCGTCGGCAGCCCTGCATTGTTTATAAATCTTTAGCATCGTTAGTTAACACATTTGTTATCGGCCCATGTGTTTACTGCTACAGAAAACTAATAAATCTTTGGTTTATTTGCGCAATGTCGCCTCTCTGCCGTCTTTTATCACGCTTGCTAACACTAAGTTAACTTTATCAGAAGATCTGTATGAGGCACTAACTGAGGCTCGTTTAGGAACAAGCTCCTCGCTGTCGGCGCATCCGCTTTGCCTTCCACCATTACACATTGTGGAGTTAGGCTGTGAGTGCGTCGCACAAACTTCATCACATGCATACGTCATCAATGGATGACGTATGCATGTGACAATAACAGACAATAACATATCGCCCATTCCTAGAAGGTGGTGATCATTTGTGAAGATTATCTTGCTGATCAAAACATGTACGTATCAGAAACATAAGCAATAATCCAAAATCCAATGGGAAAATCCTTCAGGCTTTTTGACATGGGAACCAGTGTGATGCTAACATCTTCGTTGGTCTACAGGATGAATGAGGCAGTGATTGTAAAGCATGAATGAAGCTGCTGATGTTTGCTGTAATATTAAGACTACAACTTACTTGTTGGCTAGCTAGCAATGCCAGAAGTGTTGGCTTTGGTAAACTGAGAAGATTTTTCCAAAGAAAATGAGCTCAAAACTGATGTTATGTTTCATTCAACCCTTATTAAATAAATCCTATTGAAAAGTAATCATGAAATGAATAGTATAATATTTTTTGTTGCCTAAGTTAGGACAATCCAACAATTCTGACACCATTAGTTTGTCTACAATACAACCAAATATTTCAATATTGTGATTGTTTCCATAGTCTGACTGCTATTCCTACCATTACAGTAACAACAGCAGTAGCACAGAACTATAAACCTAGAGGCAACTGGTGACCTTTCCAGTGGTGTGACCTTGCACATATTTTCATTTCTATTTGCTAAGACATTGCAATGTCTTTGTCATGATAAGACTGTGGATGTGTATGTGATGTGAGAGTAAGCTGTGAATGAACGTCTCTCTAAAGCTAACTGTTTACAATGTTCACACAACTATTTCTATCATTGTGTGTATGACTGAGTGCAACACCATTGATGCCTTTAAGGAGATACTGTGCGGAAGTGTGCACCTTTATTCCCCATGTGTATGATTCATTGCATTGAAACTACAAAGACATGCAAAGGACAAAGAGGTCAGGGAGGCAGTGGGACGCAGCCAGGAGGAAGCTATGATGACAGTGTTTTTGCCATTTGGAACAGATATAAACAAGTCTGCCGTTAAACGTGGGCTGACAACAGGTTTAAAGCAAACAGAGAGCTCAAAAAAGAGTTTTGTCCTTCACACATCCCCAAATAGACACACATTTGTTCAAACACCCTGCCTACTGCACATACATTTGTGGAATCTCATAGAAAATAGGTTTTTGTCCTTGGCTTAGTGCTGTATAATGGACATGTGGTGAGAGTGAAACCATGAACAGCACCACCACAGCAGTCATTCTTTTCTATTCAAACTGGGATCATTTCAATATGTTTTATTCATTTCAATATGTTTAATAGTAATAAAGGTAATAGTGGTGAGAATGAAACCATGAACAGAACCACAACAGCAGTCGTTCTTTTCTATTCAAACCGGGATCAATTCAATATGTTTTATAATTATTTTACGTTTGTTAAATTTTCAGTAAGTACATTTCATAAAAAAATAGCTTCTTGTCATATTTGCTGAAACGGTCACTATATATCCAGACAGTAGTACATGAGAAGATAATGTGTGAAAAAGCTCCCATGTCCTGCGTATGCTCTCACTAAGCCATTCTTATTATCTTCAGCTTTGCAAACACAAATTGCTCAAAGACAAGTAAAGAGAAGGAAACCAGTGACAAAAAGTTTGCTGTTACTACATAGTTCTTCCTCTCTTTACTTGGCTTACCATGTACGCTGTTGTCTGCAGTTTTGAATGTTCACAAGCAATGACTGATTGTGTTACAAACTCCTTGGCTCTGGTTGGTATATTTCATTCAGGTGTGGTGGATTCCTGGAAATGCCATTAGGAGCACTAGAAGGAGCCATGGTTTTATCAGGACATGGTGACAATTTCCACAAATAGGACAAAAAGTTTTGTTTAGTTTTTCTTTAAATAAAAGTTGCCCTCAAGCCCACCCATAAATACACCTGAAAATTCTAGGACTACAGTCTGGAAAGTATGTTCCTGAACATCTGTGACTGACGCCAGCTGAGGATTAATCTCAGAGCTTTCTCAAAAAAAGAAAGGTCTGGCTGGGCCGACTCTCACTTTAAGATTGGAGACAAAAACGCCCTGGCTGCTTGTATTTCTTTCAACCAATCACAATCGTTCTGGGCGGTGCCACAGCAACGCTTGAAAAAATATTGCCGGGGGGAAACAGGTTTTGGTGTAACAGGCCCACAAAAATATTGCCTACAGGACACGAACCATGGCAGAAATATGGCTACATCCCCGCAAGACCAAACACCGCAAAACTTAGTAAAGGACGTGTTGAAAATGGTTGAAAAGTGCTACACAACTGGAGGTGGTAGGGAGGGACTTAAGCGGGTGGCTCGTTCCGCCCAATGACAGGCTGATCTATGCAGCGTACTTCCGCCCACTCAGACTAGAGGATTATCAATTACACTGGTCATCAGGCAGAAAACAAAGGCAAGAGAAAAAAATATATATATTGTAAAAACAACACAACAAATACAATACAAGATTTCAGACTCTAGGCATTGAAAAGCTATGATTCAAAAGATGTAAAATTTGACTGATCTGGAGTAGTTTGTTCCAACATTAATCTCAGTCACTGCCACTCTCCTTCTCCTTACTGTGCGTGATACAGCCTTCATCCCTTCACTTCCTGCTCCCCTCCCTCCCTCTGGACAGCAAAAGCTGTTCTGTCTCCCTGAAGGTCTACTGTCAAATACCCGCTTACCTCGGCACTCTGGGCTGATATGTGTGTGTGTGTGTGTGTGTGTGTGTGTGTGTGTGCGTGTCCACAGCGCTACACCAACCGGCCCAGTACACCACTGTGTCTCTGGGATTTGACAGTTTTACTCAACTCTGTCTGTAGGGAAACACACACTGGGATAAGAGGGCGTGCACGGGGCTCACTCTATAAGGGAACATGTGTCTGTGTGTGTTGGTGCACGGATGCATGTGTGTGTATGTGATGGTGTAAGCATGGGAAACCCCCAGAGAGCTCACAGCTCAATCGAACACAGCAGGAGTTTTAAAAGTTTTTTCAGAAGTACAATCACTCATGCAGAGAAAAAGGTCATGAAGGAGCACAAGTACCATCAAGAAAACTGTTGTGTGTTGTCAACTGTTGCCCATTTCGTCCTGCAGCAGTTAAATCCCTCGTTATAGTGGCTACGTGATTGAAAACAAGACCGTTTATTGACGTCACACTAGTCTTCAAGGTCAAACAATCGCACACATTGACAAGTACATTAAGTAGTAGTGTTGTGTCATTCCCAAATGTTTGGTTTTTTTTTTTTTTTTTTTTTCAAAAGAGCGACAGGACTTCAGCTTTCAGTTTGCAGTATCTTTATCCAACTAAATTCTCATTTGCAGTCAGAACTCCAGTTAAGTGCCAAACAAATCTTTTGAACAAATCTTTTTAATGAATGGATTTTAGTGAGTTAGTACACTGACAAGAACTGCTTTGCTCATTACTATTAATTACACTGAACTTAAAACACTTCAAACACAAGAAAATCTTCAAAGCCATATCAGGCTCCTTCATTACACTTGTGGTCACATAATGAATGCACACAATGTATTAGATAATATTATTAAATATATATAAACACATATATATTTCCTTAAACAATGCCAGTGAATATATCACCACAATACACAAAAAGTGCAATGAAACAACAAGCCCCGAAAATTAAAAGGCGTACAACTAAAAAAATATAATTATAACTTCTTTTTTTCTTTTAAATTATGGTAACAAACAAACAACTATGATTTCAAAAAAGAAAATGTAAAAAAAAACCTTAAACAACAACAACCTTAAAATAATATTAAAAAAGTGAAAACTGAAAATAACAATTTATTTCATCATAAATGTGAAAAAAGCCTGTTATTTTTCTTTGTATTTTTCTCTTTTTAAAGCTACAAAGGCCCAATGTCATTATTTAGCAGTGGGATAAACATTTTGATGAAAAAAATAAATAGAATATAAAAATAGAAAATCCCATAAAATTACAAAAACAATAAATGTGCCAAAAAAAAATAAAATGTCATTGTAGTTTTCACTGCGTATTTTTCTGCAGCTGTGTGTAGAGTACAGGAACCTCCATCATATCACAGGTGATGATAAATAATAAAAGGCCTAAATCAGCTCAGATCAGCAAACACATGCAACGCATGCAGTGGTTCCCACAGCCCTGACTGTAACAGGGAGTATGCGTGTGGGTGTGTTCTGAGCAAGCCATTTCTGTACCAGTGTAAGTCAGTGATAATAATGGTGAGAAAAATGTTCCATCTAGAGCGGCTTCAAAATCCTTGACCCTCATTACACACAGGACTAAACACATCAATCACCTTAATTACATTCAGTGGATATTAAGATGAATGGTGGGAACGTACTATGTTAAGATATTTATTGATTTTGATATAATGCTAAAATTAGATTACTTACTCACACATTTTTAGAGCTAATCATGTAATGAGTGTCTCGTCACAGTGCTGCAGCATCTCCCGGTCTTTCTACTCCAAGACATGTGCTGTATCTATGAACCCAGACCCTCTTTGGTGCACATGGTTGGATTAACCCGGCAGGCCACCCTGGGCCAGAGATGAGCTTTGGGCCCATGCTGAACCCCAATCTCCCACTCTGTGCATTGTGTATTTACCCTTTCACCCTCAAGTGCCAAGTAAGTAGAGTGCACACTACAAACAACACATAGCAGCTTCATTATTTTTCACCTACAGAACCAAAATCTAACCAGAATTTCTCCGTTTTTGCTCTAAGCACGAAGAGATTCACTTGACATAAAAATGATTGAAAAATGTGTTCGTTTTTAGAGTGCAGGCAAGTGACTACAAGGCTAGGGGCGTAATCATCATGAAATAGTTCATGAATGTATAAAGTCAGAATAAAGGGAGTTGTTCCTGCTCTTACCATTCTGCTGACACTGAGTAAATGCAGCATTAGCTCTGCCTATTACCAAACAAATATGGGAGTAATCAAATTCCAATAGAAAACCCTGGGGCTTTATGCCCCGGCACAACTGGCCACTTGGCCCAGTGGATATCCTTCACTGCCAATATCCAAAACTGTGTAACTCATCATTGATGTCAAGCAACAACCCACCCTAAAACCCCTTCACTTGTCACTGATGATCCCATAGTCACCAATGACTATTGTTAAATTTCTTGGCATTAATGTACTCGAAGAGAATATCAACACAAGTGACAGAATGAAACTAGAATTACTTATTAGCGACACAATAACTGGGTGTATTCTCACATCTATCCTAACAGTCTGGTGTAACAGCATGCAAAGAACACTATTGAACTGAAGCTCTCTCCATAAAACAAAGTAAAGAAAAGGCATGGGAAGTTGTCCTGCGTCCTACACACCATATTGACCTCAAACTGTGCTGTTACAAACTGCAACTTGGCTATGTGGTAAAGTGAATGGAATGTTAATTATTGACTAAACACTGGCATGAAAGATCTGATCAATATTTGTAAAAAGGGATCATAGCCTGCCAATGTTATTAAACAAAAACACTGAATTTTAGCACAGTAAGAACATTTTAAAGTGATCACATCATGCTGCTGTGTGGCTGAAATCATTGTGCATACTCCCATGCTTCTCAGTCCCTTACAGTTCACTGTTTCCGTCCCTGCTGAAGGAAAAACCCAGAATGCACAGTGAATTCAGCATGCTGCTCTACATTTAAATGCACTTATTCATCCACACGAGCCACCTAGTGGCTAGCTAGTTTTTGTCTTTACTGCTGGCTAACCAAAGCTGCCTAGCACAGTCTCTCTCCTGTGCTGTTGGCTACTGAGCACTCTCATTGCAGCAGAATAAAACAGCCAATGTAACAAGGCCTTGAGGGCTGTGATGCTTTTAGAAACTAGGCTGAGAGACTTACTCATAATTTGGCCTTTGGAGCACTGAATTATGAAATGAGGTAGCTCATTTAACCTGTCCCAAACAAAGTGCAATGCAAAAAGCGATATGGGCTCATCACAGATGACGGATTGTTTTCACTTGTTTTAACATTGTCAGGCTAAATGAGACATTGACATGCTCGTTAGGTGCAACATTTTGCCAGAGTATCATGGTATTTGGTGTGAAGACGTTTGGAGGGAAAAAAAAGAAAGGGCTCACACTGAATCAGAGTTTTGCCTGGGGGCACAACTGAACACCAGGCCTGGTTTTGTGTCTCTGTTACATGCTAGCATTAAAAACACAGCTTGCCTCCTACCACAAAAACCAAAATAGATAGCATGCTAGCACGCTAACATTAAACAACCAGCCACCAAGAGGCATAAAAGGCACAAGGATTAGCATGCTACCCATTAGCTATTCATATCTCAAAACATTATACTGCTAAAAATAGGTCAGATGATGGTTTAAATACTGCTATGTGGCCTTAGGTTGTTCAGAGCAAACAAGAGATGAGAGGACATTGTGATCCCGTATGGTGGCACCAATAGGCGACGTAAGCTCAGGGTGCTGCAGAATAGAATAAAGCTGAGGGATGGTGGAGGCACAGGGAGAGAGCACAGTAACGATGCAAGTTGAAAACAAAAACAGGAAAATGTTTATCATTCCTTCTTAAGTACATCAATAGACATCAATACTCATAAAGGCAAACATCTAATCTTTGAGACTATGTAGGTTTTTAGACACATGAAAAAACAGATTATACAATAGGACAGAACTGGCCAATTTAGGACCAAAAAAGTCCCTTTATTGAATTATTATTGTTAATGTTAAGAGTGGTTGTAGCTGCACTTTTTTGGAGCCAATTCTGAAGTCACTTAGAGCCGGGGACCAGCCCTGCAACCTGACTAGAATATTTATTTTAAAGAGATTTTAAAGAGCCAAGGGAACAGTCCAAAGGCGTTTTTCCCCCCAAGAGTGTTCCACCTGGTTCAGCCCTACTGTGCTGTGATTCGATAGCATTAACCCAACGGTTTTTGCCCTAACCTGACCATGTACGACCTTGACACATCAATGTGACAAGCAGACCTACTAGTCAATCACAGCACAGCACAGCACAGCAGAGGGGTATTCCAGGTAGGAGGTTCAACAAACTCTGAGTCTAACCCTGAACTCTGAGTTGATTTACCCTGAGATGGGAAACTCTGAGTTAGCGGTTCCAGAACAGCAGATTTGAGTTAGTTCAGTCAATTCTGAGTATGTTCACTCTGAGTTAAGCCGACGATAAAAAGCCATCAATGGAGCTCCGACTCCACGATTCACCATGGCAACAGGTAAATAAAAGACAGCACCTCCATTTTAATCCAGTGGATGTAGAGATATTAATGCATGTGTAGCAGACGGTGCACATTTATCTTTAAAAGAAGAGCCTGAGTCAGAGCGAGGAAAGTGTAAATAAGTTAACCATAAAGTTAATAAAAAAGTTTTATTCAGTATTGTCCGTTTACTCATCAATTATCAGACTTACATTTCCTTAATGAAGATAAAGTGGTGGAATCTGACTGTGTATCAGGCTGTAGATACATTACATTATACTAATAATATATAATAGCCTATATAAGATTTAATCTGATGGGGAAAAACACAGGAGGCAGCAACTGAAAAATAGGAAGATTTAAAACATATAGACCAGGCTATAGATCAAAGACATAAAGACATGACTGTAAACTCACAGTCTGACCCAATAATAATATGTTTGCTGATTTGCACTTGAAAAGACATTGAGGTTAAAATACAGTAGATTTTAAAATGTTGGACATCTATTTGTATCTTGACTCAACAGCATTCAGTGACTTTATTTCAGCTACAAATGTAGTAAATTTAAAGACACTGGAATGCTGCACCATTGCTCACTCAGAAATATGAACATATAATCCCAATATTAGGCTGTAGGAATTATGTTCCATCAGTGCGACCAATGACATCAGTGATAGAGATCATTAGTCATTGATACTGTGTGTCTAAAGCTTCATACTGATTTTTAAAATTTAAATAATTAGACCTACACATTATGTGCAATAAACTTGTCGGAGCTGCTCCAACAGACTGACAGTCTGATCCTTATGCACAGTGTTATAAAAAATAATATAAAAAGGACAGAGGTTTGATTCTGAGCTGAGGGTGAATTCTCGCTGTGTCATATTTGAATGTAAAGACAAAACCTGATGTCCAAAGAAGTGATTGATGTGCATAAATTCAATAACTTAAGACAGTCCTGAGTAACAAATTAATATTCAGCAGGATTTAGACTGTGACAGACGGTAAATCTCCGCTAATTAATGCTCTTTGATACAAGCTTTGACACGGACTGAATGAAAGAGGAAATGACACCGCGTGTAAGAGGGAGGAGACAGAGAAAAACTCAGGGTTTCTTAAAGAAAACCTGCCGTCGAGCAGGTTAGGTTCACAGAGTAAATTGCCATGGTGATTGACTCAGAGTT
>CM048923.1:34389154-34449154 GCA_026686955.1 Epinephelus cyanopodus | reverse complement strand
GAGCACATGCCTTGTCTTGAGATGGTAAAATAATTTGCTTGTGTTACCTTTGTTTGCTGTCACTGTCACTCGACACTTCTTGCAAATTATGTTTTTCTGCTCACTATCCGACCGTTTAAAGCCGAACCAAGTCCAAACCATGGACGTAGCACCGTTCTTTTAACCGAGCTCCTCTTGCTCCGTTGTATCTGTCATTTTCACACTTAGGCAAGTGTGATGACGCCGTCGACGATAGGACGGTAGAGCGCAAATCTCTACCGTGGGCCAAATTTATATAATTTCTACCATCTACCGCATATACCGCGCAGCCCTAGATGAAATGGGTCCCCGCTGAAACACTTTGCCGCTGCGCATGTTCCAGACAATGTTTGGGCTATTCACCGGTATTGCGGTATATGAAAAATTCATATCATAACGAAAATAAATGCAGGTTTTTGGTACAAACTGGTATAACGCACAGCCCTAGTCCAAACCAAAATATCTCAATAACTACTGCCTGGATTGATGATTGATTAAATGACAGCATGCTACTATGTTAGCAGGCTTATGTTAGTATGTAGCTCAAAGGCCTGTTGGCTATTCACATTATATTTTTAAATTTAGATTTAATTTTGTTGAACTATTATTACTGTATACAGAACCTGATACTCACTCTGAGTTACAGTTGTTGTTACAGAAAAAAAGAGATTTTTTTTTAGTTTTTACTAAATATTTGCAACACAAGCTCGGCACCAAGAGTGCCGTGCTGCGCTGCTGTGCGAGTAGCGTGTTTGTTTGTGCATAACGGCAGTCTGTTGATGGTTAGCTATTTACACACTGTCCATAACAATAACTTTGTCAGCTGACAAACTGCGACGGACACGGGTCAGGCTTAGTCAGGAAAATGCGGCCCGAGCCGCTCTAGCGTGCTCACCTGTGTGTGTGGCGGAACTCCGCCATGCATGATACAGAGAGCAGAGGAGAAAAGTTAATGCATGACCATGTAGAGACAGAAATGACACAATGACATAACAACATAAATAGTATATTGTTTTGTTGGTAAATTAATCATCCGTCGCGCAAAATAACATTAATGGGAGCTGTGGGCAGGACATTGTTACACAGCGTGAGCCTGTGACTTCAGGCAGAGAGACCACTGCATCAGGAGCGCGTTTCAAAATACATTTATTTTAACAATTAGTTATTAACTTTACTATTTTTAGCAACTTACCCGATCGGGCAAGTGAGTTTGCCAACATGCCAGACCTTGAGTTTTACTTGCCCTGGGCAATCAGCAATCCTTATTGTTGAGCCCTGGACTGCCAAAGTTATTATAGTTCATCCTCAGAGAGACATGAATGTATGCACCACATTTAACGACAATCTAGCCATTGTTGTTGAGAAATGTTTGTGGAGGTGGGTGTGGTTAGCAGTCAGCTGCAGGGGAGAGGTATGGGGGGATGGCTCATCAGAGCAGTACCAGGTGAGTTGATTGACACAGCTGCTGCTGGCTTGCTCTGATTACATCTCTCCCTTTTTAATGCAGTTGCGTGCAGGCTCTCAAGGACTGCTGGCCTGAAGAAGGAGAAGGTCACGGTCTGAGTTTTGGTTTAAAACTGAATGGACCGGGAGACATGTGCTGGAGGAGCCGGGCAGCCATAGGCACATGTTGAAGGTTGATTTTATAGTTGTGAACTGGGCAGTAGTTAATAAAGTACTGCATGTAATAAAGTGCTGAAACTGTGCGTCAATGATGGGGGAGCTCACAGGGGTAGCAAAACTGCTACAATGTTATTCCATAAAAGTCAAGGGATTACTAAGGTCAGTAGGATTTATCCTCTGGAAACAATTACAGTGTTACAAAATGTTGTGCCAACCCATCCAGCAGATGTTGAGATACATCACTTGGTTTATTAAAAAATCTGACCTAGTGCTAGTAGCTCTAGATGAAAAGTTAAGGGAATACTGCAGTCACAATGAATCATCATCTGGAAATCACGAATGTCTGTACAAAATCTCATAGTGATCAGCCCAATAACTGAGATTTTTCAGCACTGAAACAACTAGCCACAACACTTACATGGCTTTAATTTGTAATTACTAAGAAATAGAATTTATAATCTACTAAACCTTAAGAGGAAAAACACATTCATACATTGATGAAAATACAAATAGCTATCTCCATGTCAGGGGAGCAACCTCCATCTACTGTGGAAGATTGTGGGATAAGGTTAAAAGCAGTTCTGCTGAAACATGTACGAATACACTCCTTATGCAACTACATCTTAAGTCTTTAACACACAAACATCAACAATGAAACGTCACACACACAAACACTGATACTGTCTAACGTGAAACAACTAGACATGCTTTTCTGCTTGCTTGTTTGCTCGTGCGTGTGTGTGTTTGATGTATAAAGGCTGACACAGGACTGCATTATTCACTGGATGGAGATCAGTTTGACCTCCCAGGATGACCTGTTTTTCAGATCTAACACATCACACACACACACACACACACACACAGACACACACACACACACACACACACACACACACACACACACACAAAAACAACATTCATTGGTTTGACACAGAAACACAAATGTACTACACTGATGAAATGTTTGTCGTCATGTATTAATGTTTGTGTGTGTGTGTGTGTGTGTGTGTTCATAGAAAGCTTATACAGAAGCTGTGTGGTCTCTGCAGATCAATACTGTTATTCAAACAAGCTGGAGGAGACTAGAAAGCAGCACTACACCTCCATCCTTCCTTATCTACCTCATTTTTCTCTTTCCTTCTCCCCTTTCTCTCTATGCATTTACCTCTCTCTCTTGCTCCCACAGCTTTATCCTCCTCCCACTTTCTTTCACATCCATTCCCTTTTTCAATCTTCCCTCATCACTCCATCCTCCTACCTCCCTTCTATCCTTTCCATCCTTCACTCCCTCCCTTGTCCTGTTAGCCTTAGGCAAAACTGGCATTTAAATAAACTGGCCAATACTGCAGTCTGCACAGCTGGCTTAGCATACATTCCAGTGAAAAAGAAAGATGACGAAAGAAGATAAAGATCACAAATATACCTTTGAAGATGCAATCCTCTCCTGGATAAAAGGTTTTTTTTTTTTTTTGTTTTTTTTAAATCTCTGACTTCTCCCCCGCCGTGGGAACGCTGAGTGGCTAAATCACAGTGTAAAGTCCTGAGGTCACGACAGGGGCAAACCAGTGGCTAACACTGGACAGTTACCAAAGAAGAGACAACATGTAAATGAGACAGCTCCTCTATTGGTAAAATACTCTGTGGTGTCAGTTATATCCTGTCTGGAAAACTGCAAAGTGACCTGCAAAGAAAGCACCTCTGATGCCACTGCCATTCAGCAATACCACTAAAACTCAAAATGAAATCATTTGTATGTGTGTTTATCAACACATAATATCAGAATCGTACTGCTGAAGATGAGGTCTGGATTACTCCAAGCTGCTAGTTTCCATTATGTACTAAAATTGGACAAAAGGCAAGCTATGAAAAGTGTTTCTGGATGCGAATCAATTTTACTTTTCACATTTAAACTATTCTTTATATATTGATGTGTTTTGGCTTGGTGTTAAGTTTGGTAGTTACCTCGTCATTAACTTTATGTGCACGTTAATTACATATCATGTATAAAACCATATATATATATATATATATATATATATATATATATATATACTCTGTATATATATATATGATCATGTGACCAATGTCACCAAAACTTATATATATAAGTTTTGGTGAAAACTTATATATATATATATATATATATATATATATATATATATATATATATATAAGGTTAGGTTTAGGCACGTAAAGTTACTGGATAAGTAAAAGAAATATGGTGATGATATGCCTTAAAATCAGGTCCATTTGGTTTTACAGACAGACACAAAACCCAGTTTCCTGGGGGAAAGCCCTGTGTTTGTTTGACCCCAACCTGCCTCTTACCTGGACTTTCACCCTTTATACTACTTGCTTCTTTACTCCCGTCAGCACATTGGTCACATGATCACAGCCTTCCCGTTTACGTGGGTGAGACACAAATTACTGGCTCATGATTATATGGCTTTTATACAAAGTCTGGTGCCTTACCTTTCCTAGGTTTATGTACAAAATGTGCATGAGAACAGCCTGACTAATTCTAATGTGGTATTGGTATCATGTTCCACACACAATGTGCACCCTGTTACATCATCACTGTGTTTACCATCATCTATGGTGGAGGCTTTTAGAGTCACATGATGGCGTGCATGCTATGTTTCAGAGGCTTTTTAAGGATAACATTTCTAGAAGAAAATACTGATACCTTGAGTATTGTTGTGTGCCTTTACAAACCCACGAGATGAAATAGATTTCAATAACTCACACAGAATCGAAGCACTGCAAGTCAGCCAAACTTTCTCTCATTTGAAACAGGTGTCTGATGAGGTTAAATGAGCCAGAGTTTCTTGCTGTTTGGTGAAAACTTTTCAACACTAAAAGGAGTAGAAAGACTTTCAGCTTTAATAAGACCAGTAGCTCAGACTGATGAAGTTTTCACAGCTTGAACTCTATGACATTGTCTCAGGAAGAGAATATATAAGGTTTATCTTATTACTAAGGCTGCATTTTCTGCACTATGAAGCATCAAAAGATCATCATAGAGATTTGATAAGTGTGAATGACAAAATGAAATATACTACAGTGAAAATGACTACCCTACCTTTTGTGCATATTTTACAATTGAAGGAAAAGTAATAATCCACTTCAGGCAACTCTTGGGGCTGAATGATTTCCATATCACAAATGAACACCTGGTGGAACGCAATGAGAAGGGAGAAGGTGCTACTTCTATATGTTGTAATCCTGCTCTTTCTGACTATAATGTGTCCGTAATATTAAGAACTATTTTTTCATGCCTATGTAAAACTTAAGAGAAAACACAATCTTGTCAGTCTTGTGAGAATGCAGACGTGGTATTTACAACATCACTGAAAATTACTGGAAAAGTATGTTTAGGGTGACTGAATTTCCAGAATGAAGAATGAAACAGAAAAAGTGATTTGAAATACGATGCGGTCAAATGAAAATGTTGAAGCAAGATAAAGAGCTGAATGTCTGCATCATTGGAACAGCACAAAATGCTGCACAAGGACTTTTTTTCTTTAACCTAACTTAAGAAGTAAGATTATATAAAACTAAAAGAGTGTGCTGCGGCAGAGTGGTCTTCCTTAGGTACAACAAAGGAACATACAACTACTAGGTTGATGCTAAATGGACAGTCCGCAGGTAAAGAGAAGTGACGTGTTTTTGTGGATCCAATCGTGATTGGCTAGATCGTTTGTCCAGACATAGCAAACAAATGTTTGGGACTCCACAGCTCCATGTCCAGGGCCATGTGGACAGTGGAGGAAAGAGGACATCTGGCCTCCAGGACATCACAGACATTGCCCCCCTCGCTCTGGTTCTCTGTGGCGAAGGAGCAGAACACAGCCTGTGTGTGGAGCTTCCAACATGCTCTGTGGGCCCCAGATTTCCTCTCACCCACTATGACTGCCTCTCCAGCTCCAGCAAAGCTTACAGATCTTTACAAACAAAACATTTATGAAATATGATGTGCTGTGATTAGGGCTGCCACTAACGATTATTTTCATTGTCGACTAATCTGTCGATTATTTCTTTGATTAGTCGACTAATCATTTCATCGAAAAATGTGGTAAAATTTTGAAAAATGTAGGTCTGTCTTGCCCAAACCCCAAAATCACATCATCTAATGTCTTGTTTCATACTCACGCCAAAGGGTTTTAGTTCATTGTCACAAGTGTGTAAAGCTGCCAAAATCTGAACGTAAGAAGCTGCAGTAAGAGTATTTTGGGGTACTTTTATAGTACTTTTCTTTGGGAAAAAAAAAAGTCAAACCAATTAGTTGACTACTAAAATAGTCACTGATTATTTTAATAGTCGATTAGTCATCCATTATTCGACTAATCGTGGCAGCCCTAGTTGTGATAATGATAGCTTAAAAATAGCTTTGTGGCTGTGGTCCTGATCAATGCTCTTACACTGCCTTATGCAAGCATAAACAACTGATGATGTACGGACCAATCACAGCAGAGCATTCCTCCATCATCCCCCCAGACCATCAATTCTGGCACTAACCCTTCTTGTTTGAGACAGCAGAGAAGGAAAAAAAGGTTTTAACCATTTCCAGGGCCATGTCCTGTGTGGGTGTCCATTGACTAAGGCCTTTAGAAAGCAACGTCTTCTTCCACCACACACCTTGACTCTGAAGATGAACGTTGGACTTTCAAATGCAGATCTATCATTTTATCACAAGAAACCTGGTAGATCATCACCATATAAGCTAACACAAGTGCACTGAAGGTTTACCACTATGACTCATTACTTTCCACAGACATCTGCCATGTTGCATTCAAAAAAAAGCATTACATTCAACACCAAAAAGAAAAGAAAGAAAAAGAGAAGAATAGAAATGAAAAACAAACCAAAACTGGGACTACTGGCCGAGAGGAGATAAAGATAATGTACATAAGCAGCTGGGGAAAATCCCAAATCAAAATACACTGTGGAAGTATTTTTAATTATAGCTAACAGGTAACAATGTGTCCAAGACTTAGAGTAAGGACATGCAGCATAAAGTGGGAGCTCAAAAAGCAAGACATACCAGTTTTACTGTCTTATGAGTCAGTCACAACTACCTGCTTTATATGGTGCTGTGAGAGGGATATGAGGAAAGTCTTTTAAGAGAGCGGGTGGCAGGAAGTTATGAGTAAATGGTTTGAGGTTGCAATAGAAATGTCAAGACTCATCATTAGACAGCCATTAATAGCTCATACGGACACATTTTAAAAAGGCCAGACTACAAATGAGGTCTTTAGAGCTCTAATGGACTGTAGGTGTGATGTAGAAGGAAGCCCCTAAAGTAGCCCATTTTAATATGAAACTGGCAAAGTTAAATATGTTAAAGTCTTCATGCAACCTTGAAAATAGAACACTATGGTCGGGTTAGCGTCATTTGTTTATTTTGTATAAAAAAAATAATCCTTTCTCATTTTGAGTTGTCATGCAAGGAAAAGCACAGGTATGTCTAAAAACATCAACAACGGCTCTGTTCTATTTTGGTACCAGAAAAAGCCATGTCGGAGGACCCTGGGGAAGAGCACTTATATGAAACACAGCCATGATGAATGTTATTAGTTACACCTGTGCTTGATGAGTCATAATGGTCACCATGAGGGTAGTCTATAGTGTCCTTAGGTGTGATGATGACATCTGCTCCATCTCCTGTGACCAATTTCACATCTGTCAACAACTGCGGTTGCCCCTCTTCAGAGTTCCCTCCAGCACAGTCACTTGACTATTGGCTTTCGTCCTGCACAGCTGGAGTCATTAGTCATTAATTTTACACTACAAATAGATCACAGTTCACTGATTAAAGGTGAACACCAATTGTACATATCAATTTCTGTTCATAGGTGTTGGGGAGTACTGCAGCTACATTTGTGAAAAAAAAGTGTAGTGGCTCCAGAGGAAGCCGTGCAAAATTGGATAAATTGCCCCAAGTGATGTCAGTTAAGTCTGCGTCGTTTGGGACTGAAGACTACAAGTTTGAAAATGATGTAACACTGTGGAATGGATTATATACAGTGAGGTTATGAGACCTTTGTCAAATAAAAGATGATATCCCTGGTTGTGCTGCATCGATATTGATAGTTTCCCACCCAGGCCCCCAGGAATGCAAATCAGCCTTACAGCCAAGTTTTCCCAGTGGCCAGGTGCAGTATTGCAGCAAAAAAATCCCTGCAGCCCAAAAAACATTTTCCCCTATGACCACCATTATAAAATAGAACTGTACTGTTGACAGGCCACCTCGAACTGCCACCAAAGTCAAATATGACTCTTTCTATTTTGAATTTTGGATCAATGGAGGTTTGATATTGGAATATATACAAATCACTTTTCAAGAGCCATGTAAAGCGATTTAAAAAAACATGTGATGTCATCACAATGTAAAGGCTATGAACCGAACTGGAACTCATGGATGGGGCCAGTGGGAGAGACACTACTGAACATATTCAGTTGGCCACATACCCAGAAAGTAACCAAACACTAGCAACTTTTTTTGGTGTATGCGCCACACAAGCATCTCCATTAGAATAAATAGGCACCATCTTGGGATCCAATATCAAGGTGCTGTTATATATCTATGAACTCAAATCAGGTTACATTAAATAAAGGAAAACAATTTTGTTTTCTCATACGCTTCCACAGTGAATTAAGAATCCAGGAACAGAACATTTTTGATAAACTGAAGTCACAGGCCACCTATTTTTCATTAGCAAAACTGTATCAATACATCTGTTTTCAAACTGTCACAAAACTCATGCAGCATAATTGAAGTTATTATCCAGTCATATGCTCAGTACTTCCAAATATATGTATTTTACAGAAAACTTTACTATTCAAAACACTTGAACAGTCTTAAACATCAACGAGTAGCACACCTGTGCTGTTTATATAAAAGTGTCTTCAATGGCATGGTTTTAGCAAAGATGCATGTGTTTAGCAGTACTGAGCACACTACTGACTAGGAGAGACTTGGATTGTACTGTACAACATTTGTGAGTTTGTAAACAGATATTTTGATATAGTTTTGCTGTTGCTAAACAAGGTTGCCTATGATTTGAATTCATTGAGAATATTTGCCTTGTTGCATTCTCCGTTCACTGAAGGCACGAGAAAAAAAACACAAGTGTTATTCCCTTATTCAAAGTAACATGAGATGAGTTAATGAAACAGTGCAAATGATCATTTGGGGGGTGAGTGTTGCTTTAAAGACAGGGAGACACACTCATGTGTTGCATTACTAACACATTTGCTTACTTGGCTTTTAGACTACACTCAAAAATGTGAATATGATTTGAAAATCAGTGTGTTCATAAGCCGCAGTGGGACAATGTCATAATAGTGCTTAAAATGCTGTATCCTATTATAGTGCCACTTATTTGAGACATGTTTTGTAACACTAACAATCACCTGCGAAACGATTCTGTATTGTATTACAGTCTTTATGCAGCAGTGTTGCAGGGAGCAGAGAGAGGAAAAGTTGAACAGGCACTGTGCTGTGATGTGACCAGAGATGATAGGGATCCATTAGTGAGGACGTCATGAGGTCTGGACCAGAGTCGCCCACAGACACACAGCAGTCAACGTTAGTCATCGTCATACATGACAAAATAAACAACGCAGACGGGACTTTGACACAAGTCATCACTCCAGAGAGAAAAGGCAAGAGCTGAGAAAGAGGATAACAACACTGCAAGGGGTTAGAGGTTCAGTCCCCCGTACACAGCAAGGTATTAATAGCTACGTAGTTCCCACAGACGCCACCGCTGCTGTAAGGGGAAGGCACATTTAAGACAAGCTTCCAGTAAACAGAAGAAACAGAAAGGAAAAAAAGAGGTAGTGTCAAGTAAGAAATTTTCTTTTAAAGCCATGACAATTCATCATAGCGATGTAAACACATCATGAAATATGCAGTGTTGTCTCAGGGTTTAGGAGGAGAGGAGATAAAATACCCCTTTTTTTCTCACATGATAGTAGGAAGTGAAAAATCTTTTTAAGTCAGAGGGAGAAATTTATATAGAGTCTTGGAAAGAAACAAAAGATATGAGACAAAAGAAATCCTTTAAGGAGAGGAAGACAGATCCGAGTAAGTAACAGTTCACAAGTGATTGTTTCTTTTTGATAGCCGCTCAACAACTGTTTTTGTGTGCTGTATCTGTATCTCTGTGTGTGGGGGTAAGTATTTGTCTCTCTGGAAGCTTATAGAGGTATGTTTATGTGCATGTGTTTACAGAAACTTGCATCAGAGAGATGGCCCTGCACTGTGACCCTCAAGTCCTTCTCTCACCAGGAGTGACTTGGAAAACATCTGGGACAGCTGTAAAAGCTCTCACTCTGCTTCTTTAGTTTTTGTTACTGTGGGGCAAAGCAGAAAACGTATTCATTTGTAAACAAAGAGACTATGTGCATTCTAATCTAACCCCTTTAGAAATAGCAATTAAAGAAAACAAAGTTATTAAATGTTGTACATTTTGGATACTTATTTTTATATTATGTAAAATATACATTATTGAAGTTAAAACTTAACTGTTGTTTTTCTTTTGTTTTTTTCTTACATAATTGTCATTCTTTTATTCCATGAAATATGTTGGTGGTGAGTTCATGGCTCTAATTCATCATGTTTTGACAGTTGTATGTATAAAAACATTAATTTTAATTATAAAGAAAAATAATACCATTATATTAGCCCCGCACACCCAACGGCGACCCCCGCCCTCCCTTGAAGGTCAAGTTAATTGTATTTAATTGTATTTTCTAGCGCCGAAGCTTCAATTTTTTTTTTCACAATTGAATCCTGTGCCATCGAACGAAGCTTCAAAGCTTCGAATTTTTTGGGTCAGCCCTAATCACAACAGAAGTCATTTAAGGTTACCTTTCCTACAGAGCAGGTCTATACTTTGTCCTTTTATTAAACTAACTAAATAGCCTGATGTTATTTATCTAATTTACAAGATGGCATGTCATTTCTGTCTCTACATGGTTGCGCGTTAACAATCCTCCTCTGCTCTCTGTGTCGCGCGCAGCAGCATTTCGTTCCATGACATTTTTTAGATTTGTTATCCTGGGTTTGGGTGGAACAAATGCAGCTAGAAAAACAGCAGTGTGTCACTAAAAAAATATAGATCTGGGTGGCACAAACATGGCTGGAAAGGAAGTGGTGTGTATAAAGCACCTGGCTTTGAGTGGCACATATGCTGCAACTGATGTTGTTGTTTGTTGGTCTTGCACACCAGTCTCCTGGGTCAAAGTCTGGAGTTTGTTCGACCCACCCACCCCGAGCGGACTTTCATGCTCTTTCAAAAGTCCATTGCTCTGAGCTTCTAATAATAAAGGGGATAGATGTACATTGGACTTAGTGCAAAGCCTGGTATGTCTCACACAGAAGCTCAACGGTGAACCCCCTGTCATTATAATGACACTGGGTAGACCACCCATGTGGCATATTTGGATGCCCTGGGTGTGAGACCAGGCTGCCGTTATAATGTATGAATGCACAATATCTAACTATAGTCTACATGTCTATCTTACCATCTATAGATCTTTTCGATCATTGTATTTAAAATTATAGTTCAAATATTTTTGCCAGGTTTTGAAAACCAAGTACAACACCTTATATATTTCTGCCTGAGGCTTTAACAAGGCAGCGAGGGCCAATATGCAGAAAGAGACAGGAAGCAGCAAGGGCTAAAACACAGACATACAGCCTACAGGACACCTCCAACGACTGATATTTCTGTCTATCAGAAACAATATTGCTAAAGATGAATGCAAAAACCAACAAAGAGCAGTTTATACATCAACATCAAACTGAGATGATTACTCAGCTGGCATGAAAACATGCAGCAGGGAATTTCTCCTTCTAAGCCTTTTACACACACAAGCGAAGGACACACACTGGAACATAAAAGCAGACCTTCACAGATGCACGAGTACAGTCAGTGAACATAGACTGAATATACCACACTACTACATACACTGCTGTGAAGTTGATATTTTTAATGTGACACTGTTATATGAAAGCTTAGTCTATAATCTTAGTCTAATGTGTGTGTGTGTGTGTGTGTGTGTGTGTGTGTGTGTGTGTGTGTTTGCAGGGTGACTCGCTGTACAACAGGTTCTGATTACACCTTAGAAAAAGAGCGGCATTTAAGACACTTTTCTGAAACAGCACGACTTCCATTTGTCAGCTCTCTACTCTGTAGTTGTGAATATTAAATAAAACATAGGTGGCAGAGAGAGAGGGGAGCAGCTCTTAACATGCCCTCTGCAACTGTCACACAATGCTTGAAAAATGACGCGGTTCAACAGAGCGTTTGTGACCCTAATTATAGAGGAGCCTTGATGTACGTGCTGTTTGGGGAGTCTTTCAAACTAACTGAAAAACAGCACTAAGTGCAGTCAAAGTCATTAGAGAAAAACTGACATTGCCAGAGGTGCCTAATCTACAGAATGACCTCCACTCAGTGCAACCACCACTATCAACAAAAATCAATGACTTCTCTCAATAATTAGAATCACAACTATAAAACTATTCTGCAATAAAAGCCTATTTGCTGTTTGATATTTGATACCGGTGCAATAGAGATTTGACATTTTGACTTTTTTGATATGCTTTTATGATAATATAATGACATGTGGGGTGAATTTTTTGTCAAACAGTGACTTTGATGTGTCCTGATAACGTTATCTTCTGCTACACAAAGAAGAGCAGTAAACACAGGCAGCGATGCACTGGCTAACGTTTTAGTCAGTCTCTAAGGAGGATAACTTTTTTGCCAACATGCTGCTGGTCGAAGTCCCTGTAAATGAAACAGTACATGGCCTCGGTAACCACAAACTCTCATAGTTAGTCCTACTGTATCTCGCCCTTGTTTATATTTCTTTAAACCAATCACAATCGTCTTTGGTGGCGCTTTGCCCAGGATCCAGCAACAGTGTCCTTGTAAAATAGTGGTCTATAGCTAATTTGAACATGAATGACAGCTCCACCATTTGAATTTTATTAAGGCTCTAAGTTTTGCACAGTTAACAGCGTGGCCCCTTTGAGTGTCAGGTTGTCTGCGAGTGGTTGCTACATTCTATAATAAAGCTCCACCCTATTGTCCAAATATGATCCAAAAATCCAAGAGAGCAACAGCCAAAATGCTCAACTCAAGGCTTCAAAACAGCAGTCAAAAAAACAGTGGGGGACATCATGGTGTCTGTATCCATTACTTTTATGCAGTCTAACGTTTTAGCGTGTAGGTTGCTAGCACGGATGTTATCGTTGTTTCCTGCACACCACTTAAACCAAGTGTGGAGATAGGTCTGTCTATGTGACGCTAATTTCACAAAGCAATAGGAATTTTGAAAATGCAGCCTAATACAGGCTTTTACCTGTAGTCGAGCCGAGCTACTAACCAGAGGGAGCTGTTGGCTATTCAAAGACAGCATTAACTGCGTGTGTGTATGTGTGTATTTTTATTGTAGAGGATGTGTCTTCAAGGGTCACTCTAAAAATCATTCCCTCTGTGCTCCAATTTAAAGTCCAGCAGCTTCAGGTCAGTTTAGGTCATCCTACCTTCCTGTCCTTTCCCCCATCAAGTGCTTTCACCTTTCTATCAGATCCTATTTCCGTTTGATTCAACTCAGAGAAATCATCAAATGTTCTGTGTCCCTCTATTTAGGGTCCCAGCAACAATCAATTTGATCATTTGTGTCAGTCGCAGAAGAAGAATAACGCATTAAGACTCAAACCTACACAATATGAGTTGTGAAGATGTGACGTTTCTGCAGAGTACTGGCTGCCTCATTCCTCTGGGCTTTGAGCGTTAAATATTTCCACAGTACATCAACAACATAAGCAGCTATCACACCAACAGCAACAGCAGAGGTCTTCTTAGCTTGATATTCAGTTCAAACATTAGGAAGCTAAAGATATTGACAGATGTTTTGATAACCTAAATATGATGATTTAAGTCGGGGGGGGGGGGTTCTCCTTAAAACACCATTTTACACTCTCTTTTTACACTAAAATCTGATTTTCTACAACAACCCAGGGTAAAATATGCCAGCTCTACCAGAGCTGCTATCATTTGATAGCATGGTTTGACATGCCCGTTCCCATGGAAACAAAGTCAGAGCCACCATGTGCTTCACTCATGGGGAGGTGAAATGGCTTGCCATCAATTTGTTGCTGGTTGGCCTTTTTTTGAAGAACAGGCCCTTTCTGTAGCAATGTGTGTCTCCCAGCCTTTAACTTATGATAACAGGTGTTTCTATTCAGGGACTCCCAAACTTCATTATCTGATCTGGACCATTGGATACATAACTATTTTGTCCCAAGGACCTCCATCTAAGGGTGTCACTGAGACACAAAATATTCCCCCCATATGTACTTGCTGAACATCTTATTCTAAAGCCATCAGCATTAATATGCTGCTATAAAAGCCTTGACTTTCCACAACAATTCTGAACTTGGCTGTAGGGATTTGCTCCCTGTCTTCATTCAGCCGCCAGAGCATCGGTGAGGTCGACCACTGATGTTGGCCGATAAGCCTGGCTCAAAGTCAGTGTTCCAGTTTGTCCAAAAGGTATTGCATGTGGTTGAGGTCAGGGCACTGTGCAAGCCAGTCAAGTTTGTCCAATCAATCCTGTGTTGGGGCAAAGGGACATTCACACTGTAAAACAGATAAAATGTAGAAAAATTTAAATTTCAAGGTAAACCCCCCCCTTTTTTTTTTTTTTTTTAATTAGGCAAGTTAACTTAATTTCTTTGTTTTTAGCTCTGACTTTATGAAAATCTGTTTTTTCCTTTACTGCACTGCAAGCAGTCACAATAGGCCCAGGAACAATCTCCCTCAATATGACCACACAATGCAATCTCATCACAGGTCATGAAACAGACACTTTTTCACATCCCTCACACATGATAACACCACCTACGGCACGCCTTTTGCATCTATGTGAAATGTATCCTCTATCGTTTGTATGTGATAAACAGCTGTCTCCTTGGTGAAATTCATTGTAATGTGTTTAAAGTTGACAAACAGTCGTGGCTCGGGTTAGGCAACAAAACGACTTAAAAATAAATATGTAAAATGTCATAAATATATCGCACAAATGACACAACTACATCACAGATGGATGTAAGTTATGAAACGTTAGGTTCACCGGCATTAACTTGGACAGTGGTCTCTTGGTTTAAAGTCTGTATTTGTTTGACTGATGACTATCACCATTCTTTCCCACCCTACACGGTCTTTTATGCTCTTTATAATACATCAGGTGCTCTGAGTGTTGAAATCTTTCTGCAGGTGGGATTACACTGAAATTAGTTCAAACCCCTGTGCATCTCATAGAGATGCCAAGGGTTGCCTTTGGTACGGGCATCAAACTGAGGCACTTGACAAAGTGTCGGTTTTTTGACAATGGGTTGGATCCCAGTGGCTAAAGAGCCTTACTCAAGAAGGGTGCAGGAGGGGTCTGAACTGCATACAGCTCCTGTTGTCATCATGCTTTGCACTGTTGTTATCAGAGACTTCTCTGAGACATGTATAAAAAGACACATAACTGCCTCCATCATGTAGCTTGCTCTATATCAGAAAAAAGTATTTCTTAAGCTTAATACGGTGCATGCTGGGAAGTATATGTTTACCAAATACTGTTAATTATTAAGCAATTAACTTATACCAAAGACTATGAGTTGGCATTTTTACAGTGCATGTTAATACAGGACAGGGCTTCGCCAAAAACGGCTGCTACAGAGAGCAGGCACACTATTAATTAAATCATCACAATATGCCATATAATAAAGAGTGAAAAACATGAATAACATGAAAGCAGACCCAAACCAAAAGTTCACTTTGTTGCTGATAACTGACAATAGTCTGTATAGAGGTGGGGCGGAGTTGTAAAGACACATCTGCAGCTTCAGCACTCAACTTATAATTTGGGTCTTTGAACCCAACCTGGACCTGTGCTTTGTGTTCTTGTCTACCTCTCACATTTCTCTCTTTCTGCTGTCAAAATGGGAGGAAATTACAACAAAACCGCACTCTGAATATAAAAGTGGAGGCCATATTTATGCAAACTCTCAATTTCCAGGATCAAGGCAGTGTCCTCATTTCAGCTGTCCAGGCACGTAGCACAGAGACCCTCTATAAACCACTGTTTATCAGACAGGTGTACGGATCTGTTCTGACAGCTGACATTAACACAACCACTGACCCTAAGAGTTTTCTACCTCTCATGCATTTCTATTTTCTGATCTGTGTCTCATTTTGCTTTTTTTCTCTACATCTCTGCAGCCATGTCCATCTGTCCTACCGACTTATAAAATCTGTTTTCTAACCAACTGATGTGGGAAACAACATTATGAGAAGGTTTTGTTGATGCTTTCTGTTATGCTCTAAGATGAATTTGAGTTCAAACTCATCTGCCATCCTCGAAACAAGAATTAAGATATTTTCAGTCATGAGCTGCATGAAAATTTATTCTTCTAATAAGCACAAGCTACTGTGAGACATCACTGGACTCAAAAGGGATCCAATATTGGAAAAAAATGTGGATCTCACAACCAATTCACACCCAGGTACCAGTGCTAATCAAATCAAATTAAGTTTTATTTTCACATACACAATCATAAACAGTATGACTTCAGCTACGTATCAAAGCACAGCAGAACTTACTAGTTTTACTGTCACTTTTTTTTTCTTTTTTTTTTCTTCCCCTCACAAACACAAAGGTGAATCAGGCATTGATAGTCAAATGTTAACAAATCAAAGGCAGCGGTTGTGCATCTTTTTAAAGGGCCAGTGAGTAATATTTGGCATGGTTAATTATCAATATGTATATTTTACCCATTAATATGTTTATATAAGTGTATAATTGCTATAAAATAAAATTTGTTTGGTTTTCATAGTCTTATAATTCTGCTTTTTATATATATATATATATATATATATATATATATATATATATAGCAATATATATATAGCAAGGGCCTTGCTTTAGAGAGGTCGCCATCTTGCGCCGCCATGTACAGTATGTACCGCAGCCCGAGAGGACAATCCAGCCAGCCAGAGAACACGTTTCACGTGTATAAATAAACCAACGAAGACAGCGGAAGGAAGGAAGAAGGAGGAGGAAAGAGCAGAGAGTGTTAGTAGTTCGTCGATAGAGAGTAGTGAAAAGTTTTTTTTAGTTGTAAAGTTTGTGAATGGACCACACTTACCACGCAACAGCAGAGAATGAACCTGAAGCGTCATCTGCAAGGAAAAAAAGACGCAACTTCACTCCGTGTGATGCACTCTCTTTTCCTCCTGATGATATATCTTCCCAACGATGGTAGCACCGAATCCCATTCTGAGCAGCAAAATGGGAGCGGAGGATTCAACCTCTCTTCTCGCCCGCTCAGCATCCAACACATGGAGTTCCTCATCTGTGTGCTCTGGCTCAAACAGGTATGGCTCTGGGTCTGTGTCCGCCACAAGAAACTCTTCAAAATCGCGTTCAAAGTCGTCCATTGCAGCTGCTGCAGTCCGGAGATATTGCTAGGCTAAATAAACAGCTGAGCTCTGTTTACAGGCTAAGCTGGCAGTCAGTGTGCGGGCTGGAGATTGGTGGAGCAGAGAGGGAGGGAAGGTCCCCGCTAGGTACTGTAAACGAGTATGTGTGTGTGAACTGTGTGTGTTACGCTAGAAGAGTTTGGGACGGAGTCTTTTACCCCCTGGAGTGTTACTGGATTTTTGGAGTGCTCAAATAAACGGGCCTTTTTCCCGAACGCTACTCTGGTCTCCTGCTCGTGAGGGATTCATTACAATATCGTAACATGGTTTAGATTTCTAAATAAACATTCACCTCATGGCTAGATAGACCTACTCCTGAAAAACTCGTGTCTGCACAAGCCTTTTTGTCCCTATGAGGCCACCGTCATTTACCCGATGCCCTGCAATCTAGAATTTGACCACTGATGTCACTGTTTTCAACGGTTTTCAACCCATTTTACACACTGGCCCTTTAAAAGGGCTGTCTTTAAAGATGCCAGTTGTCCATAAAGCATGCAATGCATGGTATGGTCATTAATATTTTACCTGCTTTCAACTGTATGGGACATTCTTTCATGTCAAACGTAAAGGCAAACATAAGCCAGAACTGAGAGAATTTACCCAGAAATGTGTTTAAAAGCTGTGATTTGTATTGAAGATCTATAAGGAAACAGGGAGGGCAGTAAAATACATTTGCTGTATGTGTATTTCAAAATGTTAGCCAGTGGGCATTGCATTGCATGCCAAAAGGGTCAGAAACTCCAGCATGCCTTCTGGCCAGAGGCTAATAGCCTATGCATGAGTCAGCAAACCCACTCAATGAAAAACTGCGAGTAATTCCTGTGAGCATTTTTGACACCATAAACTCAGCGTATTGTGATGCAAGGCCGATATGCGTGAAAAGAGCCGGTTGCCAGGTCATGCTGAAAATAGCACACTTAGCAGCAGCAGGAAAAAGATGGATGGGATTGTTGTGGGCAGCACACATCCCTGTTTATTTTCATCGTCATGGTAGTGTCTTGTGACTGTCATCTTAACGTTATGCTGTGATGGCTAATGATAATGTGGGTTTGTCCTTAATTACAGAAACTGTTGTGGCATAGCATGTCTAGCTTCATTATGTATGGAAGCCCATTTATACCTGTGTGATGACATAAAAACCTTCAGTTACTTTCAAAATAAGACATTTTCTTTAAATAACGAGTTAGTATCTGAAAAAGGAGTTACAATATTAAAATAATGAGAAGCATTCTCAAAGTGGTGAGTTAGAAACATTTTCAAAATAATTACTTACCTCGAAATAATGAGTTGCATCAAAGTAATGAGAAACTTTCTCAAAGTAGTGAGAATAACAAGTTACTTCTATCAAAATAATAAATATCTGAAGATAGAATAAATGAATGAATACGAAAAAGTCTTTGTATCAAAAGAAGGAAAGCGAGTAAAAAGCATGCACAAAATGGCTTAGTTTAAAAAAAAAAATGAGAAACTTTCTCAAAATAAGGAGTTACTATTAAAAAACTAATTAGAAAAGTCATTATACTGAACTTATTATTTTGAGAAACCTTGATATTTTGTGATACCAAGTCATCATTTCTGAATGTTTCTTATTATTATGAGACATCAGGTCATTATTTTGAGATGGTTTGTCATTACTGTAATACTTACTCAACATTTTTAAAAAAGCTTTTTAAGATAGTCATTTTTTGTCATAATACTAACAACTTGGAGGACTTTGTAATCACACCAGCAGAAATGGGCTTTCATGATTAAGGCAAGCAAATGGTGAAAACTGTCTTTTTTTCCAGCAGCCACATTTGCCTGTTTTCAGAGGCAATAAATGACATTTGATTTAGTCATATTAAGCGCTAAAACACTAAGTAATAGTTAGTCATTTTTCCACCAAAACATCCACCTACACTAACTCTTTTATTTAGTTAATTATTAAGATATCATTAGTCATCCATGTGTTACTCATTTTTAAGTCACTGGGTAGAAATATTCATTATCACACGGATGCTTGGATAAGAAGCCTAGCACCTAGAACACTATGCAGTGGAATTTAAGCAAGGTAAGTAATTTCAAGTAATTTAAGTAAGAATTCAACTCAATATGTATTCGTGCACCTAATACTAATAACTCCAAACAAAGCGTGAAGCTCTGCTCACCTTACAAAATCCATTTTCTACAACTCCATATATTTAAGTTCCCTTTATGTCCACACTGAAGTCAGCAACAACAAACACCAGCTACTTCTTCAGGAATGTCTAGATATGACCGCACACCATTTTCCTAAGACCTGAGAATTGTGAGTATTACATTGCAGCTGCTGTTGCATGCCAAAGGCCTTGCATGTTGTGGCTAACAGGCCATGCATGAGTGAATGAGCTGTTGTGTTGTGGCTTTTAGAGCCAGGCTTCAACAGCAGGCTCTTTAAGCTTAGGTTGGCCTGAATAATTTGAGTTGTATATTGAGCCTCACTCCCTCCCTGTGTCTGCGGCCGAGTTTCTATCCAGGTATGTTTTTTGTCAAGTGACATATAGCTATAAATATATTTGTCTGCTAAGTAATGACAACATGTCATATATATATATATATATATATATATATATATATATATGTGTGTGAAATTTATTTACAGCTCAATTTTAAGTCTGTTGTAGTTTCTTTTCCAAAAATAACACTGATGCATGTTTTTGCTTTCCATGTTCAAATTGCATAGAATGTGGCCTACATTTTTGGGCTCTAAAGGAAAAGAGCGTATTTCCATGTCATTATTTCCATACCAACTTTGCTGAAGAGTTAGACAGTAACAGATGGTACAGCTCAGAGCATATCACTCACAGAAAGTTCTGAAGTGACATCGCACCCCTTGTCAACCATACTGGAGGCTCTTCATCTCTGTTACTTTACCATCATGACAGAATCACATTTTAAAGCTGTGCTGATGTGCTGTGAAGTTCTCTACTTACACAATATATGACTGACTTACAGTTCAGATAACAAAAGCAATTGGTCACATGGTTGTTTACCATTTGGCTACATCCTCTATTGCCAATGTTGCATTATTAGACAATAGGATTACATTAAAAAAACAAAAAAAAAGGTTTGATCAGGTCTCTCTTGAGAATGCTAGCCTATGTCTCAACGAGATTAGCTCTTTGAATAAAGGTTATAAAAAAAAAACCTCACTAGATATTTTTGTCTTCTGGAAACTACTGCTTATAAGGTTAAGAATGAGCTTTTAAGATCAACTCAGTGAATCTTTAAGTTATTACTTACTGTATTGTACTCATATACAGATTTCAAGACAAGCTGTGTTGAGAAATGTCTTTGCAACAGTCAAATAGTTATGACATCATATTTCCACCTCCGAGTTTTGGTAGTTGTAGTTTCACCGATACCGAGCAGCACAGATTGACGAACCATGTTCAGGTACGGTACACGGTCTTCACTGTTATCAAAGAAACTAGATTTTGCCGCCAGGTGTACTCAGATCCAGGCCAGTGTCCCTGATTTGAAAGCCTCTGAAGGTAGCTGCATATCGAAAGGTGTGTAGGATTTAGTGGGATATATTGGCAGAAATGGAATATGATGTCAGTGTGTTTCCTTTCATGTATAATCACCTGAAAATAAGGATGATTTTATTATCTTAGAATGAGCCCTTTATAGCTACATAGGGAGCATGTTCTTGTTTATGGAGATCACCATGTTACCCACCATGTTTCCAGAGGAGCCCAAAATGGACAAATCAAACACTGGTTCCATATAGGCCCATTCACATTTTTGCATCCACCATCGTAGTTAGAAGCCCATCGGTAACAACCCACATTGAATAACCACTGATTTAAAAAAGTGAAACTGTTTTATTCAGTGTTTTTAACAGTTTTAATGACCTGGTCGGTTTCTTTTGGGGAGGAGCAGACCTCTGGGTAATTCAGCTCTTGGTACAAGGAATCCTAACCAGAAATGTTTAAGCTGGTTGCAATCTGCAATCTTCACTGCCAGACGCCATTAAATCCCCCTAAATCTTACACACTGAACCTTTAAAAGTCAGTAAATGGCCTAAGGATTGTTATTTATAGTGTAGAATCCAAACTGCCCAAAAAATACTTCTTGGAGGGTTCGATGTTATGATTTTCCAGACAGTGTGTCTTGCTAGATTCCTTGATTTTGTGTAACAGAAGACAACTATTTTACTGAGGACAAGACATTTTACAAATTCCTGTTGCACTTTTACACTATGAATTCAGATTGTTGTATTTTTGAATAAAAAGTAGCAGTCCTACAGGACCAGTCCTAAAAACAAGACTTCACTTGGTCTTACTGACCTGAACAAATATGTACAACACAAGATACACACCTACCACCTTTTTGTATTACCCAACTGACCTGCACCCACACTGGCTTGGATGAATTACTCTATGCAGTAATTGTTTCAGAATCAAATTCAGCCTTTTTTCTTATACACAATGACACACAGTCTCAGACACTCCTATCTCCTCTCATGGAAATGTCCCAGCTGTGCTCTGTTACAGTGTGTGGCAGTCTCCCCATTGATAGCCGACTGAGATCAACGACATCACTGTTACACTGACTCAAGAGACCTTGATATGATGCATGGGCCTCTCTGTGCATGCATGCATGCCTGCGTATGTGTTTGCATGAGTGTGTGTGTGGGTGCGTGCAGAGGCTAATTCATAATGATGACAGGAAATATTCCATCATATCTTCACACTCAGTCATCTTTACCAAACAGCAGGGAGAGGGGGGGGGGTGAGGGGAGAGAGGCGGAGTGGCGGTGGATTGAAAGAGATGAAGGTAGAGCCACACAGAGACAGACAGGGATGGAAAGAGGAAGATGAAGCACAGCAGGAGGGATGAGATGGGCATGCTAATTTAACTTTATCACAACTGTGTCTTGAGGAATAATGAGCACATTTGTATTGTGCCAGTCATCTTACACCAACAATTACAGTACATTTATTATTTGTCATGTCTCCCAATTTTTTAATTTGTCCCAGAAAGCATAAACTGTATGGCTGACATGAAGCTCGTCTGATTTAATATGATGATGTTTTTTATTTAAATTGTGTCATGCACACAATCATGCTCTCAACAAAGGCTTACAACATACCACAAATTAATATCACCCAAAAGACGGTCCAAAAATAAGGAATACATTTCACATAACTTAACTTGTAATGAGATATTCAGACAGTCATATCTACAACAATTCATGAATTACTTAACAACCACATAGCGTAACTGTAACCATCTAGGGAAGTTAAAGAAACAACTAATTACGTGCCTTCCTCTTAAACCCTACTGAGAAAAAGTCAGCCACATCATATCAAGTAACTGGTACATTTTTGCTAGCGGACTTCTGCTCTACTACATTGCCTAACTTCCCCCTTTACTCCTGTAATAACTACCAAGGACACTTGAGTTTGCAGCCTAACAAAAAACAAATCAATGAATGGGTCCTAATTCCTGCTTGTAAGAACAATCCCATTTCCCCCAAATATTTTTGATATGGTACCTTTGGAACCAAAAGTAACCCCTCAGACATGGTACCTAGACCCTGGCGTTTCCACTGCAAACAGTACCCTTAAATGTGGGGGGACTGTTGTCACTCACTGCTCCGTCCAGCACTCACTGTATTTCGGTGACACAGGAAAGTTTGCACCTCGTTTATCGTCATAGAACGAGGCTGCACGCCGACATTTTCAGAACAAAATAAATCAGGCTGCAATGAGAGTCTCTCTCTATGGGATATTTAAAAATAGTGAGTTTGTGCATTTAGTCCTTCTCAGGCAAGCTTGGGGGTTTAGTATTGCCATAGCTTGACGCTCCACTACCCTGTTTTTTCCTCCGAGTGAGGATAAGAATATATGCTGTTTATATAAACCGGACAAAATTAATATATATATATATAAACATTTATAGATCAACTCATTACTAAAAGCATGTGTCATACAGGGTCCGACATTAATGGTTGCCCGAATGCCCGGGGCAAGTAAAAATAGCCGGCGGGCCAGCAGACCCTGCATAGACATGCCCGATCGGGTAAGCAGCACCGACTCGGACACACACACATACCGGACTGCCTCTCAGTCCTTACCCGCTAACATTAGCTCATGTGTAACATAGGTACCACACAGAAACTTTTACATAGGGTCATAATGTGCTTCTAGTGACTGTCAAATTGCCAGCGAGAGATGTTTTAAATGCAGACACGGAGAACAGCTGCCAGCTCTCATGGGACAAAGATCCTCTGCGAAGAAAGACGGTTCACTCTGCTCTGCCGCCAGGAACAAACTGGGATGCAAAGATCCTCTCTGAGGAAGAGGGTTCACTTTCCTGCAGGGTTCACCAAAACGTTTTTTTGTTTTTTTCTTTTAATAAATTGAACACACATTAAAGAACATACATGATCCTGTAGAGAATTAATACATATAATACAATACAATAAACATTGTCAAATTAAACGAAGGAAGAGGATTTTTAAAGTCAAATAAAATATTGGGGATTTATGTAAAAATGCACATAGAGACATATAAATAACTATATAATTAAAGATATGTAGGCTATGTTAGGTAAATACTCCTGTCAGTGACCCTGACCACTGGCATTGGCAAAAGAACTGAAGTTGGTCCCCGGACGCTGCACTGCAGCTGCCCACTGCTCCCAGTGTATACAGCAGGATGGGTCAAATGCAGAGGTCAAATTTCGTTTCAATGTATGTTATGTGCTGAGAAAGGACAATAAAGAATCTGTTTCTAATAATAATTTCTTAATAATTAGGAGAAAACAAAAGAATAAAGAGATTTCAAAGATTTAAAAAATAAGAGACATGAATCAAAACAACAAGAAACGAGATATATCCCCAGTCATGCACACCCAGTTTCAATAAACCCAGTACTGTTTTTCAACACATATATTGTTTTGTCTTCATTCAATGTAATTAGCACATATTGTTATTGCGCCATTGGTTTTGGCCTTGGGGCCCCACATTTTGGCCGTGATGCCCCAATAAATTTATATTTATCAAAGGCCAAAGTGGCCTTGCCCTAAAAATATAATATTATATGCACCACACAGCCAGAAAAAAGGAGCTATTAGGCAGGGCAAGTAAGAATTTAGATAGGGCAAGTAGATTTGAGAAGTACTTGCCCAGCAGAGCAAGTAGGAAAAAAACCTTAACGTCGGACCCTGGTCATGTAATACCTTATGTAATGGTCAGAGTTGTCACATGGAATATTTAAGGTGTGGTGATTGATTCACTTTGTCAAATAATGCATTGAGTAACATTACAAGTTAATGTTCCACCTTAAAATTCACTGGCAGTTGGCTCAGTGAATGAAGTTATTTCTTTCTTCGACTTCAGCTGCTGCGAGAGGCAGCAAAACATCCTTTCATTTTATAGTTATAGTTTACTAGTAAAACTCTCCAGGATATATTAACAGTAGCTACATGAGTTTCAAAACCTGCCACAACTCAGCCCTGAGCAGAGTGACTGTCCTCTATTGACCAATCAACAGACTGCAGTGTTCACAGCTCCACAGCTAGCACCAGATCAGTGTGCTAGGTACCCCAACAGAAGGGGTACCAAAAAGGGTACGAACGGTTCCAGTGGTACCATCCACAACTTTTCACAGTGGAAACACAAAAAAAAAGGGTACCCAACTGAACTGTACTGTACTGCTCGGTGGAAACAGGGCTTATATCTAATATTGGTACATAGAGCCACCAGTAATTCTCAAGGAAAAGGTCAGTAACTCAATAACAAAGTAATGGTTATCATACGTAAGCAACCAGTGTGATTAAAACTGGTATTGTAGAACAAATCACAAAGATTGGTTGATCATTTTATAACTTGATAAACAGAAAATAAAAATCCATATACATTGTTTATGAAATCTAACAAGTAATAACTGCCAAATGGCCTCAGTATCTCAGATGTGAGGGTTTGCTTCTTTTCTCTGTTACATATGTCAGTTTGACCTAAATACTTTAGGTTTTGGACTGTTGCTCCAACAAAAGCAATTGGAGTAAATTACACTGGGCTGGCATTCAATAGACCTAATGCTTAATTAATCAGAACCATAACTGACAGATGAATAAATGGTAAAAAACTAACTGTTACCTGCAGCCCTATAATAATGTGATATAGTCCTTAAAAAGCATTGCAGTCCAAACTACCCTTTGCTTTGCAGCTTATGAGCCCACACGGTAATAACAAAGTTCTCAATTTACCATCCAATCTTGGTTTCAACTCTAATCTATGAACACTGGCTTTGGGTAATCATGAACAAATGAGATCCTAGAAACAAGCAGCAGAATGAGCTTACTCCACAGGGCGGCTGGTCTCGCTCAGTGTGATAGACTCAAGAGCTCAGCAATTTGGGAGGACCTCAGTGTCGAGCTGCAGCTCCATCACATTGAGAGGAGGAGGAGGGGGTGGTGCTGTGTCGCAGGTACAACTGACCAAGAGAAGACCCTGGAGCAGGATATGCTGAAGTGGGTTCACCTGAACACCACCATGGAGGAGATAAAGGAATCTGACAGAGTGGAATGATTTCTGTGCTGCTCTGCTTGCAGGTTTGACCAGAATAAATGATTGGTTGCATAGATAGATGGATGGATGGATAAAAGAATGAATAAGGGACATTATATTTTCAGAAATGCTTCAAAGGAAGTTTACTTTCAGATCATGCCAGAAAAGATTATGAGAAACTTAATACTGTAAGAGCACAAACTGTTCTGCAGATACCAACATGTTGAAAAAGATGTACCAACAAGAGTGTTAGTGTCTTAGTCAATAATCGTGTTGTGTGCTCACTGATTGTCTTCATCTCATATGGTCACAGCATGACAACTCATCATATGTGCTCACTGTGATGTATACTGATATTGGCAGGTATGTGGTGTTAATATGTTCGTGTGAGACAGAGTGAGAAACCACAGAGAGTTGGGGGCAGAATGCGTGATAATTATGTCAGTCAATTATTTACTAGACAAGTATGCGTGCGTGTGTACGTGTTGTGGGTAAACAAAGGACAAACAATCTTTTATCTGATTAAGTTACCATTTCTGTTTGTTTGAGATACATTAATGTAGTCATCCCAGTTAACCGGCTGGTATTAATCTTCTGTCCTCATTTCACTGCAAGAGAATTGTGCATGTGTGAACGTCATGACAAGTACCTGCTCAAATGAGTAGGACAGTTTCCGTCACTCCAAAAACACCTTGATAAATATCTTGAAAAAGAAGGTTTAATTTCAGATTGTGGGTACTGCAATTAATAATTTTAAATTATCAATATATTTCTTAATTTTTTTGCTGGGCTTGGATCCATAAGGTGTCAGATTAATTCAGAAATGCAAAGATACACCACTCTCCATTCACTGGATCATAAGTAGTAGCTTGAAGATAAATGAATCCCGTCTCTGAAGTTTATCAAAGAACCACTGAATAAAAAAAACTTAAAAAGTAGCAGTTTTTTTATTCCTTAAAATAAGTTGATACAGATTTTTTTTCAACTCTTGAGCTGAAGGTGTAACATTTTCAGTGGCATCACTTCAGAAGCTCTTACTACACCACGATGTGAAAACTTATCACACATTAAAGTGTATTTTAAGCTCCAATTATTTGTCTTTGGCAGTGCAGCACAATCTGATAAACTGAGAGAGTAACATTAAGTTCTGCCAGAAAATCAGCTTGGCAATAAATCAAAAGGTGGTGATCATCAAGAGCCCACACTTATTTAACTTACATGAGATTTACACTGTTTACTATGAATTTATACTAGTATGATGTATGAAAGTGATGAGTAAACTCTCTTACAAAGATGTGTAAACTGAATTAATTTGCACTACATCACTGCTGCTGCTCACATTAGCATCTGATTTAAGCTGCATCATGAGCTGAGCTTTCAAAACCTTTCATGTGTTCAAAGAAAGTGAATTACATTTAAACTGCATGTAAATAAGTCAGTCCTGCACTTGTGTTTAACGCTGACTGATGAGCATCATACACTCGGGAGGGTGAAGCAGGAGAAAATTCTCATTTGGGTCACAAGCAGCAGAAAACTTTTGAGTATCCTTGTTAGGGTCAATCATGCGGTAATTCAGATTCAATCTTCCATATTGATATGATTTGTCTTGATTATGTGGTGTATTGATTGGGTAACATGACAGGGGATTTGTCAAGATGCCACACACAAACACACACTCACACACATAAAATGCTATCCTACAGATGGGGAGAATGTAAGCTCTCAGGAAGCAAAAATCACAGGGTGTACTTAGCTCAACTTTTTCTATAGTGCCATTTACTGCGGTGACTTGTAAAATACACTGAAGAGCACATTTCTAGTAGATTACTTTTAAACACAGAGTAGTTGCACTACCTCGGACAAAGGATAAAGGATTGTTGCTAAAACAATTTCAAAATCATAAATGAGTATTTCGGCATATGATAAGCTGTCAAGGTCGAATGAATGTACTGCAGGGCTAGTTGGTGTAACTAGTGTTGCTGGTACAGCATAAGATCACACTCTTTTTCTGTGGCAGTATCGCATTGTCACATGGCACCAAATATATTTTTTTTATCAAATAAATTACTAACATTACAAAAACAAATTAAACTTTAGGCAGCCTTCTAGAATAACATAATGCTTCTTCAGTCCACTGGATACATTTTGCTGCTGCATGAAAAAAGCTGTAGTGAGGTGATCAGACTGAAAACTATATCTTATTAGATATAACAGATGTTGACAAAGTTTTCCTTTGGGGACATAATGTAGGACTGATAAAAGCTAATAAATGGCAGTATAGCCCAATATATTTTATCATAATAATCAGCATATGCTAACATATTTAAAATCAAAATGACATTGAATCGTGACTCGAGTATCGTGATAATATGGTATCATGGATCCTCTGGTGATTCCCACACCTTCTATGCTATCATCACAATGTCAAGTCAATGGGCCACGAGGGAATGCGCAGGCGGGCCAAGCACGAAAAACACCAATGCAAATGTACAGTGAGCCGCAGGATGCTGAAGCAATCCTAGAGGTTAGAAAACATTTTTTGACTAATGTGCTGGGTAAGCAGCTATCATTAGAGTGATGGCTGCCATCTTTGAGTCCATTATCCAGTTCTTATAAGACATCCATAGTTATCTCAGAGATAAGCACTGCCATAATTCACCCAGGTTTCATATACAAATTTTGCAACAAATTTTGGCTTTTAAATTGCTGGCGTAACCAGGTCTTCACTTTCCTATCTCTACTGTCTATCGTCATTCTTTAGACGACTTGGTTGCTATTGCCAATCCCTCTGTCCTAAAAAATTCAACGTGTGTGTATGAGTTTGAGAAGCTCAGGCTGACAGGTGAGGGAGGGGTCAGCAGCCACCGACTCTGCTATCTCCGAAGCTTGTCAAGCATGCTGTTGGATACATGGGAGACATTTCACAGGTGAATACACACTCAAACACACGCAGGGAGGTTCCAGGGGAATGTCAAAGGGTTGAGAGAGAAAGGGAAACGGGTGAAAGAATTTCAGCCCTCATGTAAAAATCAACAAACGGCTTTCTCCTCCCCCTCTGTTTCTCTCTCGGTAATCGACAGCATGTTGAGTTGAGAATCTCCAGGCAGTTACTCACCGGTTCTGCATGGCTGCCTACCAATTGGAATACCATTACAGTCACAGGCACACAAAAAAAGATATGCAGGTACACACAGTGATATGAGTGCATACACACAGTTTGACACACATGACTGCAATGGCAGTAATGAAGCAAACACACATCTGTGTGTGTGCACCTACACACTCTGTAACAGACAGAGGGAGAGCTCATAATTTCCCATTCTCTCCCTCTCCCTCTCTGTTAGTGTCAACAGTCATGTTACAGTAGTCTCTCACAGTCATTTATTCTCCCTCTCATTCCGTCTTTTTAATGTCAGCAGCATCCGCGCGTCTTTTTTTCCTTCTTCTTCTCCCCTCGGACAACCAGGCAGAAGAGATGGGGTCGCCATGATTTGTTTCACCCGCCACCCTGCTGACGGAGTTGCTTTGATTTGTAACGCGCTCTGACCCCCTTGCCCCGCGATGGAGCTGCGCTTGATTTGCGATCCGCTCTGTCTTTCCGTCTCGCCACTGTTGTGCGTTTGATTTGTGGCGCTCTCACTCAGAGCCGGGTTGAGAGAGGTCGAACATAAACATGTGCCGTCGGTGTCCTGCAGTAACTAAGCATCTCCATTTTATTCCCCGGGTCATAGATGAGTTCTTCACGCAGGATGGAATCAAATCAAACACACCCTGAGAGAATTAAACGACTGCAGCCTTGCCTTCTGTCTGTCTGTCTACCTTCCTGATCTCAACCATTTGCATATTGCATTCCAACAGCTGACATTTGGATGACAAACTAACATTGTTTGCCGTCGCACTCCAGTCCATGAATTAGATTTATTCTGCTTATAAAAGACAATGGCTGCTAAATGCCATATCTCTCTGTGGCTGAGGGCGCGTGTGTGTGTGCGTGCGTGTATATGTACGCAGTCTGGTTGTTGTCTTTCTGTCTCCCGTACGTCTCTGAGAGAAAATTAAAACGCCAATCTCTCTGTCTTTTATTCGGTTCTCCTCCCACCCTCTCCATCCTTCTCTCCATCTTCCTTCTGCAGTAAACATGCAGACTCATGTGCATTTATTTGCAGTCAGCTAAAACCGTGCTTATTTACCAACCACACTTATTCACTGTGACCTTTAAAGAGAAGGAGAGAGATGATCTAATGAGGAGGACAGGGTGGCAGCTAGGAGATGGAGGGAGAAGATGAAGAGAGTGAGAGGAGATGCTATGATTTCAGCCTTGCATGTGCATGTGTGTGTGAGTGTGTTATAAGGCACATTTTCACTGGATGACATTTAGCTGCCAAACACAGACTGTCCCTTTCTATCTGACTCGGCCTACTTGAGAGATGGCGAGAGCGATCTGCTAATGTCTGACTACTGGAGATGGTTCACTCACAAAGTCACTGACTGACTGATGAGGTAACTGTCCAATTATTTATATATTTTTCCTTATATCTGAAAACTAACAGAGGGAAATATACACTCTATACAGCAGTGAGGTCTATTTTCACTTACTGATGTCCAGTTGCTCACCAACTGCTCATTGTCATCCTGTAGCCTCTCATCTGCGCTCTGTGCCGGGGCTGAACTCCTCCATATACACACACATTCACATACACACACCGACATAACACATCACGGTAACCGGTGAACAGCTGAGCAGCTGTGGTGGAAACACAGTGAAGATAACTCAAAAATTACTCGGCAGCTATACTCATTACTGTAAGTGAAATTAACCCTTAGTGAGTAAGAAGCCAATAATTTATACATATATATTTAATACATATGTTCAGCAAGCATGAACATGTAAACATGTAGACAGTGATATTCAATATGCTTCGTCCACAGTCTCTCATTCACGGTCACCAACGTTATCTCTTACAAAAGGACAGCACGCTAGTTAATCTGATAGTGAATTGATACAAACTTGTGACTAACTTAGCTTGATCTTTCTATCTTAAAACTGGGCAGATAGTTTTAAACTTAGCTGCTGGCTGAGACCAACCGCCCCTCCTCTCTCTACCAGCATTAATGTCACCTGCACATAGTGAATCACATCAGCAGAGAGGGAGCAGCACAGGAGGCCAGAGGACAGAATGACAGGAGGAATGACTTACAGTGAATAGTAAAAACTAAACTAACTCAGTATTGTCATATCAGGCATATAATTTAGATAGTGACTTCGCTGTTGTAAAAAATACTGTTGCTGCTCCAGAAACAATTTGTTTTCAGGGGATAGCCAAACACCATTCATCTACACATGCACTACACACTGCAGTGACACAGACCTGGTTGAAAAACCGGCAAAGTATCCCTTTAAAGTTCTGTGTCACTATTATTCTTTGGCTTATTTCTATTTCGCAGATAATAGTGCATTAAGTTTTGACTCGTTTTTATTCCCAGATTGTCAAATACTGATGCTTTTTCACACCCCTCAGTGTCTCAAAGTGATGCACAGGTGAAACACTTTGTGACAGGTGGTTAGTGTTTTGAAACAGTCGCAGTTAGGTTTAGCCATCAAAACTACTTGGTTAGATTTAGAGAAGAGACCGTGTTTTGGGTTAAAATAAGGACATCTGATAAACATCAACGTACCGTGATATAAATATGTCGTTACGTTAGTGCGCAATGACCTTATGTAAATCTAATCTATCTAAGTTGCATTCAAACAATGCTGACTTTGCTGACATAAGTATGTTAGTTATGTTAAAACAGCAATGACTTCTGGTCTCACACAGGACACGAACTGTGATCTCCTTGATGTACATCTGGTTTTATTTGACCAATTCTCCTCCCTTCCCTCCCTCTCACCCAACACAATCTTTCTCACACTTTATACTACATCAGCAGTATTGTGACCAATGGGTTAATATTAGTTATTGGAGGACCTGGTGCGTCTCATTAAGGTGATAAAGAGTGCCTTTGGTGTTAATAACACAGACAAAGCTCTGATACAGTTTCCATAACACTTTGGAGGATATTAACAGGAAGTATAATGTTAGCATGTTGAGCCATGCTGTGGGTTACAACTTGAGTCCACTTTTCTTTAAGGATGCTGAATTAGCTATTGTTTCCTGTTTGCACTTCTGAGCAGATTTATAGATGTTTATTCATTGTGGACATCTTGGATAATGTGTATTATGCCCATGTGGTCCGATGTGATTGAGTTATGATTATGAGAATGGGTAAGATTTGTAACGCACCTATACTTGAAAATGGTAAATTCTGAATGTTAAAAAATGTACAAGTCATTGGCTGTGTACATGCAAAATATTCAATAATATTCCACTAATAATCCTGTTTACGTGCAGCCATACATACTTCTATTAATTCACCCTATACAGTGTTATTTATCATGTCAAAATATATAAAAGTGGAACAGCTGGAACCGCTTGTTATTTTGTTTCTTTGTGTCGAAATAGGAATTTTTCAAAGTTTCCTACCAGTGGTGGGCTTATCAGACCACGACAATATGGCCTCCCTCTCATGTCTTCAACTACCTTTTTGAAAAGGTCAGTTTGTAACTTGTGCATATCCACAACCTGTTGATATCAAAGTCTTTTGTAGCTTTTAAAGTAGATGTGCTTCTATTTCAGATAGGTGTGTGATTTTCTTTAGGGCATGCATCCCTACTCAGTCATGCAAACTGTTGTCAAGTTGGTTTGTGTACAACACATCCATGACAACGCACAGAGGTGACTGTAAACAGACAAGAGGCTGTGTGTTGCAAACAGTGGTAAACCCCAACTGAGATGCATATTCCAAAAGCACTGTATACACACCCAGAGTATGCTCCTTAAACCCAAACATTACAGGCATATCCTATCCTCCTCTATCCAAACATGCTAAATGATTCGGAATATCTATGTGGAATATGCTGTTTACACCCGCATCTCGAGTCTCACTTGAGTCATAGTCATGTGACTCGAGTCCACACCTCTGATTTGTCCATTCGCTTTTTCAGTTCAGTGTGAAGACACCATAACATGTTGGTCCAAAATCTACAATTTCAGTTTTTGACTGTAAAGGTTGGGCAAATATTTCATGTCATTTTAACACTCATCAAACCATTCAGTCAGCTGCTCTGCTCTGTGTGAAAGCATCTGCATTCATTAGGTTTGCCACTCATTTATTCAGAGTTATCCTTTAATTTGTTGCCCTTTTGAATGTGCTTTATATTTCAAGTGGCTAACCAGCACTTGTTAACTGTTGTGTTCGTCCGTCTGCTCTGTTCATAATAAAATAAATAACATCAGATGATGCTCTTCTGTCAACTCCAGCACAAATACTCAAAGGCATTATGGGGAAAAAAATACAGTGTGTCAGTGTTCAGCCTTAAAGTGGGAAATACTTTATATTCTGGATCTTTTACACAGTATGCTAAAAAATACTTTTCCACTGAAATGATGAATGAATATATTACAAAATGTAAATGTGTTGTAATCAGGAGAATATGAGCTTTAAGCGACCGGTGGTTGTGAAAATAGCTTTTCCTAATTAGCATCTATCATCGATCCAGCAGTGACACGAGCAGAATAAATGTGTCCTCTGTGTGTGTGTGGTGTGTGTGTGTGTGTGTCTGTGTTTGAGTGAGAGAGAGAGAGAGAGAGAGAGAGAGAGAGAGAGAGAGAGAGAGAGAGAAAATGCTGCTGTTGGACCCAATAAGGTCGCTTCACTCTAGAAGACAAGGTGTCACACATATGCACACACTCACACATATACACACAGGGATAATTAGCAGGTGTGAATAGAGGGCAGCAGGCAGGAAAAGGTAGCCAGAGAAAGAGAGAGAGAGGGAGAGAGAGAGATGGAGAGGTAATTGGTGCACCTGTCTACGAGGAAAAAGACAGCTCTATCCACGCACACACACACACACACACACACGCAGGGACACATGTAGACAGAGACACTGACAGGCTTGCATGGACATATACCGAAAACTCAACATATAGTGATGCAAGAGAGAGAGAGAGAGAGAGAGAGAGAGAGAGAGAGAGAGAGAGAGAGAGAGAGAGAGAATGCCCCCAGCACCTTTATTGAATAGTTCACATCTTGACAGCTTTAAGCCAGATTTAGGTCTTTTCAAAACACTTCTTGTCGCCCAGTGCTGCAAAAATATTCAATACTTGGTTGGCTTTGATTTTGTAAGGTCAATCTGGAAGTCAAGAGCAAGTTTCTCTCTAAATCAGTTGTTTATCTAACACAGAATCAGGAACTGTTGTTTGTAAATTCAGGATGTAGTGGTATTAATCTATCTAATCTATCTTTTTCAGTGTATTTCACTCTGCTGAGAGGCCTTAAATTCCAATGGGTTGCAGGATGGTGTTTAAAAACAAACCCTAATCTTTTCCTGGTATTGTTTATATAGTTACTGAGGAGATTTTACGTAACTTATTAGAGTAAGAGTATGCTGCAAAGGTATAAAATGCCTCTTGAAAGAAAATGCCCAAAGTACACTAAACGATGATGATGTGAACATAAAGAAAACTAATGAGATGTGTCAAGAGGATCTTTCATTCCAACGTTCTTCCATTCATTGTCAAAGTAAGCAGCCATGCAATGCATTCTGGGAGTGGTTCGTTGTGTTTCGAGACACAGGGCATCTGCTCCTCATTTGCATGAAGCTGAGATCTGGCTTTATGCACACCAGGGTCGTCCAGCGCGACTCACCCATAAACTATAAAGTAATGGACATAGTCACTATGAAGTCACCCACTGGTTTGTGGATTCCTATTTTGAAGCCTCAAGTTCAGAATTCTGGCCGTCACCATTTTGTTTTTTGGAGCAGTCAGTGACCACATTTGGACGATTGGTTTGAGATAACCCTAACTCTTGCTGCTTACTTTGCTGGCATGGTGCATTTACAGCTATGGTTAACTGTACTAATACTAATACTAATGCTAATTGCTAAAAAAAACAGGTTTAACACCATTAAAACAAAATGTACTTTCCAGTAATACTAAATATCCAGCTCCTTAGAGTGTCTTTTAGTACAAACAAACACTAAACAAGAGTTTTTTAGGTGACCAAAATGTTACAATTACCTTTAAAGAATTAAAAAACACCTACCTTAAGTTACCTAAACACTGTTGTCGACATGCTAGTGACTTGTCAACAAACAGACACCTGCCTGTCACTCAAAGAAACAATTCCTTTAATTATGCACAATTTTAACCCTTTTTAACACTTAAATGGATGAGTTACTTAAAAAAATTCCGACCCATACAATTGTAATGAACAAGGAATTTTGATATGGAGACCAAAACAGTTTCTGTTCCAGGCTGTAAACGTGTTTATTTCTGCTGTAAAGCTGTACAATTTCATATTGCGGCCTATGGGGACTAGTTTGCCCTTGGAGCCAGCATCAAGTGGCTATTAAAGCAACACAAGTTTTTGGCATTTTCACTCTGCCTTAATGTTTCAACCCCGCTTGGACTCCAGTAACTTTAGAAAACACCTTGATAGAAGAAAGAAGACATATTTAACCGCACTGCTAATTTCTCACCTGAAATGTTGTCAGGAACACATTTCAGTGAAGTATATGTGTACAATAAGAGAATGTTTTCGAACAAGCTGCCATATTGGTCAGGTTTGAAATGCAGGAGCAGACAGCAAATTGCACACCCATCAAATGTTCAATGCTATGAAGTGGTGCAACCCATAAGAATCTACAGCCATGCTAGTGGCTTTGTAAGGATGTGCTTTCAGCTTAATGCTAACACCAGCATGTTAATATGCTCACAATGACAATTCTAACCGTCACCAAACTATAAGGTTTGCCACACATGCAGTTCTGTTTCCAGTTTACATTCCTACGGTTCTAATTCTTTATGAGTGTCAAATAAAACGGATAAAACAGTGGCATTCAGTGGATTTAGAATTGCTACATAAAAACATGGAGCATGAGGAAAGTTTACAAGCTATAAAATACTATTTTATAAAGTAGACAGAAGCCATCTTATTCCACAGGGTTCATTGTGAAAATTACAAGGCAGACTTTAGAGGACCAATGTGTGCAGAAACAGCTTTATAGACATTGGTGGAATGCAGCTGTGGGGTGCACGCTATGACAAATTGATTGCATTGTTGGAGTATGGACTGTAAGAAATTGTTCAGACAGGCACAGATGCTGAAAATCCCTGAGTCTCTGTGGCACAGACAATGTGAATCCCTTTACTTCCACCGTTATTCAAAAAATACCTGCAGGAGCTTAAATCTGCCTAAATGAATTCAACTTAATGAATGTCAGTGCTGATTGGAGGCAAAAACATCATCATTATCCAAAAAGCAGAATAAACCATCTTGGTGTCTGATAGCTTTCACTCAAGTGGCATCATAATAAATTAACATGCAGGATTTCAAAGATTTAAAAATGTAGAACTAAGGACTTTAATTCCACATCTGCTGACAGAGTCAAAGAATGCTCATTTCCACATAGAGCTTTTAGATGCAGAATTTGTACCACTAAAACTGACCTACTGTTATTGTTTCATCCAATTAAGCATCGCATAGCTGTGCCTGAAATCAACCCCCATATTAACTTGATGCAGTGGAACCAGAAAATACTGTCCATGGCATGTCCTTTGCTTTTCCTAACAAACCCTAAATGCACTGAGTCACATTTAATAGATGCAAAAATTACTGAATGCAACTTGACAATGCAAAATGGTTATAATATAAGCCTTATCCTAATACTATACAATATTAAAATAAGGCCCTGTCTATACCTGGTATTGACACACATCTTGGTTGATCTAATTTCTAGTGGACAGTGCTAAATACAAGGGGAAACAAGACACACTGTGATCCAGTCACTCAAACCACTTGTTAAGGTGGTCTGATATGCCTTGACCACATATCTTTTGTAGTGTAAATGCTAATGCATCCTGATCTGTCCCCGACAAGTAATATGGCATCAATTCAGAGTGTGGCGGTTGTGTTGGCGCTTCTATAGCTTGCCCATTTTACGATGAGTTGAGTTGGACAACGTGCTGCAGGCTGTCAATCATTTTGCCCTATGGAAGGAGACTTGTAACATAACTAGCAAGCATGCCGGCAAGCAGTTAGCAAACCTGTGTGCTGTGCTATTTGACTTTCTTACATATGTGACTTGAGCAGTAACGAAATCTGAACAAGTGGTCAGCTGGAGACGCATGACAGACAGGTGTGAACGGCAGTGTGTCTCGGCTGTCTGCTGGTGTTCAGCTCTCCAAAATTAATACCAGGTGTAAACAGGCTCTAAAACCCAGCAGTGTCTTTACCCTCTCCTCTTTAGATATTTCATTTCTTTAAAGCACATCTCACTACATGAGCAGACAAAAAGTTTCATCTGAAGGTAATTTCCAGGTCTGTCTTCAATGCTGAAAATGTTAAAAACTGAGATATAATAATGTACACTGTGAGAAAGAAAGAAAGAAAGAAAGAAAGAAAGAAAGAAAGACCATAGATGTGCAGTGAGAAGAGAAAAGGGTAAAACAAAGACAAAGTTTTCCTCCCACACTCTTATATGTGCATGTGTGCATGTGTGTACTGCACGTGTATTTGTGTGGGTGTGTGTTCACGGGATTGTTCTCGCTCCCAGTTTGAGTGTGATCTGGATCCAGGGCTTCTGCTAAAATCTGCTGGGCTGCATGCCAAGCATTGTGTTTCACACCACACACAATCAAGCACGCACACACACACACACACGCACACACACACACACCTCATAGAAGGCTTCCACTGTCTTGTGAAATGTGCTCCACTCCAACCAAATGTGACCGAACATGCACGGTGCATGTGTGTGTGAGCGAGCAAACACCTGTCAGTAGTATTGGATTTGGAAATTGCTTATACCCATGTGCTTGTGTGTGTGTTCATTCACACATGCTTGTGTGTGCAAGTGAGGGTGCCATCAGGTAGAAACTTGAACTTGTTTAGAAGTGAGTGGGCTCACATCATTTCCATGCCGCTGATTGTTCAGCGTCCAAGAATACACACATATGCGCACACACATTTTCTGTACACCCAAGCGCTCATATTCATCACAAATATGCAGAAGGCTTTGAATAGGCATCCAAGCACACACAACACAGGCACACACACAGATCCAAAAGTGTCTTTGTGTATGTTTTCAAAAGTTGGCTGCTGACAACGTATAGAACGTCAGCAGCGCAGTTGGCTGCTATTGTCAGTGCCGACAAAGTCTGCAGTCTTTCATTCTTGGCTTAGAAAACTTGGAAAGGATCATTTTGTCACTTTTGTAAGTTCGACTTGAAACTAAACAGTGACTTTTGAAGCTTTTCTTTGAGATATTAGTAACTTTTTTGAACAATCCCCTCATCCTTTCTTGGCAGTTGGATAAGGCTGTTGTTTTTTGTAACAAAGCTCTTTTTGGCAGGCTGCCTGTTGGGTTTACACCTTAAGACCCACCTTAAAAGTAGAAGACAGGTCATATTTTGCTGCTGCTACCATGTATGTACACACAAATCATGCAAAAATTTGAAAATGTCTGATTTTGGCGATGCCGCATGGTGGTAATACGCTACCTTCCCGAAGTAAAAAACCCACTAACACCTACCAACATCTGACTTTTGTATTCAATGGGAAAGGTTAGAATTTACATTAATTTCCAGGACAAATCACTCTGCAGTAGTCACAGGTATTTACCAGCACTAGCTCTAATACAGAACAGATATAAGATATATCAATGCTGCCCTTTACTAACTTGTTTTATAGCACTTAAGTTATAATTACCATGACATTTATCTATACTAAATGTCATGGTAATCTTAAACTTATTTGTCAAAATGTTTAACTCAAAACCACATATTTCAAGTTACCACTGATGTCATCGGGACTTATCATCTGATGACCATGAATGAGTGTACTTTGTTTTGCTTTTTTTTGTTATCCATTAAGTAGATGTTAAGATATTTCACTGAAGAGAGGGGATCACCAGTTGGTCATTAGGATTCATCTTCTGGGGACCACGCACGTCTGTGCGAAATTCCATGTCATTCATCTAAAAGGAAACCGGAATCGCAGAGCATTCTGGGACAGTGCCACCATCTTTTTTTTTTTCTTAAATGTATTTGTTATTTTACAATAATATTGTACAGATTGTACAAAACACACAAAGTATAATAATAGTAAAAACATGTCAGAAAACTACTTAAGAAAAAGTGGAAATGAGGGAGATTAAAATGAAAGCTATAAATGATCACAATGGAAACAAGGAGGAAAAAGGAATAGAAAGGGTGATGGATCCAATTCTAACTCTTGTCACAAGATTTCATTCAACTGACGTAGTTCATAAAAGGTTGTCAAATTTTGTAAAATTTCTCCTGTTGTTTTTGTTTGTTTGTTTGTTTTAGAGAGAATATAATTTTCTCTTGTTCCATGTTTCATTGCATCAGTTACTAGATTTGAATGTGTTGGTGCAGTTCTCTGTTTCCATTAAAGTAAGGTCGACCTGCTTGCCAGAAGGCTGACAAATGATACCATGATGTGTTCCACATTGTTTTTAACAATGTCAGTCTGTATCTCCTAGAACTGCCATCTGAGGATCTAATAAGTCTTTGTATAATTCTTGGTAAGGCAGAGAAATATTGCTCCAGCACGTTGATATCCTCGGGCAACTCCACAACATATGAGCTAATGCTGCTGTTGCAAGCTCACAGCATTCATATGAGGGATCTACTTCTTGAAAAATCCTACTGAGTTGCTTTCATAGTTGTTATCCATCTAACCTGAGACATTCTCATATATATTTGATATGCCGCCTTTACTGTGAGGGTCTCGCAGAAGTAACCAGTCCATTGACAACTGGCTTGGGGAATTAGGATGGCGCCCCCATCTTGGAAGGAAAGCGCAGCTGCCATTCATCTGTTGATCGTTCACCATCAGGAATGTACAGTCTAAGTACGTACAGAGGACAAATGCCCTTATGAAGAGAAGCTCTCAACAGAGACAAAGGAATGGAATATTATAATATTGAAGTTAAATAACATGATCCTAGCCACCCCTGATGTCCATTTGGTGTTTGGCATTACTACCTACAGCCACCAGTAGTTCAAAAATTTTAAATCTTTGGAAGCCCATGTAGAACATACAAACAGATGGGGATAGGACTTTCATATCTACAAGCCAAATGCCAACTACAGAATTATCCGGACAAGCGTATGCTGGCTAACTTAATGCTAACTGAATGCTTAAAAAATGTCAGCTAGTCATGCATAATTAATCTAATTGTACCTAGCAAAATGAAACACATAATGCCTATCATTGTTGTTTTGTTTCTAACTATACACTGTATGCACTACATCTGGGGTTTTGAAACTTATCCACTGAACAGTGTTTTGTGTTAGTTCAGCTGCTCTTTTTGAAACTTAGCCAACAGTAAACATTCAGTGGATGGAGCTTTTACCTTTATTCTTCCAAAATGACCAACTTGCTGTTGATGACAACAAATTCCCTTTCTCTAGGGCTGTTGAGACTTCTCAATCTAGACCGAGTGATTGAAAAATCCTCATACAATGCTATTCCTATAGCCCTTGGCATGACTAATTATGTAATTATATAGCTCTTTTAAATTTGGACAATTGCTGAGTGTATGCAACCAACCTACACTTAAATCTTTCCAATGCAGATGTTTCTTTAAAAGTATTTTTGATCACCTCATTCCAATCTAATCATGTATTTTCCATGTTCTGCTGCGTATGCCTGTCACAATAATGTGTTACCGTTCAACATCCACAAAGGAGAGAGTAACTTCAACTGTTGGTTTCTGCCTTAGAAAAGATTAGCAGTGTGTTCCAGCATGCTCAGCAGATTAACTTCTTTCGCACTTCTTTCAGCTGCACATCCTCTTTCTCCTGATTATGATTTGTGGAACACATGATGATTTCTTTCCACAAATGTAGAAATCTTATTACTTACATATGAATCTGCATTTCCATGAAATTACCATGGCAGCACAGATAAAATTAACAGCACAACACTGACAACATGAGTGATTAACATGGAATTATATTTGATGTCTAATTATTCTTGGGAGAGAGGAGGTGCATAACTACTGTTAAACACATGTAAATACACTCTGACATACGCACACATACACATTGGTTGTGTGTGGAAAGGTTGGAGGCCAAAGGTTGCTTTGCTCAATGTTTATCAAACTGTGTATCACTCAAACATCGGACACACTTGCATGCATATGAATTCAACAGACACACAAACATGAACACACGCTTCTAAAAGTTTGAAGGATTACGATTCCCACTGTAACAAATTAACATCAAGTGTGAATCTGGCAGTAGACAAATCATTCTGTCTCTGTGTGTATGCCTGCATGTGTATGCAGGCAATCGCGCTTTCATGCTAGTGTGTGTGTGTGTGTGTGTGTGTGTGTGTGTGTGTGAGATACATGCCAGAATATTGTGCAACAAAGATGTATTGTCTTCCTCGTAAATTTATATTCAGCCAATTTATCATACATGGAGCTGTGTGGGTTCCTGCTTTTGTGTGTATTTGTGTGAGGGACAAGCTGGTTGGATATGTTGAACTGCACATGAATTAGGTTACCTCCACATGGGCAATTTTGCCTCCTTAAGTGAAATAAAGTGGGGATACAAATTGGCTGTGTGCACTTTGACCACAAATTTCACTGCATTTGCTTGAATTATGAGACCGAAATTACTCAACAGGCAGCTGAATCTGCCTTTAAGCAGGCAGTAATGTGTCTGGCTTCATGCCGACTTCTCCTCTCGGTTGTTGTCCAAACTAATGCCTCACTGTGAAAACTGAATTTTACAGATTTTTGTTAGCCACGAGCACAGTTTAAAATAGGTTCAGGTATTAGAATTATTACCACCTACAAAATCGTTGCAGCGACTGGTTATTTTCTTTTTCACTTTGTTGGTCTGTGTGTATGTGTGTTATTATGTGGTCCTAGTGACACTTACTGTAGCGTGAACTACAACAGCAGCTGTTTTAAGTATATTGCAAGGTGTTTATATGTCTGTCTGTTAACAGAATCTTTAAATGCGACTGCTCTGCAATTGTGCAAGATGACTTTACAGATGTGTAGTTAATTTCAAATAAAGACAGTGTTCTAAGAACAACATATTCTCACTCCAACCTCGTCACATATGTTTGGTCATGGACTTTCCCAACATCCATATACAACATGCAAGGTACCTTGGATGCGTTAGTTGTTGACGTTCTGGAACAAGTTCTGCCTGTTACATGTAATGTCTTCGTTCAAGATACATTTCCATTTACCATTTACAACTTACATACAGTCTCTTTAAAAATAAACTCACTACGACAGTACAACACAGTGAAGTGATGTTTTTTCCGTTGACAACAAACACACATGGTTCGGTTTACGCAACAAAAGCACATGGTTAGGTTAAGAAAAAAACAACAGGGTTTGGCTTTAGAATCTTACGGGATGCAAACACCATTCTCTCAGATGATGGCTGGGGTTTTCCGTCCTTTTCCTGCCATGTTTCCCTTTGATGCGGCGGGGTCCGTTAAACTATAACAGCAACCAGCCGTGTGTCATGCCAACATTTAAGGATGTATTTTTTCTCTGGTCACTGCCCAAGCACTGGATTTCCACAAATTCAGAGTGAGACTGGGCTCCTAAGATAGGTGTGGTCCGAGCAAGGGCGCCAGCAATAGGGAGTAGGAAGTCAGGGATGACCCATTGTCCATACCCCACCCAAACTTTACGCTCCTGGCCTACATCTCCAATTTTGTCTAATGTTGACATCGATGTAATCTTTTGCTTTCAATACTGAGATTGGTCCAAGAGTATTTAGCTTAGCATAGCACACAGACTTGCAGCAGAGAGAAACAACTAGTCAAGCTTTGTCAAAAGTGGGCAAACAACCACCAAAAATGTGGAACATTAGCCTGCTATTTACTGACCAGCTTTGAATGTAACCAGCTTCAATGAAGACCTATAAAACCTTGATGATCTCATCTTCAGACTGTACTGTTTGCCCTTTGCTTAACTGAAAAGGTGTAGTCACATAAGGTTCACCAATCTTGTTAGCTAATTTTATCAAGCACAGTTTGTTAATGTTACTTTAAGCATGTTAGCATTGTTAATGTTCTTCGCTTATTCTTCACTGTTAACGTTAGCTGTCTCTGTTTCACCTGTTTTTTGCGTTTCTTAGTTTGTAGCTCCAGCAAACTTTCACCTAGTATTATCTGTGTGAATTTGATTGTTTATGTTTTGGGTTTTCCAAACAGCCAATCTATTGACTTAAGCCATGTTAGCTGTAGCTACCTAACACACACACTGATCTTGTAGGGTAGAGTGTGGCCGTGCATTTGTCTGTCAGCTCAGCCTTTGAATGATCCCAAAACAGAAACTTTTTTGTTATTTTCCTTCATGCTCTCTCCTGCGTGTTTTGACAGTCATAAAGCCCAGGATAGGTGCACATCTTTTGTTCCAAGTTCAAACATTTTTTATTAATGTGGACGTGTCTTTGCCTCAATATGCACAGTTTATTCGTCCCTACTCCAATTCCCATTCCATTGACTTAATGCCATCTCTAAAATTTGCTTCCAATTCAGCCTGAACACACCTTTATTTTGTTTGTTTTCATGTCTAGAGTTTTTACTCAGAAGTTTTGCGTGTTAACCATACTGCGCGAGAGCAGCCAGGAGCACTAGCACGCAGTCAGCCATTTAGGAGTGTGGCTTTATCATCCACTGTGGGCCTATACACTCAGTTACACACTCAATGCACACTATATACTGGGTGCAAGAGAGAGGTTTAAAATATTCTCCTCACTGCTCTAATGGATCTGTAGGGGTGAAAGCAGCTCTAAGAGTACTTCACACTGATACCAGGGATGGATGCATGCATACATGCACACACTGTTAAGATCACACTGGTGTAAACTATTCCCATTTTTAACTCTGCATCTGCCAGTCTGTCTCTGTCTGCTAGAAATACTGATAAGAACCTCTCTCTGTCAAAAACCTATGCACACACATGCACAGTCATGGCTCAATAAGTACATAGATTAAAGCTCACTGAAATAAAGTGGATGATCTTTGAAGCCTACAGTAAACAGCTTATAATAATTAATAAAAATTTGTGGTGCCTTAAAAAATATACATATGCATATTAAATTGTGTACAGTCCCCTACTTTCACATCATATCTTTATGTTTTATATTAAAACATTGCCTTATATGGCTGCATTAATATTCCTTTTCTGAATTATTATTCACCCTAAATACATCTCTGTATCTTTAAGTTCACAATAATGTTTTGTTTAGGGGGATTTGAACAAAAAACATCATTGTGATTTAATATTGTTAAAAAATAAATAAATGAACTCAGCTCAACTTCAGTGCCCTTAGAACTGGAGAGTAGCCTAGTTTGTAATTCCTTTTCAGCGATAACATTACACACACACACTTGCAAAAATTATTTTCCATCAGCACACTCATCTATTAGGAGGACCGTTGAGAGATTTTTTTATTTTAATTTTTTAATCTGGCAAACCTTGTATGAAGAGCATGATAGGTTAGAGAGGGCCCCACTGGTTTGGTTATTTATGGCCTAAGCGTGAATTTGTAATAAAATTAATATATCGTTTTCAATAACGATAAAAATATTTGAAGATGATGTATATTTGTATCAACTTTCTTAAAAGATATTTCTACTTGCTTACCACGGATGAGCAAGTACACCACTATTTGCTAAACAGCAACAGAATTTAGTCTCAGACCATTTTAAATCATGAGAAAACTATTGTTTTTGGCAAAAACAGTCTGGGACATAAAGTTGCTATAATTATTGTTTATTAGAAAACTACAGAATAAACTCAAAAGCTTCAGATCAATGTACTATTTTATAGAAACATGAACATAAACTTGAATAAATAAACTTCAACACACACATACAATTAGGAACAAAGTAAAATAATGCATGAACTACAGTTTTAACATTCAACATTACTATTATTAAATTACAATGTTTATTTAAAGCAATAGTACTGACCAATTACCCACTGCCCAATACCTGCCCAGCATCTGAGAGCAGACAGTAAAATTTAGCAGCTAGCAAGCTAACAAAGTTGAGTGTTTAGCAGCTAAATAGCCAGATATTTTTTTTCTGAAAAGTTGGCGGAGACCAAAACAAAGCTAAAGGAAAACGAATATTTGACTTACAACCACTAGCTGGACATAAACACGACTCCAAATGAATGCTAATGCAGCTGTGGGTCTGCTGGATTCTTTGGGTTGATCATGGGGAAACATACATTAACAAACATTACTCTGATTGCACTTTACATTTATTTCCTGAAATTGTTTTTTTTTCTCTTGCATTTTTTGTTGTGTTGTTGTCTCTCCTTGTTGTTATTTATTACTTTGTTTACTATTGTACAGTGACCTTGAGTGTTTTGAAAGGCACCTTTAAATAAAATGTAGTATTATCATTAAACTGTTTAACAGAGCACCAACAGGAGATCTGAACATCTTTAATGCTGCCATGTTGCCACTCAGAAATATTACATTTTCAGCCTTTTGGCTCAGATTTCTCCTCCTTCACTTGCTTCTGCACACCACCTCCCTTATCATCTGTGTCTGCTGGCCTCTTAACTCCAACAATATGTGGCCACAATCTGCTTCCAGTTTGACAGTCTGATTTAGCCTCAGGGATACACACGCTAAACTGACGTAGTGGGCGGTGGGGCTGCCCTTTTGAATGTTTCCCTTAGTAATGACATTTCATATCAACATAAATCTTGTGTTGAATTATGAGTCCCGGGAGAGACTGTGGTGGCAATGCATGAATGGAGCTGCAGGGAGTTTTGTTAACAGGTGCTAACTGTTGAACATTTTCCCCAGAGTTTAAGCAAGCATGTAACTCATTAACTAACCGACCATGTCTGGTGGGCGGTGAGGGTTCATATCCCACTCAGGGACCTTACATAAGCTGACATTTTGGATCTGTGTTGTTTGTGTACTTTTCAAACTCCATCTTACTCATTAATGTTTCTTATCCCTTTCCAATGAAGCTAAAATTAAAACTACTAACTGCAACTTTTAACTCATCATGAAGATACCAAGTTTATATATAATACAAGATAAAGGATACATATCATTAATGTTTTTATTGTGTCTGAGTTAAGCTTGTTTGAATCAGTCAAATGGTAATGGTTTTGTATTGGCCTTGTCTCTGTATGATCAGTTACACTGTTGGCTGAATTAAGCACTTAGCCACCCTAAGATCACAGCTGTGGCTTCACCTGCCTCTGCTGTTGTCTCTGCGCTGTCTCCATAACCTGCCTACATGCTGTGACAGTGTTGTTGTGAGATACTGGAATGTAACCCTGGACATCCCAAAGTTTTGGAGGAACTGTTTATCTGTGAAAAAACATCGCGACCCAACTGCTCCTGACACCTCTCCCACACCCACACCTCTCTCTTCACAGAACTACCAGCAATAGCTGCTAAGCTACTACAGCTATGGCTTTTTTGTTCTTTCATTTTCTCAGCCTCAGACTACTGTCATTCCATTTATCCCAAAAGCCTGAGTTTTGCAAATGGCTCTCATTTTGCTGAACCTTCATTGCCCTTTGCATCATGTACTAAGCACTGCATTCTGCACAGCTTTGTCATTCTTAAAATAGCCTAATTAAGCCTCAATTTGTATCTCCTATGCAAGAGATAACATCACACACATAGTGGATAATATCCTATTGATAGGAGATAACATGCTGTAGCCGGAGAAAATATCCTACACATAGGAGATACTATCTTATACGTAAGAGATCATATCCCATATGCAGGAGATAATATCTTGTATGTAGAAGATCAACTCTGGCGAAGGCCAACATTGCCCCCCAAAAAATAAACCTTGTTTTTCAGGGACGCCAGAAACTTATTCAGAAAAACTTTTTTTTCCATATTTTGACTTCTATCCCAATTTCTACCGTTTCCACTCAGGCGGCAAATATACAGGTGGATTGAATTTTAGTTTCCAAATTAATACAGACAACATCCATTTTTAATCTTCTCCCTCGATTCTGAGCAATATCTCCCTCTTCTCCCTGCTTTCTTTTATCTTCATTTTTCTGATATAGCACTGGCTTCATCTCTTTCTGTCTTTATCTGTCTCCTTCTCAGACACCTGAGGGAGGGACAAATGTGACCTTAATTTTTTCATCTCTTTTCTCTGCCTAAGATTTATATGCCAAAGTAACACCTCGCCGGGTGTCAAAATGACCTCAGGTTTTGCAAAGAATGTGTATTTAAGTGGTCTGGTGTGTGTGCGTGCGTGTGTGTGTGTGTGTGTGTGTGTGTGTGTGCGTGTGAATGTGTGTGCACAATTTGGCACCAAAGGAACACCTACTACCTCAGGCTCTTTTTCTTTTTCTGTCACTCTCTCACTTCTTTCCATTTGTTTCCCTCAATCAACGTCTTTAGACTTTTCACTCCCTCTCTGCCTCCTTTCCTCTCTCCTACTGCTTTCCATCTATTCTTTCCCTCCCAAACTTTGTCTTTATGTCCCACTCTCTCTCACATCTCTCTCTGCTGGAGCAATAGTTACAGCTTTCTATTTTTTGGCTCACTCTCTATTACCAGTAGGGAGTTAAACTCAGTTCACAGTTTTCTGTGATGTCTGACTCGTATTGCCTCCTCCTAGCTGGAGGCTGCGTTTCAAAACACTGCCATGCTTTAGCGCCTGTACGTGTGTGTAAGCATATGAATGACATATTGAGTCATACTGTGTTGCTATATTTAAACTGGTAGTATGTGTTAGTTTGTTGGTTTGGCTCAACATGTTTTTCCTACTTCACTGTCAAGCATGCTTTCTCATGTACTCATTCTGGTGTTTCATTTCTCGACACAGAACAAGATTGCTCTTTTAATGACTTCTTGTACCTATGTGGCGACTCTGTCACACAGCTCACTGTATTTCCTTCAGATTTCTGAACTTTCCTAGACTCCTGGAGATGGTTTCAACGTCCAAACCTCTTTTGATGCCACAGTATGACATTTCATTTCATAGCAACAAGCAATCTTGCTTCGCTCTGCTACCTCTGTTGCTTGAAAATGAAATCATAAAAGGTAAAAAAAAAAAGTTTTAAAACCATTAAAGTTATACCTGCACAGTGTTGTTCTTCTTTTCTGACAAAACTGTGTTACAGTGCTACACTAATGTAGAGCGCCGCTGAGAGTGAAATTGGAAACTGTAAGAAAAGGTGGTTTTGACAGCAGCTGAAATGATTAAATGCAGATCTCTTTGAATAAAACAAACAGAAAAAAAGATTATTCACTCAAAGCGCACACAAACAAAAGCATACCTTACTTTAAGTCTAACATCTCCTAAATGGAACAATCATCCCTAAGACACCAAGAATACGTGTATTAAAGGAATACTTCAAGTGGTGGAGTGGAGGGTATACGCAGGTATACAGTGTGTACCAACTTCTTTGGAATTTAAAGTTAAGTAAGAACCCAAAAATCTATTTACAAACTTTCACACAACTTGTGCAGCATCACCCAGTTGCTGCTGTATCACAGTTTCAAGGTCTACCATGGAATAAACACTAACAGTTGTCTTACCACGTACATTTGTTTATCTATGGGATGGATTTCTATCTTATTAGTGTTGTTAAAATAATATTCCAAGTTCATATCAAATTGCATGTCTGTTGGGACATAAGAGTTGTGAAATCACAGTAAAGCATTTGTTCAATCATGAAGGGTCATTGTGACTGATAACATTTATTGTGTAATACCGTACATAGTGATACCATGAAACAGTGATATTTCTGAGACAGACATCGTACAGTAAAAATCTCAAACCATTGCAACCCTAAATCCATGTCTCATTTATCCAGTTGTATGCTCAGTACTTCTAAAAGACATGCATTTTCACTAAAACCTTACTGTTTGAAACACTTCCGCTGTGCATGTAATTAAACTCTACTTGTGTTCCATTGAGTAGAGTTCAAGCACACATGCTTGGTAGGTGCACTATTCATCCATGTGTAAGACCATTGATGCCAAACTGTGTAGTGAATAAGCAAGTATTTCGGAAGTACTGAGCATACAACTGGTTAAATAAGTCTTGGATTGCACTGTACAAGTTGCGCGAGAGTTTGTAAATGGGTGTTTTGTTAAACACAGTGCCCTTTTAGCCAAGTTCATCAAGAATCTGTTTTTGGGTCCTCTGTTCATTGTGGAAGCAATGCGAGGAAAATAAAGTTTCCTCCCCAATTTCAAGTTCCACAGAGGTGGATAATTAATATAAATGGTGATTTTGTGGGTGAAGTATTCCTTTAATTTATAACATGTACAGTACACTCGCAAACACATGCACTAATCTCTTACACTGAATGAGAAATTTATTTCAGTGTATACAAGCCATGTCATTCTGCTGGTAAATACAACAGAACATGTAACTAGAGAGATGTATGTTGAGGTTAATTTCGTAGAGGTCGCTGTTTTTGCTCCTCTGGTCATGGCTTTTTGTCCGTGGCAATTTTCTGTGCGTTACTCTGATAACTTTCATTGTAGCTGTTGATTGTTTATTGACGTTATTGTCTTTTTTTGTGGCTGTTGTTGCGGGTTTGATGAATCTTTGTGGATTGCGGTTATTTGTGTGCTTGTTGAGGTTGCTGAGTACTGCTCTAGGTAAAAATGATTATGTTTATAAAAATCGATTCAATACTCATCTTAGCCTTTCGAAATATGTTAATTCAATAGTGCCCCATTTGGTCAATTGCCGACTGTCAAAATGAGACACTGCTCTAGGTCATTCTGACAGAAAAAAATAAACCAACTCTAAACTGGATCAAATATAATTTCTCTTACATATGCTGTGACTGGACTATGCAGTTACTGTATTTCTGAACTATAAAAAAAAAAATCTAATTTGATACTGTTTTATTTCTCATTTAAAAAAAACTCTAAACTGCCGCTGCATTTAAAAGGTGCTAAAAAAAAATTATGTGGTGTGTTTTTATAAAATAGCATACAATTCCTTTCTCTAAGTCCACAAACAAACTTTTTCTGCGGCTTTCAACTGCATCTTACCATCTTCCTACAGCAAATGGAGTTTATGCAATTGTCAAATAACAGAATGAATAAATGGGCAATAAAACTTATGACTGCGCAAACTGTACAGCTCTCCAGTACTCTAAGCTGCATTTTAAATCTCTATTATCTGTGGTAATACTGTTTTTTTTTTGTTGCTGGGTTTTTTTTTTCTTCATTTTTTATTTATTTATATTGTCAAATTACCCATATATTTCCACAACATTTTATGAAAGTGCTCAGTTTAAGGTTCCAAGGCTGCACACATTAATATTTTTAGATTAACCCAAAGCATGTGTGTATATGTTGCTCATCCACATCCTGTTAACAATTTGTTATTGGTGTCAAATCAATGAACAGACCACAAAAGGCTCGAAATGACAGGTAGCAAAGCCTGATTTAAAGTTACGCCTAGTGATCACTTAGCTGAAAAAACATTTTCTCAGTGTTTGATCTGTTTCTTTGTTGTATTTTTCTCTGCTGTTCTGTGTGTCTTTATATGTGGAGTGTGTGTGTGTGTGTGTGTGTGTGTGTGTGCGCGTGTGTGTTTGATATTTGCATGCTGAGCATTATCTAAACCAACTCCAATTATGTGCATGCATGTGTGTTAAATATCCTCTGAACAGTGATAGAGACTTACTGACCATTCCTGTGTTGCCATAGCGGGCTAATTTATCAGATTAATTGAATGCTGTTGATCAATAGCCAACGGGGTGTAGTAGACATTAGTTAGTTAATATGTTTCTCATCAACTGGAGTTGTAGCGAGGGTGTGTGTGTGTGTGTGTGTGTGTGTGTGTGTGTGCGTGTGTGTGTGTGTGTGTGTGTTTGCTTGTCTGTAGGAGCCTGTACTTTAATGTGAGCCGATAACTGTTGAATTAAGAGGGGATTAGAGAGGACTTTGATTCGATAAATTAATAATCTAACTGCATGGTAATGAATCTCCTCAGAAAATGTCCACTCTGCCGCCTTCTCCCTCAAGATAAAAGGTGGAGGAAGAAAGAAGTGGACCAAGACATTTCATCACCTGACCAGCAGCTCTTCCACGCATACAAGTTTAAAGTATTGATCACCTAATTAGTATTTCAAAGGTGCTGCATGAAGTAATTAAAACATTACCATGCCATTGTCACGTAAATTAAAATATATGTTACTTTTATACATAAATGAGACTCAAGATGAGGTCAAGATGACCAGTAACACCAGTGACATCACAAAATGAAATAAAGTTTAGCACCATCTTCCTGTTTGGAGCTGTGACTCAAATTCATCCAATTTTCCTACAAATACAACAAATACAAATGCAATAAAGAGACTGGCGAGCTAATTTTTTAAGTAATCATATGATTTAAAAAATAACTATATGTATCCATTAGGAACTTCAAATATGTTAATTCAATAGTGCCCCATTTGGTCAATTGCCGACTGTCAAAATGAGACACTGCTCTAGGTCATTCTGACAGAAAAAAATAAACCAACTCTAAACTGGATCAAATATAATTTCTCTTACATATGCTGTGACTGGACTATGCAGTTACTGTATTTCTGAACTATAAAAAAAAAAATCTAATTTGATACTGTTTTATTTCTCATTTAAAAAAAACTCTAAACTGCCGCTGCATTTAAAAGGTGCTAAAAAAAAATTATGTGGTGTGTTTTTATAAAATAGCATACAATTCCTTTCTCTAAGTCCACAAACAAACTTTTTCTGCGGCTTTCAACTGCATCTTACCATCTTCCTACAGCAAATGGAGTTTATGCAATTGTCAAATAACAGAATGAATAAATGGGCAATAAAACTTATGACTGCGCAAACTGTACAGCTCTCCAGTACTCTAAGCTGCATTTTAAATCTCTATTATCTGTGGTAATACTGTTTTTTTTTTGTTGCTGGGTTTTTTTTTTTCATTTTTTATTTATTTATATTGTCAAATTACCCATATATTTCCACAACATTTTATGAAAGTGCTCAGTTTAAGGTTCCAAGGCTGCACACATTAATATTTTTAGATTAACCCAAAGCATGTGTGTATATGTTGCTCATCCACATCCTGTTAACAATTTGTTATTGGTGTCAAATCAATGAACAGACCACAAAAGGCTCGAAATGACAGGTAGCAAAGCCTGATTTAAAGTTACGCCTAGTGATCACTTAGCTGAAAAAACATTTTCTCAGTGTTTGATCTGTTTCTTTGTTGTATTTTTCTCTGCTGTTCTGTGTGTCTTTATATGTGGAGTGTGTGTGTGTGTGTGTGTGTGTGTGTGTGCGCGTGTGTGTTTGATATTTGCATGCTGAGCATTATCTAAACCAACTCCAATTATGTGCATGCATGTGTGTGTTAAATATCCTCTGAACAGTGATAGAGACTTACTGACCATTCCTGTGTTGCCATAGCGGGCTAATTTATCAGATTAATTGAATGCTGTTGATCAATAGCCAACGGGGTGTAGACATTAGTTAGTTAATATGTTTCTCATCAACTGGAGTTGTAGCGAGGGTGTGTGTGTGTGTGTGTGTGTGTGTGTGTGTGTGCGTGTGTGTGTGTGTGTGTGTGTTTGCTTGTCTGTAGGAGCCTGTACTTTAATGTGAGCCGATAACTGTTGAATTAAGAGGGGGATTAGAGAGGACTTTGATTCGATAAATTAATAATCTAACTGCATGGTAATGAATCTCCTCAGAAAATGTCCACTCTGCCGCCTTCTCCCTCAAGATAAAAGGTGGAGGAAGAAAGAAGTGGACCAAGACATTTCATCACCTGACCAGCAGCTCTTCCACGCATACAAGTTTAAAGTATTGATCACCTAATTAGTATTTCAAAGGTGCTGCATGAAGTAATTAAAACATTACCATGCCATTGTCACGTAAATTAAAATATATGTTACTTTTATACATAAATGAGACTCAAGATGAGGTCAAGATGACCAGTAACACCAGTGACATCACAAAATGAAATAAAGTTTAGCACCATCTTCCTGTTTGGAGCTGTGACTCAAATTCATCCAATTTTCCTACAAATACAACAAATACAAATGCAATAAAGAGACTGGCGAGCTAATTTTTTAAGTAATCATATGATTTAAAAAATAACTATATGTATCCATTAGGAACTTCATTTGTGTACAAACAGTCCACACACAACATGTAACTACACAGACCTACAGACAACATAAACTGCAGCTTAAAACAGTTTCAGATGTCACCAATGGAGTTAAGTGTGTGTAAAATGTCCTTAAATTAATAATATAGATCAAATATAGATCACAGATCAAATGCCTATGAGTGATGTACAAGATGTCAGTTGCACAAAAAACCTACAAAGGTTTAACACCTGTATAAGCAGAGGCCCTGAACTGTTTACTGTTCTGATCATCACAATTCTTATAAACTTTGTTTCCAGTCACAGCAGGAAAAACTGTACAGCTGTACACTGTACACTGTACACCTGCCAAACACCAAAGAGCAGCCAGACTAAGTTAGGGACTAGCTGGTAAACATCGTGGAACATTTAGCAGGTGAAGATATTTCCCTCAAGAGTTTGTGTTGACCAAAACAGAACTAACAGAAAAGAGAATATTGGACTTGTATTCATCAGATGGACAGAAAACACAACTCAACATTAACCCTAATGAACCTCTGAGTCTGCTGGGTGTTTAAACAGATACTGTTTGCAAACACCTCAGTCATTTTAACTCTATATGGTGAAAATATGTAAATGTTGAGTTTACAGTTTTTTGTAATTACAGAAATAATTAAGAATGCCCCAGATAATGATGCGTGAAATTACTGCTTGGTGTTTTTTATTTTGAAGGGTGAAAAAAGGGTTAGAAGTTGTCATGAGTCAAATATCTCAAATCATCATAATTAAAAATAAAGTTAAATAGCTGTACAAAGGTGTTGTAGTCAAGACCACCTAAACAGAGACCAAATCATGACCAAAACCAAGGCAAGGTGAGACTGAGTCAAAACCAAGACCAGACAAGTGCGAGTTCAACATCGCAGGACACACTTAAAATATGGCATGTGTAAACTACGGACATTCGTTCAGTTGCTGAGGATCCCAGTGGGAGTCAATGGAGTCCAGTTTAGTGTCAGTTACTGTGAAGAGGGGCCACAAGCTGATACCAGAAAATAGTTGGCGGGGAGTTTGGCAGCAAAATAATGGGGGGCAGACGATGACCTTTCTAGTAGACACACAAAAACACACACTCTTACACACTCAAACAACTCAAATTCACTTTGTCTCCAGTATGCCAGGTGCCTGTGGCCAGGTCATAGAAACAGATTTACACTCCAAAACCACAGTCCTGCACACAAACACACATTCTTTCCCCGCAAACACTAAACACATGAATCCTCATGACAAGACACTGCGTACGGATGCTCCATCATTTTAAATATATGTGTGTTAGTGTGTGTATGCCTGCTGATACATATGTGCATTTAAACAGTATATGAGTGTTAAATGTTTGCCTGCAGAGTTTACATATCACCTTACAGTAGGTTAATCCTTTACCTTCTCAAAATGATCCTACACTTTGGATTTCCTGCCCGACATGTTATCAACTAACCTGTGTAATAACCGCAGGCACCATCCCTGGACATTAGGGGCTGCATCTCAAACCACCTGGAAAACGCAAGGTCGGGGTCTGTGTGCTAGTCTTGTGTCTGTTTTGTGGCACTTACCAAGAACGCAGCTGTAGTTTTCGTCTGAGGTTGCTAAGCAACCTTAACAAACACTGTATAGCCTATTTACCTGAAATCCAGGGAGCAGAGATGATCTCCTTCCAGGCGCTGTTTATAAGTGTGGCCTATCGTCCATGGGACAGACGTAAAGCTCTGAGTGGCACTGCACTAAAATGATCAACTTTTCTGTATTTATCAGACTGAATATTTACGGAAGAAGGGAAAGATATCTGTCAGCTGTGATTGGTTTGTAACGTGACCTCTGTTTTCCTGTGTCTGTCCTTTCAAATGTCATTCTCCCCTTTGTTTAAGTGAGCAATGAAATCTTGCCAACTAATGACCTTTCTGGTCGACCAATGTTTGGTCAAGGGCGGTAACCCCAATCGATAAGCACCGTTTTATCACCTTTTTATTTTAAATATGGTAGGAACATTCATCTCTGTCAGCTTGGGATGTTTTAGTCACTCAGATCTGCAGCACAGTTCACCTTAAATGTGTTTATATTTTGCAGTTTTATCAATTTTTTATGACTTTGTGATTTTGCTACTATTTGCAAATTAAATATCTGTGCAGAGTACAAAGTGCAAAAAAATGCACATGTGCATAAATAAAACAAACGCAGTGGATGCATGCATGTTACCTCTAACCCTACACACACACACACACACACACACACACACACACACACACACACACAACACACACACACACACACACACACACACACACGCTGCATTATTCTCTTAAAGGATAAGAGCTCCTTGAAAACTCAATTAGACTGGGGGGCAAAACCTACAAAAACCTACTCTCTCTCAGACACTGACGTGCATGGTAGCACTCACACACACAAACAAACACACACACACACACACACACAGGAGCCAGTGTTTTAGCTTCCTGACCTGCAGCTATTTCCAGTGTTAAATGGACTCTGAGGTTCCAGACGAAAAAGCTTGTACTATGGCATGTACCTAATTACACTGTTTGTGTGTATCAAATGAGTGTGTGTATGCTTTTGATGTAACACAACAACCTTCTCAACACACACACACACACACACACACACACACACACACACTCACACAGACAAAAGGTCCATGCATGTAGCTGTCCATTTAGCATAAAGTACTTCTGATTTCACCATTCACTTAATGACAAAAATAGTCTGTTGAAACTGGTTAAGTGGAGGCTTGTGTGTCTTTAAGTGTATCTATATGCAATTCTGTTTCCTACAAGATTTTACATATATATACACTACTAATTTATTTTCAAAATGAAAGTTTATTTTGTAAGGAAATACACAGATGTTTAAGAGTGCTGGACTGTAACACTGGAGGCCAGGGTTCACACCCTACTTTGTGGTGGTTTAGACAACAAAATTTCCTCTGTGGATATGACAAGATTGCAGTTTAGATACTTCAAGTCACTTTTGACTTTTTCAATATCTTACCGTCGTGCTGTGAATGCTTCCACATAGTCATAAAAAAGTTTTATCACGCTTTAGTTGCTATGATCAAATACTGTAAGAAAAGAAAATTAAATACACTGTTAGTGAATATTGCGTAGATACATTGAATATCAACACTTTACGACTTTCATTAATTAACAGCGTTTCCTCATTAGGTCAACAGAAAATGTGATCCAGGTGGCATTGTGTTTCTTTCAAAATAAACTGGCTGGACCAAATTGGATCTAATTCCCAGGAGACAGGGTTGCTGTATGCCTCTCCCAGTCTGACAAGACGGTAAAGAGGTTTTCTTTCATTTATATTGTCACTTTTAACAAGTTCTGTTAGTGTGCACAAGAAGAGCTGGAACAGAGGAACAAACACACTTGCACATGAAATTCAATTATATTGTAGAAGTACTCTTTTTGTGTGTGTGTGTGTGTGTGTGTGTGTGTGTGTGTGTGTGTGTGTGTGTGTGTTTTCTGCCTAGTAATGTGTTGGTGTTTGTGTGCATATCAATGTTTGTGATACCTTTAAAAAATGTAAGTTTATCTATGCAAAGTCACCCAAATCATCCTCAGGAGACTTGAATGTTCTTAAAAATTTTCAAACAGCTGTTAATATGTCTCTCCTTACACATTACCTGCCTGTGACACTGTACCTGCCAGGTGCTACAGATGCCTCCCCTGTACAGCTCTATTAATTTTTACATCTGTTTCTTGATCTCTAAATTTCCTTTTCTTTTTCTTTAATCCTCCACAACAACTGTGCCACAGATGATAAAGGTTTGGCAACACATTAGCAAGACAGCAGGAGATTGCTATTGCCTAGCAATGTATAAGCTGCTAGGTATTAGCCATAGTTGCTGGGCATTCACATGAAGGTGCATATTTAAGACTGCGCATAGCTGAGTTTGGGCGGTGCAACTGTGGCAGAGTACATTCTAATGGCTGGTCTTAAAGGCTAAGTTCGGTTTTTTGACACCTGGGCCTTATTTTTAGGAATAAATACCCTCATAGACTCACCCAGACAATTTGGTGGAGCTCGGAGCCGTTTTCGAGCAATTCAGATCCATCCGACGGCGTTTTCTCTCATGCCATAGAAGCGGACGGGGCCAGACATCGAAGCCCCTAAATTAGACATTATCTGCTGCGAAACTCGCTCATTTCACCTACATTTTATAAATGAATGGCCAGTGTTATCACCATGTCAGCTCAACTTCCTTGTTATGGTCATCCGGGGCTTTACAAGGATGGGTCACTTTTGGTGACGTCATAGCCGTGCGCCGCAGGAGCGCAGTCCAGCCGGCGCTAGGCTAGGCTATACAGCTACACAGCTATTCTTGTGCAACATGACGGAATATTTATCCGATGTAGAAGTGTCTGATGACGACTTTGACTATGATGGATGCCCGTATCGTTTTGAGCCAGAATACACCGACGAGGAGCTAGTTGAAAGGAGGATGCAGAGGGAAAGAGCCGAACAGCTGGCCAGAGAACAAGCGACCACTCCACGTCCACGAATGGGGGCTAACTGGTGTTGTTGTTGTGGACACTGCACGCCACAGACAACAGAAGAGGAGAGCCTTTGCTGCTCAGAGTGGGACTTGAGACCAGAGGAAACACGTATTGATGCCCCCCAAAATACGTGTCTCACTAGATTTTTCTGCCATGACAAACCGGGCTGTGGTAGAGACTTTTTTTCATGTCCCGAGAGTCAACTGGCAGACGCAGCCGAAGCCAGCAGGACCGAACGGACAACTTTCGATAGAGTAAGTAGCCCATACAAATGCAAAAAGGGTATATTTTCTATGAGTGTTTGCTTTATAAATAAATAACTTGGGTATGACCCGCGGTGATTGCAGCTCGAGTCACAATTTATTGCCTGCAGAGAATAACCATATCATATGCATTGCGAGTTAGTTTTTCAAAAACTAGCATGGACTAGAGTAAATTATATTGCGTTACAGTGCAGTATTCTTTTGCAGGAATGTATTTTTAGAAGGCTACTCCTGCTCAGACATAGGTCGTGAAGATAGCTATTCATTTTATACAAGGAGCTTTATACGCTGGTTATCGACCAATATTATTACATCTTCAAAAGAAATGCATTACCTCCGCTGCGTCTGTTTTGCCCTCTGAAACAATCGGGATGGCATTCCTCCTGAGGTACTGACGCTGAGCTTCCTGGCCTTTTATCTTTGTCGTCTTCGTAATGAAGTCTTCTGGAGCGAAGTGAGCGCTGCAGACCCGGTGACTGACCCTCCTCAGTTCTTCCATAGGAATATTCGGGTCCATTTTCAGGACAACAAGCAGAGCTTTAGTAACTCCGGGTTTTTCAAAGGAAGCCTGTGGAATGTGAACTTTGTCCAACTAGTCATTTTGTTTGGACAAAGTGGAAAAACGCAATGACGAACCATGTTTGTACCCGTGTAGCTCTTAGCCTAGCGCCGGCTGGACTGCGCTCCTGCGGCGCACGTCTATGGCGTCACCAAAAGTTACCCATCCTTGTAAAGCCCCGGATGACCATAACAAGGAAGTTGAGCGGACATGGTGATAACACTGGCCATTCATTTATAAAATGTAGGTGAAATGAGCGAGTTTCGCAGCAGATAATGTCTAATTTAGGGGCTTCGATGTCTGGCCCCGTCCGCTTCTATGGCATGAGAGAAAACGCCGTCGGATGGATCTAAATTGCTCGAAAACGGCTCCGAGCTCCACCAAAATTGTCTGGGTGAGTCTATGAGGGTATTTATTCCTAAAAATAAGGCCCAGGTGTCAAAAAACCGAACTTAGCCTTTAACACAAACTGCCTTAGCAGTTACAATTCAGCTTAGCAAAGACCAGTTGGTGCAACTCGCTCCAGGACCCTAAAACGGGCTCATTTAAACGGAATGCAGCCATTATTCACATTATTGAATCCACTTGCTGCTTTTCCTGCTTTAGCAAGTCAAAATGTCTGCTATGAAAAGAGTGTATTAGCCTAGCTTATCGTGAAGACTGGTAGCAGGGGAAAACAACAAGCCTGACTGTGACCAAAGTTTGAACATTACTCTTACAACACCTCTAATGCTAATTAATTAACATGTTATATCTTGTTTATTTTGTCTGTACACAAACCTGGTATTCTGTCATCACTGAGACATTATCAGGCCAACCAGTGGAGACTATGTGATTTCACTGTCAAGAAAAAGCCAAGAAAAAAGTCCCTACGACAAACCTGCCATTTTACATTAAGATTTGTGTAGCGACTAAACAGATAAGGTACAATATGTTTATAAATGACCTTTATAGCATGCTCTGGGATAATACTGAATTCTGATTGGCTGCAGGGTGTCCATTAAACCTGATAATGGACACGTACTAATGGTGCGTTACAGGCAACCCGTAACTCGGGTTTTCACAACCTGTAACCTGTGAAAGTGCACTGGAACGGCAGTCAAATCCGTAACTTCCCACCCGTGAACTCGTACCAGATCGATGTACTCCCAGTTACGGTTTCTGACGTCTAAAACCAATTAAATAAACCAACCAATTACCTTACTCCTCTAAACAACAATGGCAGCCCTATGGATGCGGTGTTGGTGCAGGTGATACATGGTGAGAAATAGACATAAAATAACCCTAATGTTAACGCATTGTTGGCAGCCGCTCTAACAGCTGGTTTCTAGTGCAAGAATAAATCAATACAAAATACGTTTCCAAATACACAGATAACGTAAAAAATAGCCTATAATAGCATCTGTGACCCTATCCTCCGTTTCACTCAAATGAACACGGAGCAGGTACCTTTGGCGATAGCAATAATGGGGAAGCACAAACGAATGGTTCGCCATGTTCAACGTTAAACAGGAAGTAACTGGCAGTTTGCCGTAACTTTGCTGGAATGCTACAAAGTCTTAACTCGTGACTTGAAGTCGTGACTTACGAGTTCAAAAGCCTGCCTGGAACACAGCATTAGTAGTTCCAGTGAAACTGTGTTTTCACCACTCGA
>CM048923.1:34369154-34384154 GCA_026686955.1 Epinephelus cyanopodus | reverse complement strand
TTGAAAGGATGGAATATAATAATCCTTCTTCCCAGTCAATCAGTCTTTCTCCAAAGTGTGGGATTTCTGTCTTTCTGTCTCATCTGCCAAACAGCACACACTCTGAAATGAAAACAGTCGGGACAGACTCTGACTGCTGAAAGCAGTTGGTGACATGAAAATACTGGATCTGATTGTCTCACTTTACTCTTTATAGACGTCTCTACTTCCAGCACAGCACTGTTGTTTGATAGTAAAAAGGAGTGTTTGTTTTTCGGTTTTTATTTGCAAGTTGTGCATCAACTCTTAAGCTCACATTGTTATCCAGACCAACTGTGTTTGCATTTGCTAGATTGAGTTTGTTAGTTCCATTTTCCTGATGCCTACCAAAGCAGGATATATTGAGAAAAGAGCTGATGGAAAACTTGTAAAAAAAAAAAAAAAAAAAATATGCTAAGCTTTCTTTCCTGACAGATATGTCTCTGCTTGATTATTTTATTCTCCTGTCTATGTCTGTCTTTCAAACCCAGGGTGGGGGAGCCCTTCTGTGCAGAGTTTGCATGTCCTCCCTTTGTCAACGTGAGTTTTCTCTGGGTACTCCAGCTTCCTCCCACAATGCAAAGATATGTAGGTTAATTAGTGACTCTAAATTGCCTGTAGGTGTGGATGTGAGTGTGATTGGTTGTTTCTCAGGGGTGTAAATCACCAGCTTCATCATGATACGATATTATATCGATTTGTTTGGATGACGATACGATGTTTGTCAATATCACAAAGTCTGTCACAATACTATTTTGATTCAATTCGATTCAGGAGCGTGCGATCGGCATGACGCGATATCATATGCCCATCTAACACAACCATTTACATCAGCTCACAAAAACAACTAGAATATGATTTGACCATTTTATTTCTGAGCTCTGTTTGTTGTTTGAGTGGAGGCGCGCTTGCCCAGAAATGGTGACAAAGACGTGCAATGTGAATTTCAAAATAAATGTGTATCTTTAAGATGACGATATGGATCAATGTTTTCATTTTGCATCGAAATAATCAGATCGTTAATCAATGAATCAATGTATCGATGTTGATCGATGTATCGTTACACCCCTACTGTCTCTATGTGTTAGCCCTGCGACAGTGTGGTGATCTGTCCAGGGTGTACCCCGCCTCTCACCCAATGTCAGCTGGGATAGGCTCCAGCCCAACAGGATAAGTGGGTACAGAAAATGAATGAAAGAATGAATGAACTTTTGAATAAAATATTTTTTTAAACCAGGAAGATGTGCAATAAATATTCTAATCTCTCCAGTTGTATTGTCCTTCAAAAACACTTAACTCTGACAATATGTAGGCCTAACACCATGCCCTAACAGGGAGCAGGCAACCGCTTTCTGTCCACGTTCAATCTGCTAAATATGCATTTCTGTTAAGTTGTGTGCTCAGGATCATATTCAAGACATAACCACTTAAGAGATGGTTTAAAGATGCTGTGTTGAAAACCTGTAGACATTCTTTTACAAAAATCTTTAATCTTTTTTAATAAAAGTGTTTTTATAGCAGTTCTGAAGGACACGTTGACATGTGGTCATGAGGAACTTGGCACTGAACCACCACTCTACAATTACTGGCCCACATTAGCAGCTCCCCTGAACCACAGTCACCTCATTCACACAAAAGGATACACAGAGGTTCAGATAAGAGCAAAACACACCCTACCAAATATCCACATGGAAACACAAACACATATGTGCACTCATACAATGGCACAAACACACAAAAGCAGGAAATATAATGATAGCTCCCATCCAGAAGACTCTATCTCTCTCTTCCTCTGACAGTAAATATCATCATCCAACCTGAGACAAACTGAGAGAACACGCCAGAAGACACAGACGCACACACACTCTTTTAAACACACACGTGATAAACACACAGGTGCAAATTAAATAAATAAGCACATATGTGGGGACAAAGGAAGTTGTGCACTGTTATAAACAGTGAAAGCACACACACACACACACACACACACACTATTTAGTGTTCTTATTCAATCAAGCAATGTGTGCGTACTTAGGCATGAGTAGGAGAAGATGCTGAAGGCAGCGCAGTACTCAGATAAACTGGAAATTGTGTGTGGTTGCCTAATAACTAGGGCAAAGCAGTCTCGGGGATATTAGTGTTTTTTAATTGAAAAATGGTCAGAAGGGAAAAGCAGAAGGATAAACACATAGATTATCCAGATATACACTGAAAATTAGGGCATATATTAAATATTGTACCAACTGCAGCAAGGGCAAGGAAGCATTATTAAAGTAGATGATATTTTACACAATAATTGGCAAAAGAAAAATGAGCTTACAAACACATATTATAGGAAAGTGCTTCTTATGACAAATTTTATTATAAACTGAGTCGTATTAAAAGAGAGTAACTCAAGGGATCAAATACCCTCATTCTTCTTCTTGCTTCTTTTTGCTTCATTTTCCCATAGTTTACTATCCAAGTTACTTATATATGAACTCAGACAATGTACGTGATGCTGTAATGATTTAAGAATTTGTACCGAACCGTCATGGTATGGACGTCATATCCTGGTGCACACAGCAGCACGCAAAATATGTGATGCATAGATTAAGACACACAATGCAGAACAAAACTTCACAAGTGCGAGTTCCATTCAGAATCTTAGCATTAGGATTAGCAACATGTGCTGAGGAAAGAACAAACTGATCACCATGCAGGTCCGTCACAGAATGACGAGCACAATGAAAAGGCAAAACTGGAAGACCCACCTGCATGATCCCGGTCACGTACAACAGCACCAGAGAGAGAGTTGTGTGTAAGACGAGAACAGTGTGTCGGCGTCGCTTCACTGTTGAAAGGTCAATTCTAAGCATAAGAGATGCTTTACAGTTTTATAGCAGTACTGTAAAGTTTGATTGATTCAATGAGTCAGCCTTGCAGCTGGCATACTTTTCCTCAACTCATATGGAGCCAGGAACAGCAACATTTAACAGCTACAAAATAGGGAAAAGATACATTTATAAAATTTGGCCCCAATTTAATTCATATATACAACATGGTAGGGCTGTCAACGAATATTCTAAATTCGAATTTAAATTTGAATTTGAAAAAAAAATGGACCTTCGAAAGTGAAAATTGATATTCGATTGTGGAGAAAAAAATAGACCAGAAAATAGACCAGACGCCGAAACGATCGCTGTAGGGCGCGAGCCGGCCACGGAGCTGCGCAGCACGGCGCAGCCAGCATGGATGACACAATCAGTTAACATGGGCGCTGAAAGGAAACTGGCTTTGCTTCGAGGTGCTTCGAGGCTATTCGCAGCGCTTCCGCTGGCGATGTGGCCTGACGGGTTGGAGAGGGGAGGCGAGCAAGAGGTCCACGGTCGTTTATAACGTAATGTTAGAGATAATTGTTTTATGTGTTTTAATGTGTAGGTATGTAAATGTTTTCAAAGACGTTTATGTTGAAATAAAAATACAAGTAGTTATGTTTCCTTGTATTAGTTTGCCCTCTTGTGGACATGATGTGAAAAAAAAAATTATTCGAATGGTTCGAACCTATGAGTTATTTTTAGATGGAATATTCGAACGTCATTTTTGATCAATTTTGACAGCCCTACAACATGGTAACGTTGCTAGCCCAAGACATTTTACATTACAGAAAATTGTCTAGTGGCTTGCAGACGACTTATACTCATATGAAGCCACGATAAATCATAAACAAGACTAAAAATGCTATTTTGTGGGGGGTTTATTGTCTTTACAGTTTGTTTCTTTACTGTGAATTAACAGTAAATACGAGCTTTGTTTCTACAGTAGGAAATAGGTTTTAGCTTACAAATATTAACAGAAATTCTGTGCTACTGGGACACGTAGTTACATGTGGGGAGGTTCATGTCAGGCTACAGCATAGGCTATGATGAAGAGTATGCATGTATGCAGGGCCCAAGCTGTAGGTACGGCATCTATTCATCACCAAACTTTAAACCTGACTTTACATTCCTACTGTATAGTACTTGATTAAAGTCTGCAGTTTTTAATGACTGCATGTGGTCTTATCAAGTAGTTAACATCTGTTAAACCTGCATTCATTCATTGTTTTTGGTCACTTGAGGGTGAAATAAAACAATAAATTTGTGGGCTGTAAAACCAAAGCAATGAAAACTCCACAGAGCTGAGGGAACCTGCAGAGTCAAGTGATAATTCTCTGTGGGTTCATCATTATGAGCAACAGCTTTCACATTCCACATTCTTATGTTATTTATTGTTAAAATAAATACATTGACTGATGCAGCTTTAACGTTCTCCATATATGTAAAGATGTGTGCCCTATCAGTGTGACTTTGTCAGCATCATTCACATGTCTGTGTTGGAAGTGTATGTGCATGATAGTGCCTGTTTGTGTGTACGTATGCATTTACTGCAGCTCCCAGCCAATAACAATCTCGCTTTCTAGTTTTAACTTAAAATGCCAGGTACCTCTCTAAGTAATGGCCTTGCCAACCGTGTGTGTGTCGATGCAAGTGTGTATTGGTTTGAGTAGCCCCGGGAAGGAAGAAGTGGTTCAAAGAGCATCTGAAGCCTTGATTAAGGAAGTGTGTAATCAGAACTGAAGACCAGCAACAGTCTGATTCTGCCTGGAAGGGCCTGACACACAGGAGGAGAAAATAGCCAGGAAACAGCTAAACACATACACACACACATACAGCGAAACACACCCTCAACACACACTGATAGCAGCAATTCTCAGAAACTGCTATTTGAGCTAAATGCAGGCGGGTTTAAGAGACTGAACTGTGCAGTGATCAAAGAAGCTGGTCTTTTTCGATAGAAGTGGAAGTCATGACTGGATTACACAGAAAACCATGAGGCAAAATGTAAACATTGTGTTTTCCACTGGACCCACACACACACACCGTGATGGCGAGAGTTCATCAACCTAGGAGAGGGTAAACATTCTACTACAGGGCTCGACAGTGCAAGCATTTCACTCGCATTTACGACTAAAAATAGGTGTGTGCGAACTGTAAAAAATATTTAGGGGCACATATGCGCAGAAAAAAAAACAGCTGAAGCAGCCTATATTTTTGTCAATAAAAAAAATATGATAATCTAACCGCAAATGTTGGAGGAACTCCAGCTGCCTTCCCTCTTCCCTCTACCCGGCATGACACGGTTATGGGCGGTTTTCCAAGCCACTGTCGGCACAATGAATATAAGTCCTACTGTCGGCAGCGTGGAAATAAGTCAAAGTGTGGTGGAGACAAGGGACAGGGAAAAGTGGCAGACCTCCGGGGAAGCCTGCTCTGTTCTCCCCGCAGTTAGGGACCATTTGCCACGGTACCGCTGCTGGGCAATCTGGAAATAAGCCCTGCAGAGTTTCAGAGGACCTGGAGAATGTTTTAGGATAGTAATAACATTATATAAGATAATCATATTGCAAAGATAATATATATAAGATAATAACATTAAAGACAAAATTAAATTGCAATACTTTTTTAAAACTTGATGATTTTACCTTTCTGTACATTTTGTATACAAATTATTTAAATAATTTTGCTTGTAAATGTCTATTTGCATCACGTTTATTACGAAAAACATATTATTTGATCAATTTACATTGTGCTCCTAAAGTTCTTTGTGCGTTCCTTACTTTTTCAACTTATGAGCACATGTGCTCCTTGGGAAAAAAGTTAGCATCAAGCCCTGTACTATGTCATGGGATTGGAGTAAAATTAAAAAGACCCAGTCTGAACCAGTGCCCTCTAAACCCACCTATCCCAGACCTTTTGTTGAAACCCTAAACTGCAGCATACTGTAAAGCCACTACGATGTCTTCTCCAATACAAGACAAAGAGTCAACAACCATGCCAGCAGCTCTGTGAGGCTTAACTTGATCAAAGCTAACTTTTGAGCTAAATGTTAATGTTAGCATACTGACATGCTCACAGTAATAATACTGATGCTAAGCAGGTAAACTGTATACCAATGTGTCACATCCACCCACGGTGCAACAGGGGTAATTGATATTGCACTTTATCCTCTGTGGGCCTCAGCTCTAGTTCCTCCCCCGTCATGCTATTGGAGAGACCTGCAGCCAATCACAGTCCATCTCAGGGTACATAAAAGCTGAGGAGCTGTAGACATCTTAGGCACCGTTGCTGCCTGCTTATACCAAAACTAAGCCAGGGCTTAGTCCTTCACTCTTTTGCATACTGTTGTCAGGTTAATATCAGAAAGGCAGTCTTTTTGCTATTCCACTTCACTGATTAACTATCTTAAGCTACTGTTAGCTCTTTCTGTTTCTTAACAACTACTGTACCCTCTTATGAGGTAGCCCTGTATTGAAGAGCTGCCAGTTTTGTTGTACTCCTTTCTTTCAGGTGCTTTTGTGCTGATGGGAGGTTTGGTTTAGGACTATAACTTTTCATTTTGGGTAGTTTTTTAGTATTTCATTTCTACTCAAGGCTGAATTTGTAAAAAGCAGCAACACGCAGCCCAAGAAAAGTTTCTCTAAAGGGACAATAAAGTATACTGTATCATAGTGTACTGTAGCATATCGCGCTGCATATTGCCTGACTTTTCATTAGCAAAGGCAGAAGTCATGCTGCATTGTTATGCACTTTAAAACCTGAATATCTGCACATAAAAAATGTGACGGTGAATTAATAAACAAAAAAATAGTATTGCATCAACCTTTTCCTCTCACTCTTGAACTATAAACAAAAAAGCATACCAAAATAAATGTTGAACTATTTTTTTAACAAATGCTAGTAGCCCAAATTCAATCATATGCACTTATATACACCATTTTGGAACTTTCATATGGCTCCTTGTTAAAGACCCTGACCACTTTTTGTCTATGATACTACTTTATGATGTGATTTATCATAATATACTTGGAAATGTGTGTCTAAAAATCCAAAATAAAACTTGAATTAGAAGTGTTCTCAAAACCTGTTTGCAATCGAGATAAAAGTTGCTGCTGAAGTTTCCAGTTCAACATTGACAACATGTAAGGTTTCCTTCATATATTAAAAGATGCTCGATGCAGACAAGATTTTGTAGACACTTATTTTTAGTCTATTACACAATGGTAAAGTTTCATAACACCCAAGTATGGAGGAGTGAAGTGTCTCACTTCCAGTTGCTCAAGCTGAATTTAGCTCTTGAACTTGGCTCTTTTACCAGCATCAAGAAGAGTTCCCTCCATATACACTATAAACACTCCATACTGAGGACTCTTATGTATTTTTGGGGCATTGACAGTTAACCTTTTGTTATCTTTTTCTGTGTGTAATGCATCCAAACTGGCTGGCTTGAACAACTCTGATCCCTGAGAAGTTATTTTGTGTTCATCTTCATCCTCAGAAAAAACAGAGTTCCCTGCGAGCTGCAATTTTCAGTTGCTGGGATCTGTATGTGTTGTTAAATCTGTATGAGAGTCTCAAATCACAACCGATATCTGGCCCTCTCTCGCTTCGTTACACGTTTTCTCTGTCCCTCACCCCGGCCTCTTCAGTCTCGCTCTCCCTGAGCCCCTCTGCTCCTCAATAACAGCACTGTAATACAGGGACACAGACAAGAAAATAGATTTTGTTTGTGCTCATGTGTCTGTGTGTGTGTGTGTGTGTGTGTGTGTGTGTGTATGTTTATTCTGTGTGTGCATGTACAGAGAGAGTGCAAGAGAACAACGAGAGCTATAGACAGAGAGAAAGATTGCAATGTCTATGGAGACACTAAGATCACATTTCAGCTAATAGTTTTCCAATCTTTCTTTCTCAGACAGAAGTTTAGTCAGCTAAGTGTGTATCATCGCGCACGCGTGTGTGTGTGTCTGTGTCTGTGTGTTTACACACATACAGCAGTCCATGCATCTATGTGAATGTGTATTCCACTACAGTGAACATGATAGCTTTTGCTGATATCTCTATTACTGTTGCAATCTCCAACTATTGTCAGCTGTGAAAACTCATCTGTTCCTCCATCCCCATATCTCTGTGTGCAGGGCCATGTGGGCCATCACACACACACACAGACAAGACAAACACAATAAACTACCACTTCTAAGGCCTTTTTAGACACCGGTATTACATAAAACATTACAAATATAAATAGGCAGTCGGCTGTATTGATAAAAAAAATATGTAAAAGTGAACAGTATCTGAATGCAGCAACCACAGAAACAGAGATTATGTTCACTGATGATACTAAATTCAATCAGTGGTAGAATATGTACACAATCCAAATACGAAATGCTTACTTGTAGAATTAAATGCCTTTATAAGGTAACTCCTCAGGAAGCTGAGCGTCTACCTTGGACCTACTGTACTTTAACAAGCTGAAGAACCTGTTCTGAAGCTGCGTTTAGACCAGAACTGGCAAGACAAAATACACTCAGCAGGTGGGATTGGAAATATTGTGGGTGGCAAAAGCTGGTGGAACTAACTTGGCTAAACAGCGACCAACAAACAACAGCAAGATTCCTTATATTAAGCATTTTGTTGCCAGCTTTTATCCTTGTTGGACACTTTCTGCCGGTGGCATGGACTTGTTTCACTTGACTTGAACTTTGTTATTAAGTCTACTGCGCATCGTGTTTCAAATTTGTATGGTCAGGTTGTGAACAATATTTAGACTGTCTCTCAAAACTATATTCTTCGTTCCCTCTCAGCCAACTAAAGTTTGAATCTTACTTGAGTACTAGTTTTAGTTATTTTTAAATTTTGGTACATACGCTGAAAGATGATTTCAAATAGACTCAACAACGGCATTGCAACCACCTTTGGATTCATTAAAATGTCATTAAACTCCCAAACCTAGGCACACCTGATGATTTTTCTGGTATGATTAAAGAATTCTAGAACCTTCTAATCTCTGTAAATTCATCATTGCTAGGGATGTCCCGACTAAGTTTTTTGGCCCTGATCCCAAATCTGTTGAACCCAATCCCGTATCTACAGATCCAGTCAGATCTTTAACACTATTATATATACATAAATAAGACCTAACTGTTGATTAAATATTTATCTGACACATTGAAATAACCATCCCTTAAGTAGCAACAGATAATATGGCCCACCACTGGAGATGATTTGGGGATGCTATTTAATCCACTAAAGTGACACTCAGTGCCGGCTAAAATGAGGAGCTGCTCGTCGGATGTTTTGTACACTCCTCTTTGCTACTGAGAAAGTGATGGGGGAGAGTACAGATGCAATACTTTGACTTACTCTGGGGCTTGCTGGTCTTGACTTGCGACTTATTGGCCAAGGTTTGAGATTTGCTTATAACTTACAAAGCAATTAGTATTTCAAATCTCTAGGAGCTAGCCAGGCTTCACACTGGTTAGCTTACATTGTTTATCTCATCAGGCATATCGGCTTGAATGGAAATAAAGCTCCAACAAATATTTGCAAAACTGGTCCAAAAGTGACCACGTTTTAAGAGCGTATATTCCAGTCATGCCAGGTGAAGAGGCATTTATTTATTTATTTATTCATGTATTTTATCTACTTTATTAATCCCCCTGAGGGGAATTCAATTCTTGAATTGGGTTGAATTTTGAATAGTTTCAGTTTCACTTCCAGTTCAGTGAACTGTAACTGAATTTTTAATAAACCATGTAGTGTGACTATAGATCAAGTTTTTAGATGAAGTTTTTCTGTGACACTCTTTGCACTATTATATCCACATTATTTATGATTACTTATTAAAAACTATCATTGTGTAAATATTTAGCAAAAGTCAACCCTACGATATCATCACGATATCAATCTTGACTTATTTGGTAAAAATATCATATTGGATTTTTTCCATATTGCTCAGTCAACCAGATCCTGAGCATTAATAGAGTCTTGATTTATCAGATCCTTTAAATGATTAATATGTAAATCTATTTATCAAATAATTTGCGGTGTAATGAAGAGTCTCAGAACCTCGAGGGACTTTATAATTGACACACAAACCCATACACAGATCCATTCATTAGCGTTCAAAAGCTAAAATAATTATTCAACCATTTGCTCACACCAACACACTTGACTGTCTGCTGCATATTTCAAGCTGCTTTTTCGTCACAAACTACCGAGGTAATAAACAATAACTGTCTGTGTTGTTTCGTAAAAGAATTTCTGAGTCACTTACACCCACCACTCACATATTAAGAGAACATAATATAGACTCATTTACATTCAGGGTCTTTAGCCTAAGGAGGCTATAATAGACAGTAACAGTATATATTACGGGTTTGCTGCTTTTCATTATGCGGTTAATGATTCCCTGTCAAGTTCCATTGTAAATGAACAAGGGGCAAAAAAAAAAAAAATGGGAGTAGGACGGCAAAGTCATGAAGACACATGAGAGAGAGAGGGAGAGACAACATCGAATAAGCTACATAAAATGAACAAATGTATCAAAAAGAGGCCAAAAAGCCTAATCATCAATTTTACAAAGATGGCTGTCATTGAAATATTGGTCTTTACTATAGCCTATATTCAGTGGCTCATACACAAAACACTAAAGAGTAAATGCTGAATCATAGATGTGTGTATGCTCTATGCAGAGCCTACACCGTAGCCCAAGCAAGTGGTCTATGCCATTGTTAGCATTTATAGTTGTGTGGCTGTGTGTCTCTGCCGCTTTGCAATAACTCCTCCAAAACACTAGTTGATGATGGAGTTTCTATGCCATTATGTAGTACAACAGTACAAGTGCAAAAGTCTGCTCCACTGCAGCTCACAAGGTTCACAGACAAAGCGGAATTTATTGTTTTTACCTGTTAAATTACAGTAAATAAAGGCTTCATTTTCACTGAGGGAAAAGGATACTAGTCTAAGTATCTAAGTATGGCATCGATTCAACTCAGAAGTAGCAAAAAAACGGCACAATATAGTTAGAAAGAATGCTAAACTAAACTGCAGCATTAATGTATTGTAACTAATCGCTGTCAGCATGCTAACATGATTTTCTTATCAAGCTAGCAGGTTAGCCTAGTTTGAGACCATTAAAACACTGCTGCTATTTTGAACAGTGTAATGTAAAAATATGTTTTTTGGCCATCTTGCCCTTTCAAAGGGTAATTCATGAAAAGGCTAATCCATGGTAAATATAATCCCTATCAGCAATTTAGCAACAGCCATGGAGCAAGGCAGTGGAGCCAACATGGCGGCAGGTTAACACTGCAGCATGATTCAACTGCCACCATGTACAGCTCCGCTTTGGTCTTAATAGGGAGAGTATATCATTCCGTCTAATTAGAATGCCAATAGCAAGTCTCCCCAAGCGAATACACTTGATACACACCCTCATGCACACAAACACATGCATTCATGCACACACATACGGCCCTACATTATTCACTGGTAATCACAATGTCAATATACAGCTACACAGCAGTGTGGCCTCGTGCTAGCCGTTGTTTAGACACACAGACACACACACTACCCTTTAATTGCCCTTCAGTCAAATGCTTTAGCTTCCACACACACACACAGTCCCACTTGTGCATTGGTCCATTCAGACTCCCCATGGAGTGAATCTGCCACGCTCGTACCACTCCCTCCTGTGATTTTATGCACGCAAACACACACATGCACATACACGCTCACATGCAAGGACAAAGACTTGGTAGCAGGTTCATCAGTGTCACATCTCGCTCGGTCCTTTTTTAACGTTTCTCCCTCTTTTCTCTTCCTGTGTCTCATCTCCAGAGACTTGCACATTGAAAAGTCATTTACTGTTGCTTAACTACAGTTCTTCTGTCTTCCTCTCTGTCTTTTTGGTTGCTTCTGTCTCACTTCTCTCAGTTCCTCACTGCCTTTATTGTTTCTTTGTCTTTTTCCTAATTTTGCTGCCTTTCATCTTTTGCTTTTCTCTAACTGTCTTTCTTTCTGTCATTATTTTTCTGCTGTACCTGAGACTAGAAGTCTCCGACTATAGGGTCACACAGGAAGCATTCACCCAAACTTTGCTCAGAATTTAATTTTAAAAAGCTGCCACAGCCTCCTCTGAAAATCTTGTTTCTGCTGACCTCATCTGGTTTACCTTGTCCCGTGGCTGCAGTGATGTACAGGTGTACTTCAACATCTTGTGACATCACTGCTGCGAGTGGTCACAGCTTTAACAGAGCACATTTCTTACTACACTCAACCACCACACTGAAAACCATCATACAGAAATTCACTGGAATTAAGTAATATTTTACCATTTACTAAATAAAACATAAAACATATAGGTTTTATTATTTTCAAGTTACTTAATCTTAAATTTTATACTTTTTATAGCACTTCCAAAATTATCTTTTCAATTCAAAGTAACTCATGTTGATGAATATCCTGCTGAGGGTTCACTAAACCATAAAGATCTGGGGGAAAGATAACAAATTTACAAATACAGTATGGCTGCTGTATTATACCGTCTTACAGTATGAAAAAGGATTACATTTTCCAATTTTAAGGGGAACACAGGAGAAAACTCTGTGTAAAGGGATTAACTGCCCCAACAGGTGTTTCTGATTTGCTAATCAGACTACAGGCTGAAGTAAGATGGATCTTAACCAAAGTTTGTGTCTGCTATGTATGGCTTGGGGCAATACATGACAGACAGAAAATTTTGAGCATTTCCTGCACTGTGCATTCAATTTTCTTTTCTTATGGGGTACATTTCTTTAATTTTATCAAAATAAAAGTCCCCTGCACTTTCATATTTTTATAAGGGGCAACATCTGTTAATATTCTAACTATTGAGGTGGACACGTCCCCTGCATCCCTCCCGAAATCCACTCCTATGTATTACCATTGCATTTGAGTCACAGATACGAGCACCTGTTTCTCTGAAGAGTAAATGGAGTACCTGGCTAAAATACCCTCAAGGTGGTTTAATAACACTTACTGCTAATTTGAGGGTAAACCCTTCCAACCATCTGGGTAAAAAAAAATAAAATCTTGTTTTGCTGCATGGCAAAACAGATGATTAATATTTTTCTCACATTGAGATATGATTTAAACACGGACGTTTCCAGTCACCTCTCTGTCAGCTCCACTAAATCTATGCTCTTATGTCTATTTGCCATGTATTGGTGGTCCTGTTTGTGGCTGGCTTGGACAATGGTGGCATGTGGCTGTGTGTCACTCATCGGGATGTGGAAATCAACTCACCAGCCCGTAACCTCTCCTCCTGCGGACTTCCCCTTGCTAGCCAGGTCAAGGTTTTGAATTTTAAACATCAAGGAAACATAGAGATGATGGCAACAACTGTACTAGCATCCTGCTAACCTTTGTACAGTCATGGAAAATAAACTGGATGACCTCTGTGCCGCATCACTTACTTGGTTATCAGCAACAGTCATATCCTTTGATCCACCAAAACTTGGCTAAATCCTGGACGGTACCATTCAGGCAGGTGACTCGTTTTCAAAATGCTGATCTGGAGGAGCCGAGGGCTCTGGCACGAGAAGGAGAGGAGGCGTGTGTTTTACAGTGAATAAGGACAGGTGTGACATGTGAATGTGAGGTGCTGTCCTGTTCCTGCTGTAGTTTTCAGCTGAACAAATGCTTACTACCTAACTTCACAGAATGAAGTTAGGTGGAGCTGTGCTTGTAATTATGTGATGTTATCATAAAAAAACAAAAATGCAAGTTATCCCACCCAAATGGAGCAGTAACTAAAGGGAGAGAAACATTCTGTACACGCCCACTGAGTCCTAATCAAGATCTAATCAGGATCTCTAGATGCTGTAACTATTGCTTATTCTTTCCTTAAATGATCAGATCTGGTAATTTCATAGGCTGAAGCCACTAAGCAGTCTGACCCGACAACGCTCTGACTGTTAAATGAATGTGAACAGCCAATTGGCAGCTTTGAGACACTCGTAGCGCCGCACAAGCCAGCTGGAAAATCTAGTTTTCTATTCAATTATCTGCTGCTTTGTATACGCTCCTCTCCTCTTTTCCCCACTGTCCTCTGCTCCTTCTTTTCCTGCTGTCGTCTCCCCTCACTTGTTTCTTTTCTTCTCCTGTTTCTGCACCCCCTGTGTCTTCCTTCTTTACCCCCTGCCCCTTTTCTCCATCTCCTCTCCCATCTTCTTGATTATTTCATTTTGAATCATCTTCTTCTAGTAACATCTCCCACCACCCCTCTCTTGATCCCCCCCGTCCCCCTGTCCCTGCTCTCCCCTCCTCTGATCTGCTCTCCTGGCTCAGGCCCAGTTAAATTACCAGTTCTACAGAGCGATGGTGACAGAGTGCAGAACTTAATTACACACTGGCTGACAGCAAGGACTACGTGTTAGATTTTCTCTTTCTCTCTCTCTTTTCCTCCTCTCCCTTTTCTACCCTCCCATCTCTTTCTCCTTTCTCTCTCTGTCTTCTCTCACTTTTTTCTTTCCTTCTCGACTTTCTCTTTGTCTCCCTCCCCCTTATTAATGGCTGGTGAAGACGCCTGGCTCCATGTTGTTTCTATGTGCTTATTATTGGTTGGTGGAGTTGGGGTGATGGCTGTCGGTGGAATGGAGAGGTTATGGTGTAATGTGAACATGTGGCAGGCTTAACATGTGGCAGGCTTAAAAGAACCAGTAAAAAATCGACTTAAAGATGCTTGAAACCTTGATGCATTAGATGCTGTCAGTAATCTTTCAAGTGAGCATTCTGTGCCCATTATTTATGGGACAAATAAGGTTGTTATTACAAGGTAATAGCCTTGAGCCTTGTTGTTGGACAATTAACCCTCAAAGACAAACAAAGCATCATACAAAGACTGAAATCGATATGAGTTTGATAGCTTCTAAAACATAAAAGGTTTTCATTTCACAGCTTATAATCAACTTGTTTGAATGTGAGAACAAAACATAACAAGCGCTATATGGTTGTTGACAGCACATTTTCAAGTGCTGCGATGAGTTTAAACATATGCCAGAGAGTTTTATCCCCTTGAAAAATTGTAAAATATGCATAGCTCCAGTATCATTATTATTGTTTAATTTCTTTACACAAAAGGTGA